>JARHVA010004312.1:0-597500 GCA_037957365.1 Torreya grandis | reverse complement strand
TATTTATCAATACCCATGTGTGGGTGGATCAATAACTCAATCCTTTTTTTACTCTATCATTACCTACCCCTGCTTGATGGATCATACAATGTGATTAACTTAGATTGGACCAATGACTTATCCAACCCTCCTATGTAGGTGGCTCAAGAACTCAAGTAAACTATGTATCCATTATTGCCTACCCATGTGTAGTAGAAGCATCTAAAATTGAAACTATGTGATGTAACTAAAACTATGTAAGATGGATCTAGGCCACATGGAAACTTTTAAATGTAAAACTAGCTCTGAGCTACTCTAGAATGCCAATCATTATAGATGGAGTAAGGTATTGAATTTGGATTATGCTAGTGTGAATGGTGTCTATATTATGTTGTTACAAATGGGGTTTGGATTAATAACATAGAGAATTAGATGGAGTTTTCCATTCCATCTAATAAACTGGATTAAAAGTGCACATATGGAAACAATGTGTTGTGCACATGCCCCCAAATCTGATATTTATGCATATGGATTCTAGATTGAGTTATAATATATATATATATGAATATGTAAAACTTAAATGGGAATGATCATGCCATGCATTATGACCCCAATATGATCAAACTAGTTTTAATCTATGTTAAACTAAGTAAAAATTGATAATCTATAACTAAACTTGTTCAAACTTATATTGTACCTACTATACTTTTGTATAAAATATAGAATTTCCTAAAACTATGGCTACTAAATAATAACACCATATCTAGATAGTAGAAATAATGGTACTGGTTTCCCACTTTTTTCCTTAATGTCTAACTATATTGATTTTTTATAACTAAAATTGGTCTTTGTGTGACTATTTCCCACTATGTTTTCTTGAAATAAATTTTTGTATTATGTGCATGTGTGCTAAAAATTATACTCTGAGTGAATTTGGATAGCTTTATATCTATTAATGACCCATATTTTGAGGGGAGTTGTTGAACCTATGCAATAAGTTTCCTTAAAATAAAAATATTTTCAATATGTGTGTTAGTTAGAACATATATGATATCTACATAATAAACTAATATAATGTGCCTACATGACATCAGAATGTAAGATAATATGAGCATAATTTCGTAATGTATGATGTATATTAGATATATCATTCACAAATATATCAAGATAGATATAAAAATGTTAAACATGTATATGAATACAAAATCTAAGAAATAAACTAACTACCTAGGGGGATGGGGCATGATTTCCATCAGGGCACCCAAGGAAGAAGGAAAGATGCATGAGGTCCCTCATGGCATCTAAGACTAGGGTGTGTAAGAAATAAGACAAGTTCCATGGCCATGATGCATACATGAAATCATATATACAACACACATGAGGAACACAGAGTAGGCCAAGGGGCCATAATATAAGGGACATGGGCACATGTCACTAAATTTGAGAAAGCAAGATATATAAGGACATGTTTGAATGCCCACATACATAAATAAAAAGTAATTTGACGTAGATCCACATGGATGGACATGTTTAAATTATATTTAAATAATCAATAAGGCATACACAAGTACATGTGCATATGTCCAAATTATACATCTAATGAAATAAAGTGGTGTATATCCATATAACAATGGCATATGAAAATGTCATCGAATAGATGTAAAATCATAGAGACAATCAAATCTAAACTAGTAAATATAGAAATTAAACTATGCATGATCATGTGGTATAAATTTTTATAGGATAAAATATGTACATAAGTTGAGTCTAAATTATTAGTAGTCAGCAAAAACTTAGTGTAGTGTAAAATGATATAACTTGGTAATCAAAACTATGTATAATATGCTCCAAAATGGGTAAATGTGTCAAATGAATAACCTCTGTATGTGCCCCCATTGGGTAGATAGTGGAAAATCTAGATATATGTGGTGGACTTGGGTCTTATAAGCATCTTCAAACACTCAAAAAGAAAAAGTGAAGCATGTATGTGTGATAAAACTAAGTATACTAAGATAGTTATCATATCTAGTACCTAAAAAGTATAAGAAATGTCAACATGAACATGCACATATTTATAAATTTTGTGTTTTTTTAGAAATATTTAAGTGTTTTTATATTTTTTTAGTATATAATATATGTACAATAAATATGAAAATGAAACTATACACAAGAATCAAGGTAATATAAACTATGTATAAAGGGAGATATACTACTAACCAATGAGCCTTGTGAGAATTATGACCCCTTGTGAAGTGTGATGGATGTGTTGTGACTAAATTGAGCTACAGTGTGAATATGAATATTGTTTATTAATTTTATCTTGGCAATCATAATAATTGGGAGTATTTCACTCATCATTATCATGTTGATTTTGAGCCAATGGAATACTAGTGTTGACTTTTATTTTATTTGAATGAGCATAGATAATTACCTCATACTGTGGAATTGACCTTTCTAAATTGTGCTTTGAAATATTTTTTATGAATGTGATCTTTGAAACTATGCTTATTATATGCATATGGTGCTTTGGAGGCTCTTTTGTTAAAAAGCCTCTTTTGAGAATACTTGTTGGCTTAGCATGAGTTTGACATTGTAACTGGCGTGGTTGTTCCATTTTAATATTACATTTATATCTTGATCTTTTTCCTTGATAAATTTTATCTATGAATTATTTTAATTAGTATGTTCTATAAATCCCAAACTTGACCAACATTATCAATTACTAGAATAATTCTAGTGATGCTTTAAGCATGATTTTCCAAACCTTGACCATCATAATCAAACTATGGTAAATATTTTTTACCAAACCTATACTAATTTGAAAATGGGAACTCATTAACAAGAGGTATGTTTGTATCTTTTGATTGATTTACATGTGCTTGTTATACTATTTATTGATCTGATTGTGCTTTGTGAACCTTTTATTTCTCTGATTTATGTGTTGGTAACCACTTTTGTACTATTTCCAAATTTGACCCTTTTTGAATTTGTACATGTGACATTATATTTTGTTTGGATGATGTGTCACTATTTGAGTCATCTTTATCAAGTACCTATTGTATTTTATTTTTTAATGCTAGACATGAATCAGTGTGGTGCCCATGCATTCTATGATCTTCACAATAATATCTGGATCTCCTCATTGGATATAGAGGAAGTAGTTTGATCAACTTAGGTTTAATCATTTACCTTAAAATCTCACTTGAACTTCTATTTTATCTCTGATTACTTTTTGAATCACTAATTATAGATTTACTTTCTTGTGATAAATTGACTAGGTAAAGATGTATATACATGATTGACACTAGTGTGTCCTAGAGTATTTTGTCTTGTAATTTAATTTTCCAATGTTTTAATATTTTATTATGAGTTTGAAATTCTGAAATGAACTTACTCATACTGATAATTTGATCCCTTAGAGTCTCACAAGTACAAACCCAAGTTGTTTATGATTGAACATGTAGGAAAATACCTTGTAAAGAAGAGGTGAAGGTATGGATAGGCTGAGTATGGAAATTAGTAACAATAATATAGGCTACTTCATATCATGGAGTGACAACATAGACCTATTTAAAGGGAAGGTAGTTATCATCCTCATGGAGATGAGGAGGAGAAGGATATTCTTTCTTGTGCATAAGATATGACATTGAAAATTAAAACATGGTTGTTAGGGTATTAAATTTATGGAATAAGTCTAATAAACTATATTTTAGTTGATATAAGACATAATGTACATATATTTCCATATCTTCTTTAAATTTATTCCAAATTAAAGGAAACAAGCATGCAAATGAAACTAGAAAAAATTGCATTAGAAAGTGATAAACATCTTCTATCATAATTATCATGATTAGATAAAAATATAAATTAGAAACTATGAGGATATAAAATTTGAGTCTAAGTTATAGAAGACTAGAAACATAAACCCTAAAGGTAGTATAAGGTTAGGGGTTTTGTAATGTTTGAACTAAATCAAGTTCACCAAATAATCTAACTTTTTAGGGTTATAGAGTGTAAGCCCTAGGTTGGTTAAATGTGTTGAATATAATAAATTAAGGTATAAAATATGTAATAAATATAGCCATTGATTTACAATAGAATTGACCTAGTTTGACATTTCTAAAAATAGTTGTAAATTATGTAAGTTGTTGGGTGAATATTTTGTCGTCAACTAACTGAAGGCAAAATGGGTATATCAACCATAGTATAATGAGATAAATATCTCCTCTCAACAAGGGCAGGCTCCCTATAAACTATAATATATTAATATAAATTGAAAATAGACTTAGGGGTGAGATCATAACATCCATCTCTCTTTTTTTAGAGATGATGTTCACAAGGCAAAGGAAAATTCCTATGTAATAACTAAAAGCAATCCTCTTCTTTCAAAAATGATGTCCAATAAATAGTAGGAAAACTTCTCAGGTAGTAATTGGATCCACAAGAAACCCATGAAAGCACAAAGTCTTTTGTTTCTTCTCTTACTGATTTAGGATGAATAAAATTGTAGAATGAAGTGCAACTCAAAGTATCCACTAAAAACCACAACAAAGCATAAGATCATAAAGGATAAAAGTAGTACAAAGCCTTTCTACTACCCTTTTCACCAAAACATAAGAAACACAAACTAAAGGTAATTATAGCAGTACAAAGTCTTCATAATTAACTTCAGAACACTTCCAGGTAATTTCCACACACTCTACTTATTTAATGAAATAGATAAGATATTATTGGGAAAAAGGACATAAGAACAATTTCCTAAATAACACAAGTTATTCCAATGCAAAGTTTAAAAAGTAACCCGCTTTCTCATTCATTCAAGAAAATATGATTTATAATCTGAGCTCAAAGTCTCAAAATGCATCTCAATTTAGGTAGAGCTTTTTTTCTTTTAATTACCAAAAGATCCCCCTTACAAAAGAGGATCTCTTTATTTATATAGAGAAGCCTTGAGGATTTAGAAAAGACTTAAATATTCTGACCTAGTCAAAGATAAAATTCTTTGTTGACTTTGGACTTTCCATATTTTTACATGTAATTACACATGATAAAAGTACATGTGCAAATGTCCAAAATGGTTACAAAAGTGCATTTAAAAAAAGGAAATTAAATCAAAGGAAAATTGATTCAATTTTCAGCTCCATCTTTCTTTACATGAGCGTCATACATGGTGATAGCTTTTTATATCCTGATACTGTCTAGAGTAACAGTATTCTTGAAAATCATTTTTGCCTCAACCATGGCATCTTTCACTACTGTGACTGATTTTGCATGACTAGTTAACCTAGTTTTTAGATTATCCAAAGTTAACTAATTATCTAGTATATTATCCATGGAAGCTATTGAGAATGGTTTGTCTTCAAATTTTTTTTGAAACATACTTTTAAATTCTTGAACCATTTCTTTTGTTGAAAGGAATTGGTTGTCTTGCAATGCAAGCTTGCAAGGTAGCTCTTCTAACTTGTGTAACAAACTGATGTCACTTTTTTCACTGAGGTCCTTTGATGATTTGAGGTCGTTGATCAATTCCTTATACACCCAACTCCTATATATCAATGCTTCTTTAGTCTCAATATAAGAGTCTCTATCATCAATGATGTCAATTGATACTAGGGTGCTTATTTTCAACTTCTTCATATCCATCCACTTGTTAAGATACTTTTTTATGCTTTCAATATCTTGATAAATGATATTGATAAGGTCATCTAGTTCTTCTCTCACTTTCTTCATCTTAACCATCTTCTCAGATAACTCTATGAGCAAGGAAATTCCATGTGTATGCATCTTGTCTAATTAATCTTCAATTACTTTTCCCTTGAGATAGGTCCTTTCTACTTTTTGAATCATGAGGTCATCAATGGAGATAGCCTCTAGAGTTATTATTTCTGGAGTGAAATTTATTCTCCTTATTACCGTAGTCAGTTGTTCCATCATCACTTTGCAATGGTCCTTCATTTCTCTTTCTCTATCAAAATTTTGAACCAAGATGTCCATAGCTAACTACATATCACTCTTAGCACTTTCATGATTTATCTTTCCTAACTCAATTTGAGAGATAGAGTAGTCATTTACATCAAATTTTTCAAGATTTGCATCCTGTGGAGGTTTCACTATTCCAAAAACAATTTCCCTTTATCCTCAATCATCTTTGAAAGTATTTTTGGATTTTTGGGAGTCTTGACTTTGGCTGACACCATTTTATTTAAATCAAAGTCATATGAGAAGATGGCCTATTTTTTCCTTTTAGGTGTATAAGTCAACAATAAAGGTGGGAGGGTAGAAGTACTTACATTAGTATCAATCTCTGTAGTTGGCATTACTAGAGTTACACCTGCACCAGTGGTGGAAATAATAGGTGGGGTATCAGTAAGAACTACACCTGCTACTGAATGATCGAAGGTAGAACTATCTCTGATATCAAAAGACAGAGATGAAAAATTGGGGATTGGCCCTGAGGAACAAAGAGCATCTCCAAAAGTTCCTTGAGGGTCATCAAAAATAATTTTGGAAGGAGAGGCAACTCTAGAAGAGAGAACACTGATTGGAGAAATAGGTGAAGGAGTTACAACAAGTGAGCTAGGTGGGGAAGAAGAAATTCCCATTTCTAGCTATACACTTGCTTGCAGAGATAGATTTTCATTTTCTTATTGATCTATGGGCCTATCATCAGTCTCCATTTGCTCCATTATTGGTTCTTTAGTGCTTTGATTTTCAACCTCCATATCTATTGTTCTTGACTCTTTTTCTACAACTTGTGACTTCTTTGTCATGAAGATGATCCTAGTCTTATGTGGCCTATCAGAAGTAGGGACATCACTTTTACTCTTCATCTTATTTTTTGCCCTTCTCCTTTTTTCCTCTTGAAATTCAGCTTATAATATTGTGATGAACTCTTTCAAGGTGATTCCCTTATTTGCTAACCAATCATTGGTGTTTGCCAATATTGGTTTGAACCTTTTCCTCAAATAAGTCAAGTCCTTTTGAGACCATTGGATTAGGGGAAGAGGGGTATTAGCGATATGTTTATCATGGTATCTATTGTTGATAAAATCCCCATCATCCACTAGATTCTTAGGGATATCAGTGAGTCCTAAATACTCTATCTACTTGAGAGACAATCTACTATAGTCCATCTTTTTGATGTCTTCTGTTGTCCTCAAATTAACCCAAACATCTTCAATCATAAGATCATGAAACTGGGTCTTCCTTCTGATTATATCCTTTACACCTTTGTAGTCAAAGTTTGGTCTCCTTTTGAAATGATTCATGGTTATGAGTTACATTTTAGTCTCCATAACTCTAGCTTTTCTAGTGGTTAATACTGAGAACCTACTAATTTCAATCGAGAACCTAAAACCAGGTTTCTTGAGTTCCATCTTCTTATTGTGTATGATGATTATTTGCCTACATAGCTCCATCAAGACTAATTTGTCTAAAGGGAATCTTGGGAGCATATAAGTATGACCTTGGAAAAATCCAACCCACATATAAGAAAAAGAAGGAAACTGTAAGAACATACATCTAAATTCATTCACAACTGTCTAGGCTTTATTTGACACTCTTTTTTGTTCTAATTGGGGATCAAAGAGACACAAAAATATTATGAAGAAAGCATCATTTACCCTTATAAAATTATGGATAGAACCTTTTAATGTCAACTGAGGGTAATATTGATATACTGAGTTTACTCTCTTATCTCGTTCCGATGTTAAACCTGAGAAGGTTCTCATTGACATCGCAATATACACCAAGTATGATGTCATGTAGAATTTAGAGGTAGTGGATACTTTCATCAATTTCTCATGCAAAGCATTACTGATTTATTCTCCCTAGAAAATAACTTGTTTGCCTTGGAGAATTATCTTAATAAAGGGGTACATCCACTTGTGAAACAGTGAGGAAGAAGCTAAACCTCTTACCCTACTAAGAAGGGTGATCAGGTCACCAACTTCTTCTATGAAATAACTCCTTGAAAAGCTTTGTGGCCATCTTGACAAGTTCACCCTTGGAGTCTTGATCCATCTATTATTGATTACTTTCTTTGCTCTTTCAGGGTTTTTATCATATTCCCTTTGTGCTTCAATGAAATCAAGTTTTAATACTTCAGTAGCAGGAGGGAACATGACCACCTTGTTGATGACTTTAGATTCTAGTCTAATCACCACATTACCACTAGCGTCTAACATAGCCCTAGTATCTGTATTGTATAACTGAGCACACTAGAGAATGAACTCAGTGTTGTGAGTGGTTATAAGGAAAGAAGAGACTAGATGAGTACTGCTCTTGATTATCTTCTTTATTTCATGGCTAAGATTGCTTGATTTGGTTCTTTTCATGAACTCAGCCATATTCGTGTGACCAATCTCTATATCCCTAATGTCATCGACATGAGAAGTAATTGAGGTGATTGGAAAAACACCTTGATACTTGTACTTCATCATATTAAACTTTTTTGGAGAAACCTCAGTCATCTAGAAGGGATTTTGTCAAATGGATGTTGATAAAGAAGGATATTTGAGAGAAACTACAACAAGAATCATGATCATGCAATTAGGGGGAAAATGGGCAATCTAGGAAAATTGCATGTTGGTGATCATGACTATATGAATGTGCTTGAAAGGTCTAAGGTGTGAGTAGACTAAAAATTTAAAGGGAAGTGGGCTCGAAAAAACAAAATTTCAAATTTTCCTAGTTGGGATTTTTGAGAGAATGCATGTAGGGGCGGCAAAAAGTGTTGCCCTTGCATGTGAGGGAAAAAAAATGTTTATGCATGGGTGGAAAAAATTACCGCCCTTGCACATGAACTTAGTGCAGGGGTGGCAAAAATTACTGCCCCAACACATGGGTAGAAAACCTATGTAAGGGTGGAAAAAAATTCTGCCCTTGCACAAATGGCAAAGGATGGTGTGATGGTGGCAATTTTCACTACTATTACACTAGTTCATTGGTATTGTGTAAAGGCAACAAAAATTACTTCCATTACACTAGTTAAAGGTTATTTGGATGCTTTTGGGTTTTATGCTTAGAACACCTCCTCGGGGAAGAGAGGGAGGAGGAGAAAGGAAAAATAAGAAGAAAAAGAGAAATCCTAACATGAAGGAAAGAGAAAAAAACAAAAAACAAAACAAAAACTTGGAAATAAAAGAGAAGAACATAAAACCCTACTTGGAAAATCAAAATCCCATGCTTGAAGCTAGAAAAATCATGATCTCACTTGTTCACATGATTGACTAGATGCAAGGAGGAGGATCATACAAGATGGAATGAATCAAATGAGGCTCAAATCAGCATTAAAAACGGTGAAAACTAATGCCAACTACCCAATGCACATGGCCATAAATGTTACATGTGAAAACCAAAATCATGTAAGAGCAGCAAAAATTTCTTCCTCTACATGTAAGGTGGAAGAAAGATGCAAGAGTGGCAAAATTTGCCACTCCTGCATGAGGAGTGCAAGGGTAGTGATTTTTTCCACTCTTGCATGGAAATATTTAAGGGCATTGAAAATCACTAGCTTTACATCTAAGCACCAATAAAATGCAAGGGCAGAAAAAAATGATGCTCTTATATATAAACAAAAAACATGTAAGGGCATCATTTTTTACCGCCTTTGCATGTAAACAAAAAACACTAACTCATGAAAATTTATCAAAAACTTGAGGTTCAGATTGCATCAAGACTACAACAAATTTCACATTTCTTGAGAAATCGTAACGAGGAAAAGTCATGAACTTTTTATGGATTTATTTAACTACGCTCGAGATCAAGAGAAGCTTGTCTCAAATAATGAACTTAGAGTGAAACAAACAATTTTCATAGGGGTTGTCCCAAAAATGAGCATAGCTGATTTTGGGAACAACACAAATAAGTGCTTCGTTAGAAACTGACTGAGATGGAAGATTCAAAGGCTACAAACTAGGATAGGATTTGATATAAGTATCACATACAGGATCCAAGTGTTAAAATCCTTCTTGGATATTAGTGCCCTAATTGGATAGTAACACTAACGCCTCTAGTGTCCTTTGGTGCTAATGTCCTCTTCCATAATGATTTTCGGTTTTTGTATATAAGGTCATGTTTCATCTCTGGTCCAAATTTTAGATTTACATGATCAATAGTATTCCCTATAGATTTTTTTACTCTAAAAACCCTAGGTTTTCATGCTTATAAGGGTTTGAATGAACACCATGAGAAAAATGGGGTTAGTGGGTTTGATGTGTTAGATGTGTGATCGCCCCCTATGTGGTAATGTTTTATACATACTAATACTCTGATGAGGGATCAAACCTAATGTAGTTCTCCCACCTAAGTGTTTGGTGTAAGTGTAAGTGAATGCTAGTATGTGTGCCATATTGAGTGTTTTGAGTGTGGTTGAGAGTGTAAATATAATTAATCTAAGCTTAGGAATGTTGTAGATGGATATATGTATAATTAGGGAAGAATAAGGCTTAATAAACTTGATTGTGCACAAATTTTTCAAATCTTATTTGTGTGTAATTGCATCTAATTTCTATCAAATGAATAAAAGGATAAAATTCATGTATATATATTATTTTTATTCTTCTGTAGGTCTTAAAATAGGTCTAGGCCCACCCTAGGTGGTTGTTTATCTGAAAAAATATATGTTGGTGAAAAAAGGTAGGAAAAGGACAATAGCTCCCAAATTAGGACATTAGTTTCATTGGCTCTACTATCCAAGTTATGGAACTAATGTCTAAGTAGAAAAACCTAAGGCACTAGGGGCCAACATGCTATAGTGAGGGTTCAAGACTACTTTATGGATGTTTAGGGATGTGTTTGGCCTACATGAAGGATAAATGAGTGTTTAAATAGGCCTTAAGATAGGTCTAGGGCTAATTTATGGATAGGTAGTCTCAATTAACACTCTTAACACCCAAGTGCTATTTTTATATGATAATAGAATCCTTGTCTTCTCAACTTATAAACCTTTAACCTTCATGTTTATTGCTAATATCCTTGACCTTTTTGCCTAAAACTTATATGAAGGTTTGAAGATTATGAAAACCTTTAATCTATATCTTAAGACTTATATGAAGGTATTGAATTTTAAAAACTATGTATGTAATCTTGTTAGGAAGGTTTTAAAGTTCTAAAACCCTTTTCTTAACATAAAAACATTATGAAAACCTTAGAATCTTAGTTACAAACTTGTTTGAAGGTTTAGAGACTTAAATCTTGTCTTATCATTATATGATCAAGTAAAATTGGAACTATTTTACAAACCAGTCAAGAAACCTTACTGTAGAATTCTAGGTACTTGTAGGTCATGATTGAAACCTTTGCTTCATCATTGTCACATAAAAAACCTTGTAAAGTCCCTATTATAGACTTGTTAATATCCTTATATATTAATTAGGCCCTAAAAACTTTGTCTTAAATATTTTTAGAGTGTATTGAGACCATGAATCCATTGAAATATATATCTGTATACCCATATAAAATCCTTGAGATCATGGATCTCTGCATACTTAACTTCCAGACATGTATCTAGGTTTGTATGAGCTCAAGGAACCTTGGTTTAGCATTATACTAATCATTAAACTCTTACAAGAATTATTTATACCTATAGGTGTTATTTGATCATTTTCTACCTATAGAATTGTATGCTAGGTCTTAGAAGCCTTTAAAACCTCTTATCTTGGCATTATCATAGTAAAACCCTACTACATGCCTGTAGTGTCTTGTATCATCTAGGAAGCCTTGGAAAACCTAAAATATCATGATTATTACCTAATATCCTTGATCACAACATGAAATTTTTTTAAATACTTTGATTTGTTATTTGAGAAGGTCTATAATCTCATTTTTTGCATCTCTAAGCCTTGAAAACTATAAAAATATAGTATCACAAATTTAGGGTTTTAGGAGTTTCAAATTGCCTATAGAGTTTAGATGGTTATTAGTATATATACTTGATTTATCCATCTTTATTAAGTTTAGATACTAAAAACTGATGCATAAAGGTTCCCCAATACCCTTCTAAAACTTTCCATGCACCATGTATGAAAATAAAAATGATAGGATGTGACTGGTTTTTCTTGTAGATCCATAGAAATAATGTGTTTTGGCCTAAATACCTCATTTTTAATTATTTAAGACATTAGACCATCCATTTATTATCTTGAGAACCTTGTCAATTTCTATTTCATGATTGATATCCTTTGTCATGATCTTGCAACATTTTATAGACCTGTAAATCTTGTTTTCTAGCTTGTTACATAGCTTACAAGGTTATATAGATCTCATGTTCTTTATTTATAGGCCTTGTGGGTTTTGGCATTCAGTTTTGATCTTATTTAGGCTTTCCTCAACCTTATCATCCCATGTTTCTTACTCTTATACCTTTGTCATAGTTTTATAAACCTCTTATAGTTCTATAAATCTTGTTTTATAGATTATCCCATAGCCTACATACCTTTATTTTTCCCCTTTAAGGCCTAAAATTTATCATTAATGGTTTTTAAGACCTAATTAACCTTTCACAATCAATATTTTTTTCATAACCCTTCAGAGTACTTGATAATATTGGAACATGCTTGAAACCTCTACTTCATGAACTTGATTAGTCAAGAACAATTGTTGTGTCATATTTTGTAGATCCATGCACTTTTATCCATTCCTAGAAATTTGTATGAAGCCTAGAATGGAAGTTTTAGATACAACATAAATTAAAATATTTAGATCCCTTCCTCAATCTTGCATTGAAATATCTTTAAAATAATGGGAAAAACTTTGACTTTCTTCAATGAGGGCTTGAAAGGTGAAACAAAGCTAAATATAGCCTTAACTAAGTTATCCCAATTGGAATCTTAAAATAATTCATAAGGAGATAAAATAAGGAGGAAAACAAAGTCAAAAACACTCTTCAAACAAGATATACTAACATTAATTATTTGTGGAGGAGTTTGAAACCTATAGATGACCTTTTATGCCCCTTTTTGAAATTTTGACTCTTTCCATGACCTAATGAATTGATATGAGACCTTTTGATATACTTTTACATTAAAAGCACCTTTTAATGAATTTAGTCATAAAATAGGAATTGGAAAGGGATAATATGACCTTATGATCTCAAATATTCATATTGGGCTTTAAAAACATGAAAGAGTATGGGAAATCTTGACTAGTTCATCTAATAAATGATTTTGGGATTTTGGTCCATGATAGTCAACATGAAGGCATAACTAAGCTCATGTTCAGTTGTTCTTGGTATAAAAAGTCATGTCCTATCATGTGAAGTGGTGATATATCAAGGAGACTTGAAAAATCAACATTTTAGTGACCTTCATGGGTTGCTTGCTTAATAAACAAAGATCTAGTAGCCTTATAGAAGTCCATTGGGCATAAAAGTCAATAAAAGACTTTAAAAAACTCAATCTGAAAGTTCAATTATGACTAAAACATTCTTGATCAACCTTTATATGAACTAAAAAACATCAAAACACACAAGAAGAAAGTAAAAAACAATAAAAATTTATGCAAACAACACTTGGAAGAATGAAAAACAACCACACTAATATGTACAAGGTTTGAAAATGACCTCAAAGGTAGGATTTGAGGTAAATCCCATTCACTAGGATAGGTGGTGTTTCTCCATTTAGATTTGAAAGCTGGAAGGCATTTGTTTTTTTTTATCTAGTGGTGATGTATGGACCACTCCAAATGACATCAAACTTTGTATTTTTTCTAGCTTTGGCTCTCTTCAAAAACAAATCTCCTTATTTGAAGGTTCTAACTAAAAATTTCTTATCAAAATTTCTAGTCATTGGGATTGATGATACTTAAGGGTGTTCATTACTTAATATATTACCTCTTTTAGATCCATCAAATCAGTCAATCTCACTATCATTGCATCATTTTTCAGCATTTTCAACTATTATGTAAGGTCAATATAAGGTAACTCCAAAGAAAATTGAAGGCTTGTTTCTCTCCCATATACCAACATGAAGGGAGAGATTCCAATGACTCTCTTAGGTGTGATTATATCATCTCAAAAGGTTGTCTTGAGTTTGGTATGCCAAGCTCTCTAATTATATTCCATTATCCTTTTAATGATTCTTAACATATTCTTATTTGTCGACTTATCTAAACCATTACCTTGAGGGTGATAATTTGTATATTTATTAAGATAAATGTCATGCTTAACTACCCATTTACTAATTTGAGTGCCTATAAAAATTTTAACATTTTCATAAATGATAGAAAATGGGACACCAAACCTTATAACAATACCTTCAAAGTAATCGAGGATGGAATCCTCAATAGACTCCCTCAATGCAACTGCTTTAACCCATCTAGTGAAGTAATATGTAGCTATCAACACCCATTTGTGGCTAGAATTATAAGGCGGATTTATCATACCAATGAAATATAAACCTAACTAAGCAAAGGGTTTATTTATTTGAATAGGGTGAAGAGGAAAGGAAGATAGCCTTTGCTTTCATTTGAATTAGGCACACTTTTTGAAATTCTCATCCTTTTTTGGGAATCCTTAAACAAATCAGTCTAGTAATAACTAGATCTTATGATTTTAGTAGAAGTAGTCTTTGGTGAGAAATAACCTCCTGATAGACCATCTTAGAACTCTTCAAGCACACTAGCAACCTAGTTATGCTCAATACACCTTAAAAGTAATCAATTTATATCATTTCTAAAAAATCCATCAGAAAGGATAAAAGGAATGGATTTTAAACTAAAATGCTTCCTCTTTTCCTTATCAATGCCTTGAGGATTTTCACTTGTTTTTAAGAAATAATCATATCTTGAATCTAATTGTTTGAAGGGTCAAGTTTAGTTAATTGGTATTCTTTTAGCATGTATATTATCTTCTTATCAATTTCCAAGTTTACTACAAGTTATTCACACAATCCTTTACCCATCATAAGCTTGGTGATTTTGATATGTACATCATATTCCATGACCTTTAAAATCCATTAAAATATCTTATTATTTATGTCCTTACTCAAAAGGATATCTTTCACACCTAGATGAGTCACCATCAATTATATTTTATTGTTATAAAGCATGTGTCTAAAGTTTTGAGGGATCTTACAATAGAAAAAACTTGTTTCTAAATAAAACTATAACTTAGTTCATAGTCCTTAAAATATTGATGGAAAAAAGGCTATTGGTTACTCCATTTGATCATTGTTTTGTTGAGCTAGGATAGCAAAAATTCTCTCACTTTCTCCAAAGGCATAAAGGATGAAGTCTTTGTGATAGTTAAGATTCATGAGATTAGGATCTTGGGGGATTATTCACTTTATTCTTTAAAAATTATCCTTACCTTATTTTTACCAGCTAAAAATAGTATTCTTCTTGAACATGGAGGTAAGAGACTTAACCAAGGTGGAAAAATCTAATGTGAATCTCTTCACAAAGTTAATTCTCCCCAATAAGCTTTGGATATCTTTCTTATAGCTTTGGAGATAAAGTGACAATATAGCATTCACTCTCTCTAGATAAATGGAAAGACCATCCTTTGAGACTATCTGACCCAATAGTTTATCCTCATGAATAGAAAACACACACTTCTTAGGATTAAGAGATAGTCCTAATTCCTTATACATACTTAAGTATTTATTTAGATGATCCAAATGTTTGCTTGCATGCATTGAAAAAATACTTATGTCATCCAAATAGACCAAGATAATCTCATTGATGAGACCCTTAAATGCCATATCCATTAATATTAAGAAGTTTACACCACTATTGATCAACCCAAACAGAATATTATTATAATAATAGGTCCCCCATTTGGTTGTAAAAGCTATTTTAAACTGATATGATTCTTTAAGAAGGATTTGATTATACCTTAAATAGCCATCTAAGAGAGAGAACATTTCAACTCCAACAACTATTTCAAAGATTTAATCCATATATGGAAGAGGATAATGGTATTTGAGATTTTTTATAATTTAGGTTTATAAATTCTAAACATATTTTAATCTCTCAATTGTTCTTCCTAACTAAAACTAGATTAGTTGTCCAACTAGAATGTTTGATTGAGAAAATGATGTTTATCTTTATGAAATTGGCTAGTTATTTCTTCATTAAGGGTTAAATATTAGGATTTATTGGCATTTTTTTCTATCTAATGGGAATTTAATTGGCATCCAACTTAATTTTTTTGATCTCAGCAACATTTTAGGTAATAATTCGGGCATTGATTCTACCTGAATTAGTGGCAAAACTTTTGGGAGCCATAACTTTTGCACCATAGCTCTGTTTGACTCCCCATTTGAAATTTTGGAAAGATAAGAATGAGTAAAATGTGATGAGATGGAATGGAGATATGCTCAATGGTTTTTTACCCCAAAAAATTCAATGGAAGTGTCTTAAATTTTAGTTTTAATAGTACAGTCTAAAAATAGTAATTTATCAAAAAATTTAATGTTGTAAATCATGGAAGTAAAACCACTTCATATACCTTGAGATTGGTGACCTTACACATCCTCCTCATACCTTAAAGGTATGTATAAAAATAGATGTATCCCAAAAATACAATCAGACATCTCTTCTCAGAGATAGGTATATGTTGTATCTACAATTTTGAGCAATAAAACATCTCTTCTCAAGGATAGCATTATTATTTGTGACTTATTGAAAAATTATTCAACTGAGACTTTTGAGTTTTAGATCAGTTTTATTAGAGTAGTTTATCTTTAGAGTGTATGATCCTGAGGATGAGGTCAGTTGGGTGGAAAATAATAGAACCAACAGACTATCCACCTGTTCACTCCAAATGACCTCAAATGGAAGACAACATTGAGACATCTGATATTTTCAAGGAAATGATGAATGAATCCCTCCAGTAGAAAAAAGTGTAGATGCTAAAATAATTCACCCAAATCCTCAACAAATCTTGATGGGAAATTTTGGCTCCTCATCTACAACCCCACATCTTTTCAGTGCCCCAACACCCTTCAAGGTTTAGGTGAATTTTTAAATCCCTATATTTTAAGTAAAAATCAATGTTGATGTAGTAGAAAATTGGTTGGATTAATTTTCATCCTATTTTTTTGTAAATAGATTCACCGATAAAGAGAAGATCACTTTTGCTCTTTTGAAAGCATCATTGCCTGTCAAAAATTGGTGGGAAGTGTACAAGAAGAGATTCAATATAAATGATATTGGCCTTGAGGTGGAACCTACCTGGGATGATTTCATAGAAGCTATAAAGTAATAATACTACCCCATTGGAGCATATGATGATCTATATATAGAGTGGCTAAAACTTTGCTAAGGTAAGAAACAGTCTATTCAAGATTACACTGACATTTTTCATTCTCTATCTGTGAGATTGGGCATCCAAGAAAGTGAGAAACACAAGGTTCTCAAATATCATGGTGGACTACAATGGTATATATGGGGGAAAATGGAACTCTTCAATTTGGAAACCCTCAATGAGGTGTACAAGTTCATGGTAAAGATTGAGTAGAAGCATGGAAGAATGAATACAAAGATTCAGCCCTCAAAATGGAAAAGTGACAAAGAAGGTAAAACATGAGGCCAAAATTAGAATAAAATGGAAGGGGAGACTAGAAAATGGTGTGATTACCATAAATCTATAACTCACTCCAAATAATAATATCGAGCCATCAAGTCCCTGCTTTCTGAGTCATAATTCTCAACATCTACTCCTTTATCTCATACACACCCTACAGTCAAAGAGGATGAAGAAGAGATTGTATATGTTGAGACTCATGCCATCATTACTTCATCACAAACTAAAAATGAGAGAATAGATGACAAGTAAATGTTGTTTCACTCTAAGTTATGGTTGAAAGGTAAGCCTCTACATTTCATTCTTGATAATGGGAGTCAAAATCATTTAATCTTTGCTAATGTTGTGAAAAGCCTAAATATATCCATGAAGCCTCACCCAAAGCCATATAGTATTGGATGGTTGAGTCTAGGGATAAACCTCTACATCACCCACCAATGTCTTCTCTCATATTCAATAAAACCTTTCCAAGATGAGGTCTTGTGTGATGTAGTCAATCTATATGTTTGTGATGTACTACTTAGTTAGTCATTCATGTATGATCAACATGGCATATATGAATCAAGAACTCAAATGATCACCCTCACTCTTGTAACCTAATGCTATAGGGTAGTAGAGGTACCACCTTCTACATCTGTCTCCCTAATTAGTGCCAAGAAATTCATTCTCATGGTGGTCAAGCCACAAAAATCCAAAAGGGCCGATGTTGCAGCCCTGACTACATAAACAACACAACAATAGAAGAAAATAGATACCAAGCTAAGGAATTTCATGGCCTTCCATCCAAAAACTAATGGTTAGATATAAATCTTGAACAATCAGGCCCTATAAAATTGCACAAAGCATAGTCCATTCCAAGTATGCATCAGGAATCAAATCAAAACACAAGTACCACACTTAATGACAATATTGATGCAATGGGGACCATTGCATCTCAAGGAGGGAGGAGTGATCCAAGAAACATTTCATGTGACAATTTGAGTGATGGTTTTACCCCAATTGGTGGTAGAACTTTTGAGATCCATAAATTTTGTACCATAGCTCTGTTTGACTCCCCATTTGAACCATTGGAAAGATAAGCATGAGAAGAATGTGATGAGATGGCATGGAGATATGCTCAATGTTTTTTTACCCCCAAAATCCCAACATAAGTTTCCTAAATTTTAATATAATAATTTAAAAATAGTAAGTTTATAAAAATAGTAATTTCTTGAATTTTGTAATGTTGTAAATCATGGAAGTTGAACCACTTCATCTCCCTTGAGATTGGTGACCTTACACATCTTCCTCCTACCTTAAAATTATGTATAAAAATAGATGTATCCTAAAAAGGAAATTATACATCTCTTCCTAGATATAGGCATATGGCGTATCTACAATTTTGAGCAATAAAACATCTCTTCTCAGGGATAACATTATTATTTGTGTGTTCTTGAAATATTCTTCAACCAAGACTTTTGAGTTTTGGATCAGGTTTTTTAGGATAAGCTTAATTCAAAACCTATAACATCTTCATAACTCTATGTAAACACATCATCATGCTCTTTAAAAAATTTAATGATATCTTTTTATTCATAATTGATGCATACCTTTCCAAGCATCAAGAGTTTTTCATTTGATATGTCCACTTATTTATAATTTTTATCTTTGGTAATCAAATTCATCATTTAATTATTAAAATTATCATCCAAGTTAAATATGATTTCTAAGGTGACCAATAATTTTGTAAACTTGTTTGTCTTGAGCTAGATGATCTAGTCTCAATATTGCTCTTGCAACTTTGACTAATTTTTAGTATAAAATTCCAACTCTTTTTATAGAAAATTGACAATTTGATCATCACTATCAAACACTTGATAGTTAGTCATTATAATCACCTAAAAGGATTATTTGAGTGCTAAGAGTGCTACTTGATATTAAATATTCATATCTTAGACCTAGACCTTTCCTAGATCCTATTATCACACTTTTCTAGCCTTCGTGCAGGCTAAAGGCATCCCTAGTTAGCTCAAATACAATCCTAAACCCTCATTTCTTGATCTTGGCCCTTAATTCCTAGTGTTTTACTATTTTTACATTAGCACCACATTAAGGACACTAGATCCATGTGGCACTAGTGTCCCCAAAATGGTGTCTATGTCCTTTACCCTAGCTTTGTAGAATTAATATATTTTGAAAGTTAAAACCCTCCTGAGGTTGGCCTAAACATGTTTTATTATCAGCATAAGAAATAGAATAGTATAAATACATCACTTTTATCCCTATGTCCATTAGATGGAAATTAGATGTAAAATACCTATTCAAACATGAAATAAGTTGATCAAAATCAAGGTTATCAATCCCTATTTTTCCCTACTTATGCATACTACCATATGCAATAGCCTTAAGTTTAGATTTTCTAGATTTCCATTCTTAAACACACTCAAGGCACTCAAGGCAACTATTATACTCACATCACTTTCACTTGCACCAACACTTGGGGAAAACTACATCATGCTTGATCCCTCCTTAGATTATTGGCATGTAGGCAACTCTATTGATATTGGGGTGTTGAGGATGTCCAACCTATCCTACTAACGAACATAAATTTTAGCTCATGCCTTACTTGTAAGGAAGATTAGGGTTTACATCATAAATCATTCATTATAGGCACAATACAAAATTCTAGACTTCATGCACATAGGAATAGAACCCAAAAAAATAGACACAACTGTACATAAAAGTTTGAGATAGTCCTACACATAAGACATTATATCCAATATCAAGATACTAGAGCCATATAGTGCCTCTATCCAAGTGTGGTGATACTATATAGGATGGATTCTCACATAGGGTTCTATTTGATGACACTTAGACCTACTTCCATCTTAGTTTTCATTACTTAAATCATTTATATTAAGTGTTTTCCAAATAAGTCTTTATTTACACATATTCATTACTATTTTTAGATAGTCAATGCTAGTCAAATTTATAATAAATTAGTGGTTATTTTATGCATATTATTTCCCTAATTTAGACTGCTCAACCCTTTAATCAAACATAGGATTTACATAATCTAAACTCTAAAAGGTTAAAACATTTGGTGAACCTAATCTACTTTGAACATTTCTCAAACCCTAACCCTAAATGCTCTTAGGGTTTATATCCTTTTTATGTCTATGTTTATATTTTAGTTCTAAATTTTAGATTTGTTTCAATATTTGCTTTTTGAAATATTTCTTAGATTAAAATTATTTAAAGATTAAAAATATACAATTTGTTTTCCTAATTCCTAAACCACAATGGTAGATTTTAACAGTCAATTTGATGAGACTGTTAAGAAGTAATTGCAAGATTTTGTATCCAACCATGTGGATATACAAGATGACCTCATCAATATTGTTCAAGAAGAATTCAAAAAAAAATAATGGTCAATCATCAACTCCCATAGCTAATAACATTGTTACACCTATAATGGGGCTAACTTAGCTAGCACAACCTATAATTTTTACTCAATAACCTTTAGTGATAGCTACACCTCTTGTGGCTAGTTTTTCCACTCTATATGTACAATCCCTTATGAATGAGGTTCATACTCTATAGGCTAAGGTGTTACCACATATTGAGAAGGGAACTACTAGACCATCACATTCCTTAGATTCTAATATTATCTTACATACACCTTTAGAACATCACATAGAAACAACTCCCTTGCCATCCAAATTCATGGGACCTAAGCTTGCATTATATGATGTCAAGGGTAACCTAGAATACCATATATGAGATTTTCACATAGCATGTTTGGACTATGTGTCCAATGATTGGTTTCTCACAAATTTATTTCCATGTAGTTTAAAGGAGTATGATCTATAATTGTTTTATGACTTATATAATCAATCTATCATAGCATTAAATCCTTTGGCAAACATGTTTTTAGCACACTTCTCCATCAATATCAGTGACAAGATCTCATAAACCCAAGTTGTAAAGTTGAAACAAAAGTGACATGAACCTATCACAAAATACATCTTGTGATACAAGACTATGTTAGCTAAATTGACTAGCCTCATGGTAGATAAAGAGATTTAGGGCATATTCAAATAGAGTCTTTTACCAACATTACATGAAGTTATCTTGTTTAATAAATTTCCTACATTCACAAATTTTTGCCACAATAAAATAAAGAGAGGTCAAAATTTTATCAATGGGCAAACTAAAATATACCAATGGATAAAAATTAATTTCTAAGAGTTAAAATAATCCTCCATACAAGGTAAGGGACACCAAGAACAAGAGTGATAAAAAGGCTAGAGTTAATGCACCTTCCAAGCCATCTCCTCACTTATTTTTATCCACCCTTCAGTGTTAAATCTTCACCAACCTTCCATAGTCACCAGCATGGGATTTATAGTAGCTATTGGAATGCAATGTCATATCTCTCCCTCCCATTGAAGAGGTTGATATGACATGTCATCTTCCAAATAAATATGATTCCAATGCATTCTAAAAGTATCACAAGGAACCAAGCCATATAACAAATAGATGCATAAGCCTAAAACATAAGATTTAAAATTTGATTAAGGCTAACATAATTTATGTGGGCATACTGATATAGGCACCAAAAGTATAGAAAATACAAGTTAAGGCATTAAAAATATTCTCATATCCATTTCTAAAGCACATAGTGAATGAGTTAGGGAGCACATCAAATGTTTACTACACATACCAAGAATAGCCATTGCACAACATTATTGGAATGTACTATAATATAGTCCTAGATAGACCACTCATCACCTTATCGGACTAGGAGATTATTGATAATGATACATATTTATGTGTAGTCTTTGTATGATCATACATATCTCATCATCCTATCCAAAGTGTTATGGTTGAAAACAAGTTAAGCATTATCATGTGCACTATGACTCTTTTATAAAATTTGAGGTATTTAGAGAAGGATATATTATCCACAAACACAATTATTAGTGGTTTCAATGGTCATGTTTAGAGCTCCATCAGGTAGATTGTACTTCTATTACAGGTTAGACCAAGACATAAAACCACTTGATTCTTAATAGTACCTAGTGTAGGCATGTTTTAGATGTTACTAGGTAGGCCATGGATATAGTAGCTATAGGTCATCCCATATATGATGCACATATGCTTTAAATACATACATGTAAATCAAGTGGTCAAATTTGCGGGTCTTCTATATGAGTATCCTCTACACATTCCATTAGTAATTATAGCATAGCCACCAGTTACAGTTCTAGTATAGTTCCCAAATATAGCATAGTTATTGGTTAAAGCTCAAATTATAGTTCTTATTGATACATAAAAAAGTTTAGTAGATCCACCAACACATGATAGTTCTACTCCTATAGTATCAATATGTATGCATACTCTAATATGGATACCATTATTAGAGAGACCCCTACATCATAGATATGTCACAAATTCTAGAGGGCCTTCCTCCACCTACTTTTTCTCAAGATCAGTATTATTGGGTTCTAAAGGTTTTCAACATAGGGCACCTATTTCATGTACAACTTATTCCACCATATGGGTTCCCAAGGACCCTATAATTAATAAGACACCATATTTAGTTATACATATTTATAGCACCATTATAGAGGCATATACAGATATAGATTACTTAGTAAAATAGATTATGGGATCACAATTTCCCTTTCACATAGCATGTATGATCACAGTTTCCTTATTTTACATAGGTCATAGTGATAGTGAGTCTCCCATGAGAATCATTGGTTAATATGGTTGTCTCTTCTTGTACATACTTTCCCTATCTTTTTTACAAATTATATGCATTGTTATGTTTACAATTTTTATATTTTTTAGACACTACATATGCTAGCTATCTTAGTATAGTCATATTTTTTATATTACATGCTTCACTTGTTTTTGTCGAGTGCTTATAGCTTGCATATAGGACTCAATTCTACTACACTAATCTAGACTTGTTATTATTTACCCAATGGGGCATATACATCGATTCATGGTTATTCATTTGACACATTTTCCCACTTGGGGCATCCTATACATATTTTCTATTACTAGGTTTTATTCATACATTCTCTACATTCTAGTTTTAGGATGGTTATATCTTGATATTTATCATTTTGACTCATAGTTAGATTTTTTGTCGATTATTACTACTTTAGACTTAGCATATGTACATCCTAGATCTTACACAAATTTGTATTACATATTCATACATGCTTTCATTTCTAACTTTCCTAGTTTAGACTTGATTATATTTATGTCTTTCTTCTATTCGAAGGCATTTAAATATGTTATTATTCTTTGGATCTATAACACTTATATTCATAATATGTATGCCTTAAAAATGTGTCCATGTCCCTTATGTGTGATTTTTCGATTGTGTATGCATACATTTGAACATTTCCTTGTATGTGGATATAATCCAAATTTTTGTTTGTGGACATGGACATTGAACATGTCTTTGTATGTCTTGTTTTCTTAGATTTAGTGATAAGTGCCCATGTCCCTTGTATTATGGCCCCTTGGCTTATTTTGTGTGTCTCATGTGTTATTTATCTATGCTTTATTTAATGTGTCATGGCCACGACACTTGTATTTTATTTTTAGACACATTACTTTTAAATTCTATGAGGGACCTTATGCATCTACCCTTCTTACTTAGGTATCATGATGGACATCATTCCCCATCCCCCTATCTAGTTACTTAATTCTAATCATATTTATTATTACATACATTGATCACATCTATCTTGACACCATTTTATAATGATATACATGAAATACATCTTACACTACATAATTATGCTTAGATTATCTTACATTTTGATTTTATGTATGTACATTATATTATATTATCACGTAGTTATCATAAATGCTCTAACACATATTTTATAGATATTTTTATTTTGAAGATATTTCTTACATAGGTTCAACAATTACCCTCAAAATATAGGGAATTCATAAGGTTTTTTCATAGATATCAGTCTCCCATATTACACTCATAGTACATTTTTTAGCACATAGGCTCAGTTATAGAAAATCAAACACACGTAAACACAAAAAGAAAATAATGACTCCAAAAGAAGTATAGTGACACATATTTTAGACCAAAAGGACATTAGAACCCAACTGGGGACACTATAACCACATGTCATTAATATCCAATATGTGGTGATACTATCCATTAGCCTTAG
This sequence comes from Torreya grandis, assembly GCA_037957365.1. Classification (NCBI taxonomy): domain Eukaryota; kingdom Viridiplantae; phylum Streptophyta; class Pinopsida; order Cupressales; family Taxaceae; genus Torreya; species Torreya grandis. Next base: position 572,798 of record JARHVA010004312.1, on the reverse strand, counting down.
TTTCAGAACAACTCAGATTGGCCTAAATAGTATAGTAGGTACGATACAAGTTTGCACATATCTAATTAAAATTTTATCAATTATACTCAATTTTTACTCAAATTCATACTAGCTCAGATAATATTCATATCAATTGATTAGATTGGGTTTATCATGCATGGCATGATATTTCCTATATTTAGTTCAAATATATAGGTATAATTATTAAAACTCTATCTAGAATCAATATACTCAGATACCATATTAGGGGCATATGTGTAACACATTATTATCATATGCTCATTTACACAGTAGTTGATCAAATGGAATGACAAATTAGATGTCATTCTCTATGTTGTATACACTCGACATCATATTCTAGATTAACACCAGTTTCATGCCTTACTCCATCTTTAGTTGTTGGCATTCTTGAGTGGTTCAGAGCTACCTAATGTACCTGAGTGGTCATGGATCCAACATACATAGTTAGATATAATTAGTTAGACATTTAAAAACTTTGTATAGTTTAGTTTTATATGCATCTACTACACCTGGATGGGTAATGATGGAGTCATAGCCTACCTGAGCCACCCAAATGAGAGGGTTGGACACATTATCAATATAATCCAAGCTATTCATAGGTCATGATCCATTAAGCAAGGGTATGAAATAATGGAGTAAAAATTAGATTGATTTTTTAAGCCACCTACACATGAGGAATGAGTAAGTTATCAAGTCAATCCAAACTATAGATACTTAATTTTGATCACTTTCATGCCTAAATTGGGGTTTAGTTTAATTTTTAGTAAATGACACAATCTTAAGCCTAGAAATCACCTAAACTGCCCAATTTCATCCACACAAGGGATTTAATTGCCCATAAACATGATGAGGATAGTTTATTTGGTGTATTAACCTATATTCATCACTAACTTAGTTTAATTATAACCCTAATCAAATTACAACCTAGTAATTTGACACTTTTGTCCTATCAAGTTGTTAATTCATAACATTTAAAACATTTGCCAAAAGCCAAAAAACACTAAGCAAGATTAATTACATTGTAAATCTTAATTAACTTCCCTAAACAATAACTCCAAGTCAAATTAGTGAATTTCATTTACCAAAAAAGTAATTTTTAGCTAAATATGAAGTTAAAGGTCAAATGAGCTAATAAGTGATTTATTATCTCCTAAATATTCAAGAATATGAGTCACACCTCATAAATATCTAAAGTGATTTGTCATGCCTCAAAAATATCTAAAACTAAGGTGTCAAGATTTCATGAGTGCCTTGACCTAACCCAGGGTTAGACTGACTCAACCTAAGTTAATTTAAACTCAATCCAAGTTATAATTTAACCTAACCTCCTTAGGGTTAGATTAGTTCTTTGAGCTATAAATATAAATTCCCACACCATATGCCAACAATATTTTATGTATAAGGTTATTTTATTGGGATACCTTATTGAATACTTAGAGAGAATCTTTATAATGCCCAATTTATGCCAAGATTCACACTAAACTAAAAGTGACTATTGGAGAGATGCTACCACCATAAAAGAGCATTGATAAAAGACTTAAATAATCTTAGGCTAAGCACAAACATCCTTATGCCAAAAAGTAAGAATAAAATTTGATAAAAGAGGTAAGAAATTTTTATTTCATTTATCTCTTTTTTGTAATCTTACTTATTTTTTTATTCTCTCCCTAGTTCTTAGGCAAGTGTGGTTAGTCCTAGTGTATTATTATGCTTGATTTTTTTTCATTTGGAATGATAAAGGACTAATCTATATATTATTTAATATTAAAACATTTAAGGTATATGATGTCACATCTGATGGGACCATGCATCTTATATGGCTAATGAGAATGATATGCTAACCTTAGTTTTACTAACAAATGCATTTAATTATTTAATTTTAGAGTTTTAGCCTTTCAATATATGTCATTATATTTTTGAGTAAACAATAGCTTCACCCTATGTAATGGTGGCTTCACCATTTCCACGTCCATTCATGATCTTTAATTTTATATAAATAGAGGCTTTCAATGGCAAATTTAACCTAATAAATGGTAGATTTATAAAATTTATGACTTTGCTCCTATTGAACGGTGGGTTCATAAGGTGAAATTACTCTCTATTTTAGTATTTTACTACTTGTTTTAGTATCTTCACCTAACCTAATCAATGAATTCACCCCATTAAATGGTTGTTTCACCAAAGTTATTTTCTATCTGTATTTGTAGAAAATTAGTGGCTTCATCCTACTAAATGGTAGCTTCTCTCTATGTTTTTCCAAATCCTGAGAGCTAGAAATGGATTGTTTTTTGTTCACTTATTTTTTAGTTTCTAAGTAGGAAAAACCCCTAACATTTTTTAGGACCTAAATTGGAGAGAAATAAACTTAAACATAGTTAAAAACTCACATACATATTATTTGGTGCTTAAAATCTACTTAATCACACATTTCTTTTAGTTTTTAAAGTTTTTACAAGTCTAAACAAAGCCAAGGGGCCAAAATTTCAGTCACACTTTTATTTGGGGCTATTAAAAGGAACATACATCTTAGTTAGATCTCTTAAGGGCTTTTTCATTTTATGTTTATTTTTTATTAGCTAAATTTCAAAGTTCATTAGACTAGTTTCTTTGTTTGTGGAAAATTAGAAACTATCATGTGTATATTTTCCCCTATCCCCTTTAGGGAACTTAGGTGACCAAAAGTGCTTAGTTTATTGTCATTGTTTTAAAAATTGTGTTAGAAAGAATGTCATGTATTCTCTCCCCAAACTCTGAGTGACTTGTGTGACCCAAAAATGACCTCTAAAATCTTTCCAAATTATTTTACTATATTTATCTTATGGGTGGGAGCTCATTTCTCCCTCACAAGTTATCTATGGATGCATTAACCTAGGGTTTCATTAGCATCGTACCAACCCCACTCCATAATGGGGTATATAAATTGGGAAAACCATTGAATGGGATATTGGTGATTAGTTATCTTGAGAATCCTAATGGGTACCCAAGCCATACGCGAGTTAGACATCAGAATTCACTAAGTGGTATATAAATTAATTCACTATGTAAAGGACTTGACCATTACATAACAATCTATGTGTTTTGGACTCAATTCACATGATCATGGCCTTGTGATATCCACACTTGGGACCATTTAGTAGGTTCAAGATTTATATATTTTATTCAAAACCCCAATTACCATAGAATTTATTTCCAAATGTCAAGTGATCTTCACTCTAATTTTATGCCATGTATCAATGCTTGAGAGACAAATGAGGCATAAAAACTCTACCTACACCTATACTTTAATTTTTAGATTAACACTTAATTCCTCAAAAATATTGGCATATTAGTGGAAACTTTAATAGAATCTATGTACACCCATGTCATTTTTAGATGTAAGATGAGCCATTAGTTCTACTTCTATTTTATTATATTTACATGTGTGTTTTTGACTAAAACTATTTTTTTGTATTGTTGAGTCAAAACAAGTAAAAAACTATCACATTATTATTACACCCCTTTAGCCTAAGAGGTGTCACTTTATCTATTTGTGTCACCACTTGTTGCCTTAGAGTTTTTTTCCAAAACTATTTATATATCACTTGTTTAAATGGGGTGTCATTATGCTTTTTGTTTCATCCCAAACTTTTACTTTGGATAATCTAGTCCAAAACCATTTGCCATAACATTTGTTTGAAGGAGCATTGTTACATTGCCTAAATTATTTCAAATCTCTTGTCGTATTTGAAACTAATTTTCAAACCATTGTTATACCTCTATTGTTTCAAATTTATGTTTACACTACCTATTTTGATTTATACCCTTTTGCCTAAGAACATTTGAGTCTTTTCACATTAAAATTGAAATTCAACCTTCCAAAGTGCAAATCCTAAACTAATCAAGTTTACACCAAAACCTTATCTAATTTGAGCTTAGGTAGTCTACCTCTTTTGTGTTTAGATGTTAATTGGGTTGATTTTCTATTTGATATAAAAAAACCCTTATCAAAACCTAGTGATTGTTGTTTTTTTTGTACCTTGTTTAGAGATTCCTTTAAGCCAAATTATTGTCATGTGCCTTATTTGAAGTTTATTGTGCCAAATTTTGAGTGTCATAGTTCCATTTTTTAAATAGTCTTTCATGAATCAAATATCGAGTCTTAGTGATCGAACCACCAAGTTTCATCTAAGATAATCACCTTAGTTAGGTTTATTTTTGAGTTCTTATTTGATTTATTTATTTATGAGTCTAGCCTTGTTTTTTTTGCATTAATAATTATAACTACCTTTGGGAAAATAATTGTTATCTTTTGATCCTAGTTCATAATTGTTCTACTTTGTTTATATACTTATGTAACTGATTATAACTACCTTTGGGAAAATTAATGCTTTAGCCATATATGATTTTGAGCCTTTATGTTACTTTTGCCACTACATTAACCACCTTTGGGAAAATCAGTATCATTTTGTTAGATCAGTCTTGCATTTATTTTTTCTCCCTTTTCTTAATTTAATTGTTTATCCCTTTGTGCCTCTTTTATAGAGCCAAAGATCCTTTATTTTTAGACCTTAGTTGTTTGTTACTTTTAGACCCATTTTTTTTCATGTGACCTATCCATGGATCTAAACACACCTTGTGACATACATAGTAGAATCATGTATGATCTAGGATATGATAACTTTTTTACCAATGACCCTTTTTTTCAAGAGTAATATGATAGTGTAGATTATGATACCGATCCCTATCCATATTATAACATCTCGTATGTTGAACAAAGGCATGACCCTTTAGCATAGTATTTGGTAACTTTATGTCTTTATTAAAGCTAAGAACCAGAGTAAATGGCATAGTAACTTACTCAAATTATTCCTAACATTGAAAAAAAACAATAATAAGAGCCATTTTATGTTATTATGCTAATGCAAACAAGTTATGATCCATACTTGTTTGAACATTATTTGTTAGAGAACAAAGATGAAGTGCTTATTAGATCTATCAAAGTAGGATCCAAGTTTCTACTAGACTTCCCACATGAAAGTTTGAGCAATTTGATTAGAACTCATAGTAATTAATCTTGAATTCAACCATTAAAATAGGCATCAACTAGTTATAATCAAGCTCTAGTCCAAACGCCACAACAAGACCAAATTATTTCTCAAAAAGGGAAAGGTATTATAGATGAATAAATGGAACATGTACAAAATGTGTACCAAAACTATGTCAACCTAAATTTTAATATTAATGCAAGGGTTGTTTATATCACACCATTTATTGAGATAAATCCATCAATAGGGTAACAACTAGATGTTTTAAGATATGTAATCTAAAACATAGACCCCTTTAACCAAAGAACATTGGTTGGTGATATGTATGATGTCCATATTTTGATGAAATATAATGTTTCTCAAATACAATACCTCACTCAAAATGTTATGGATAACACATAGGTGCATTCCAGTTTAAAACAAAGTGGGTCTAGTTTACCATCAAATAACTCATAGCAGGTTCTTCCAAATAACACCACTAGTGGATTACAATAACAAGGAATAGGTACGTCTATTTCCAAAATTCAACAACAAACATCCACTCCTCAACCAGTTAATTACACAAATGTGCAATAGGGGGTAACAATCCAACAACAAACCAACTTACCACTATAATAAGTGCATGGCACTACACCACCCCAGCAGGTGACAATGAATGTTATATCATAATAAGCACATACTAATATACCTTATCAATCACAAACATTGCCTAACCAAATATGTATTTTTATTGGCTAAAAAGTGTTATTTGGTCAAAAAAAAAAAATTCAAACCCCAAACTAATAGTTTTCAAACCTCCAATAAATGTTATTTCAACAGCAAGTGCCACTTCAACAACAAGTACCAATCTAACAATAGGTGTTTAACCAAAAAAAGGTCCTTATGCATAGTAGGTACTAGGTTCTACATAATAATTTCCTTTCATCCAAAGTAAAAAAATGATCCAACTACCAACACCTCCAATATTAGGTATCTAATCAACAACATGTTTCCTATATACAATAGGGTTTAACAAGTAGGCAGTAAGTTCCATCCCAAGCCCAACAATACCAATACATTTTGTAGAGACAAATGCCATTACCATAACCATAATTAATTATCCAAGGTTATGTATCCAACTTAAACCATAATGTGATTCAATAGTAGCATATTCCATACCCATAGTATAATCCTAATACATAGATATGCATACTTGGTTATTCAACCCATTCAACCATCATCCCACAATATACCTACCCTGGTCAGGATAATACACTTTTGACTGCATAACCTCAATAACATAAAGCCACTCCCTATAATTTCCTTATCCAAGAGTTGCAATAGATGAAGGATATAATGCAAGCTATAAAGGTTGGAAAATAAATAAATAAATTCAAACTAGATGAGATATATTCTTACCCATTCAACATGGAGTATCTATAAATACCATTTCTACCAAGTTATGAACCACCTAAATTCAAAAAATACAAAGGCAAAGGTTACCCTATAGATAATTTGAAATAATTATTTATTACCTTCTAACTAGTGACATATAGCGACATATACTTTATTTTAATCTTTCTAAGGAATCTAGTTGGACAAGCCTTGAAATAGATGTTGAAATTATCAAATACATTTGTACCATATTCAATGATCTTTTTGAGAATTTTGTAAAACATTTTTCATATAATTTTGAGCATGAGATTACTATTATGGATTTAGTCTAATCCAAATACAATACTAGTGAAAGCTTTGTTACACGATTATAATGTTGGAGAACCCTAGAAAGCCAATTTACTCACAATCTACCAAATAAATAGTTGGTCATGGTATTTACTAAGATCTTTCATAGTGAGATAACCTACATATTGATAAATAACTTGTCAATAATGGCATTATTGTATTCAACATACCCCATCCTATATTTTTATTTAAAAAGTGGTGACCCCTTTGTTTTAGAGAGTATGAATATTTCATATGCGTGTTTATGTGTTTCTAATGGTTATGTGGGTTATTGTTATTTGTAGAAACTTAGTAACTTTAACATTGAATTAGGTTGGGGTATACTTATTTTCATTTGAAAGGACTTATTCAAACTAACTTATTAATGTAAAGTTGGGAAGAATTACTTTGCATGACAAGTATTCAGATTAGCTTTATTCTAGAAGATTTTAAATTCAAAAAATTTCAATTTGAAACTATTATTTTGGAGACTTTTCATTTAAAGGTTTCCTTTGAAAATATTCTCTTCAAAATATTTATTTTGGAAAATTTTCATCTAAAGGTTTTCTTCAAAAATATTCTCTTAGGAAGCTTTATTTTGACAACTTTTCATTGGAAGGTTTCTTTCAGATTGATTATCTTTGAAAGCTTTATTCAGATTCTTTTCATCAAAAGGTTTTCTTTGGAAATATTCTCTTAGTAAACTTTCACTTTGGATATTTTACTTTGATAACTTTCTATACGAACCACAATGTTCCCAAAGAGTAATTAGTTTTCAACAATTATTATTTTGGAGACTCTAGGATAGAATATTTTGAGAATGAATTTATCTAAAGAACATTATAATTTTTAGGGTCTTTTAAGCTTGAATTAAAATCTTAACATCCCTTTACTAGACCAAATAATGACAAATGGAAAAATCATAAAGGTAACATCATAGCACCCTAAATGACAAAGCATCTTATGTGGTGTGTATGATAAGATAAGGTCATTAAATTTTAATTGAATAAAGGTGATGAGCTTGAATATGTTGGTGATAAATGGAAAAAAAATTGGAAATGAATGTAAAAATCTATTAACATTGATCCCCCATCCAAGTTCATATCATTTAATTTTCAAGATCTCAAGTAAACTTTAGCCTTCAGGAATCTCAAAAGCCATAATCGTGACCAGAATGATTTGTAATTCACATAATTCAATTTAGTACATACCATTTTCAAAAAATTTAAGCATATTATCATGCATAAAATATCCATGGCATTATCATTAAGGTCATACAAAGGACGATCGACACTTTCCAAGTTCTCTATCAAGGATTTTACTAAATATGTAGACATAATTTTTTATGCCTCTATATTTGATTATTGTTATCCCAATTACTCAACCTTATGGGAAGCTATAGAGAATATGGATTACTTTTCATTAGAATAATACATTTTAGTTAAGGATAAATTGTTAGTAAAGGACCTACTTCCATTTAAATTATAGGCCCTACATTATGTAGCTATTAAGTCATAGGTTATGCCATACATAGACTTACTATGGGGCCTCTTCTTTGAGGGAAAAATAGTAGATATTTGTTACCTCCACTATGTTGATAATAACACAATCATAACATACATCTCAGGGAACACATCTAGAAGGTATTTGAGTCTACCTATTCTAGATGTAATGTTTGACTTGCATATTGTAGTTACATGGAATAAGGTAAACAATGTGGAGTGAGTACTAGTAAGGTGGATTCTCCCTTGAAAAACATTTAATGTAAGGGATAATTTAAATAATTCTATTCCCATTACATTATTTTTAATGGGGATCCACATGGGCATTGTACTATTGAATCAAATCTTTAGCCACATAAGCATCCACTTCATACATATAGATTGAGTTCCCCTATTAGACCTGATCAGTACCTCAAAGTGCACCTATGCATTGGGGGAAGTAATTAACTCTCACCTCCAAGAAAAAAACCTACACATATATAAGAGGCCACACAAGGGAAAATTATATATCATGTCTTATCTATTAGATGCAGTCATGGGGACAACATATAAACACAATGGAGTCCTATGGGATCCTAACCCATATGTTATCATTAACCAATTTTTTTATTATTACTATTTTATGCATATAAGCTCATATGTCAAGAACATAGTTAATATTTTTGAATATCTCTACCCTCAGGTTTGAACGGCCATCTAGGATCAACCTTTAGCTAGAATTTTACCTAGAATCACCAAAAAACATGAAAATAATGTGGGAGACTACTAGCTCTATCTTGAATACATTGTCTGCATGGTTATTATCCATAAGTTGGATCCTTTTCATCTTCCTAAGTTTATTATAGATAAGGTAGTCAAATAAGATATTGCCTACCAAATATAGAATGGCATCAATAAGGAACTAACAAATAATAATAAATCTACCTTCCATGGATCTCACATCACTATTGGTAAGATATAATACACCACACTGAGGTAATTCATGGAAGCTAAAATTTTTAGTAAAGCATATTCATTTCCCACTCTCCCCCATAGATATTGGGACCCTCATGGGAAAGTCTAGAAAAATATCCACACCCTTAGCCTCTTATATAAACACAAGCCATTTGATCATGATTTTTTATTTTTGAATGCCAAGGATGATGGAGAGGTGAAATCAAGATTAATGACTATAGGCTTGAATGAAGACCTATTGATGGTAATACAATTTTAACCCTCTCTCACACTTGGTGAGGAAAAATTTAAGATCCCACCTCTAGGAGGATGGATATCTTTTGACTTATGGAGTGATAGGACATATCATCAAATAATAGAAGAGGGTCAAAATCCCAAAGGTTAACTCATAGATCAAGACCAACTACAAGAGAAATATTATTTTGTAGGTGAGGTACCACTTATTATAGGACATTAAAAATAATAAGAAGAATAAATTCTTACCCCTGAACAAGAGGAAGAGTAAAAAACTCCTCTAGTTCAAACATTAGTTGTTGAGCTAAGGAAGGTTAAGTAAGAGCTAGAAGAGGAGCTAACTCAAGGAAAGGAAAATACATGAGGGGAAGATATCAAGATCATTCTCTTAGACTCATTTTATGAAGAGGAAACAAGATATTTAATAGCCCCAACATCTAGCATGATTTACCATCCTCCTCCCCAACAGATGATAGCTCCACAAATTAGGAGGGAAACACAATGCTATCAAAGGAAGCCAAAGTGGGATAAACCTCAAACCCCACCCACATGAGAACTCAAGGAGGCAAAACATTCACCTTAAGGTGAGCCAACACAAGAGGTGGATAAGGAGGAATTATAGCAAGCCAAGGTCTTAATATTTTAGGCACTAAAATCCAAGGCACCTTTCACTGATGAGTCATCTAGTAAGGGTCTTATTTTCACATCTTTTTTTTAGGATTTTATCCTTTGACATCATTACTAGTTTTTTGTTCCATCCTTACTTCAATTATTCCAATTTTATTCTTGTGCAAGAAAATTTTTTTGGTCTCATTTTTATGCACCCATCTGCTACTGTATCTAGTGCCACTTCACCTTCTTCAACCTCCAATACTATAGTTTATTTTCCTTTAGTGTCCATCCCTTCAACTATAGATCTATCCATAAACCAACCTATCACCCAAATTTATGCTTCCTCTACCCAATTGGGTTCACCTTTTCCTTATTTAACACCCATCTCCATAACCATAGAAGTGACAACCAAAAGGGCTCTAAGAAATCAACCAACCTATGTTGTGCACCCAATGCCACAATTCAAAAACATATACTTGTCTAAAATAATTTGGCCCTCAATGACCAAGCCTTTTTTTGAAGCTAAGCCTAAGCCTCAAGAGCATGTGTAAGGAGAAGCTCAATCATCAGATCCTTTAAATCTCAATCTTCTAGACTGGGCCAAAGAGTTAGGAGATTTGGCCTCTAAAAGGTCTAATCTAAAGTTCATTTAACTTATAATGATGAGCACATTATTTAAAAAATCTAAAACATTAATCCAGTGGGTTGAAAGAGGAATATTAAGGATATATCTGATAGAAGTTTGATCATGGAGGAAAGGGAAGAGGTTTATTCCCTTTCAAAGAGATAAAATAGAAATAAGGTTTAGTCCCTATATGTTGATGACCTCAAGTCCTACATGGAGACCCATATTGATGCAATCCTAGTTATACATGAGGGAACACATATGGCTAGACAAGAGCTAGAAACTCTAAGAGAGAATCAACAGGTGATTTGAGTCCCTCATGGTATTGAACAGGATGTACAAAATGTAACACTCAGGTCATATGATATTTTGGATTCAATTCATTCTTTGGGAGTCAATTTGGATCCCTATGTAAATTCAATAACTAGATTATTCAAGATTCTTAGGGAAGATGAGAATAAGTTGAATTTCTTTATATTATACACCTTCAATAAGGCACTAAATAACTTATACATGATGACCCCTCTAAAGGCATCAAATGCATTGAATCCAGATTTAATAAGAATACATGAAGCCCATGATTGGGTATCGTCTTCTAAATCTCTAGTAAATAAATTGGCCAAACAAGAGAAGCAAGGAGAACAAATTTTGACTAAGCTTGAATTGATATAAATCTAGGACAATAGATGGAAACTAGTAATTTGAGATACATTTGATCAAATGATTTAGTAAACCTCTAATGACTTTAAATAGAGTCTATAAGGACTAAGTTTAGAGGAAAGTTAAGCCAAATTGATCATAGCCAAGAAAAAGGCAACAAAAATAGAAGTCTCCTGGGTTGGCTTTCAATCCACCAAGATAAAACATACTAGACTAATGGAACAAATAGGTAGGGTGGTTAGGCCACATCTTCTGGACATGAACTTAATTTATACACAACATTCTAAGGTGTATAAGTATTACCAATATTTGGATGCCTAGAAGAAAGTAACATAAACACCACCTATTAGTTCTGCTCCACACATTCCACCTACTTTCCAGTAATAAAAGCTACATCAATTCTACCTCATACTTTAACTCTAATTATAATTCTAGTTCAATTAATTATTATATAATTGAGCATAGCTCCAATTACAATGTCATCAAGCATAAACACAAATATACTTCTAATGACAATTTTGAGAAACATTAATCAGGAGTTATTTTAGCCTAAACATGAAGGCTAATTTTGTACAATTTTGCATGTAATAGTTATAAACTAATATTTAAGTCTTAGTTTCATCCATATTTTAGTTAATTAAAAGAAAAAAATTCAACATGCGCATGTTGCATGTCTGAAAATATCTATAATTTATGACATGTAACTGATACTGATCATATAGTCTATTAAGATGTAATCAAAGTATCCTAAACTTGGAGGATGAGGCGACCCCATCCCCAAGTTATTTATATACATGTAGAACCCTCTTTTCAAAGGGTCAAAGTTTTGGATGAATATACTATAATAGATCAATAAATTGATTATCATGCAAATATGTTTGTTATTTCTTCTTCCCTCTTTATGTTAATGAATTTAAAGTTTCTTTGTCTATATTGATTCAATAATTCTAATGTGTGATAGTGTTATGGATGAATTTTATTTTTTTATTAATGAATATTAGTCTTAAATGTGTAATATCTATTGATAATTGATAGATTTCATTGATTTAGATAGTTATTACAAGTTTAATTGATTATCCAAGGTGTGTAGAAGTATCTCTATTGATATAGTCTTTTAAGTGTGATCCATAGCTACCCTAGATAACTTATTGGTCTGAATTGTAACCTTTTATACAAAGATGTGCAACATCAGCCCTAAGAATATAAACCTTTAGCTAAGACCATCAAAAGTCCTATATCTATTATCCCATACTGATAACCATGTTTTTTTGCAAGTGTGTAAAATCTACACGTAGAAAACACTAGTTCTTGAGATACTTGTCCACTAAAGAAATAAGATTAGAAATTACTTTTCAAGTTATAAAACCTTGTTTTCTACCTTACCCTTATTTTTTATTTTCTTTAATATATTCCCACCATATAATAATTATCTACCCATCCAACTTGCCTAGTGATTTACCTTTTTATTAGAATCCATGTATCCATCCATAAAACCTAGTTAAACAACCCATAATCTTGACTTGATATTCCACCGCCTAGTTGTTTTAATAACATACCTACAACTCATGCCCCAAAGTGGAACTTAGTTCCACATAGATCCCAAAATTTTAGAGGTTACCTCATTTAAACTCTCTGAGGTGTGCATAAACCCACATCAACAAAAGAGAAAAAGTTGGCATTAGAAGGAGGGCACACTTGTGTGTTTTCCCAATAAATAAGGGGCCAACCATTACAAAGACACCCAATATATTAACAAGTTCTAGTGCCCAAGCCAAGATTTTGGTTTCACCATTTTCAAATTCTAAGAGGTCTAGATGCATACCTATCATCCCTGAGATATGTCAAGCCCAAACACCTTCCCCTATAATAAACATCATGCTTATCAATTTTCCTATGGATCAACCTTGGTATATCAGATCAGCTATTACCATCCTTGGGGACCAACATGATCTAACAAGGAATCTAGAAAACCATTTACCCACCTTCTCCCCCTCAAGTGGGAGGACAATACAAGAACACATCAAATCTTTCAACTTTTCCTTGAGATTAATGAATGTCATCCTTGAGGATGTTGCATGTAGGGTTTAATCTTAAAGATTATTATTATGATTAGTATCTCAATTTTTAGTAATATTTCATCACCTCAAGGAATGAGTTTCAAAATATATTCCTTGTATAATTTGGATAAGTAATTGACCCAAGTTTGGTATATTAGATTTTTACTAACATGAATAAGGAACCTAGTGAATCAATTTAGGCCTTTAATGCAAGATTCCAAAATATGTACACTTGATTGAGCATCATGTATAAACTAAATGAGACTCTAATGCTAAAGATATATAATAACACCATGGATCTTATTACTATAATATTATTATGAAGGGTTTCCACTACCAATACTTTAGCTTTGACATTCCAAGAAGCTATTAACATTGACAAGCAACTCAATCCATAACTTAGCCCTCATAATCTAAGAGGTCAAGCATTCAATAATGGACTTCCATCCTTGAATATAACTCCATGTATGAATTATAATGCCCCTACATTTAATTAGAATTAGTTGTACAGTTTGCCTCCCATGATGTAGCAGATAATGAATCAAAATTATGATTTATTGAATAATTAGACATAAAAGAATAGCCACTAGTAGAATCAACATCAAGATCAAACCAACACTATAGTCATTCTAACACCAATAAAGCTAAATTGGATTTTATACAAAGAATGGTTCATAAGCTGAGTAATGATTTATTGAATATGTAGAAGAGGATGGGTAATACCAATAGTCAAAATTACAACCAGATTTTTAACTTTCCAATATATAATAGGCCCACCAATAATGTAAAACAACAATAGTTTAATAGTTTTCTATAATTAAATATCATGGAAACATCTTTTCCCAACTAGTGTAGGGTCCATAACACATCACATCATGGAGAGTTAGACTATATAGAGTTTTATGCAACCTTTGAAATCTTCCAGAGAGAAATGATTAGATAAGATCAACTAATGAATCTTATAGATCTCCCTCATGAATTTGGACCTTCAAGTTTATCTATGGTCTTTGAAACTTATGAGTCTTTCTTCCCTAATTAAGATGACAATATTTTAGAGGATAATTGTGATGAAGTTCAAGCATTCTAACAATTTAATAGGAATAATTATAATCTGAGGAATAGGTAGTCATTAACTAATTTTACTCATCCCAATAATAAACTTATCCCTCTGAATCCCAAATCTAACAATAATCCTCCTCCCCCCAAAGTGAATTATAATCCTTAGCATAGAGATGAATAGAATAAATTATTATACACTATTGTCAAGAATATGAATAAAATTAAGGATAATATCACTCTTCATGAACTAGCACAAATCAAAAAATAGAAAGAGATCTTATAGAATTTCATCATAGATAAGTCTACTGTAGAAAATTCCAAGACAACCAACATCAATTTTATATAAGATCAACCTTGAGGTTTCCCCTTTATTACTAACCATTGAAGAATGTCACAAGAATACACATAGTTGTCTGGTAGATTTGAGAGATTCAGCAATAGTGATGCCAAATTTCATTTGTCAAAAGCTTGGTTTAACACTAAATCCATCCAATAGGACTATGTCATAGCTAGATAAGATAGTAGTTACTATATTGGGAGAGATTAATGATGTGAAAATTTAGTTTGCCTTAGAACTTAGAGTATATATGACTATCGACATCTTGATGGTGAATATTAGTGAAGGGTAAGGGTTATTATTTAGTAGAGATTCATTAAAAATGTTAAATAGATATCTTTCATGGAATTTTCACATATTTGGTTGCCTTGGAGAGGCATAACCAACTAGATTAGGATCGATCAAGAGTCATGGATGAAGCATCCTATTATGGAGTATAATACTGCTAATGAATAGTTAAGCTATAAATCTCTTAGTCTTGAAATTTATACATTTTCCATGAAATAGGAAGTATTGAAATAAATTTGGGGCCCTTCACAACTATGGACCCTTAATTTTGATAGAGAAAGTTCCAAGCAAATATGAGGCATTAGTATCAAACTAGTCGATCTAAAAGGGAAGAAACTATTGGCAACACACAAGCTCTAATTCCCATGCACCAATAATAGAGTGGAATACAAGGCCTTGATTTTGGGATTGTAATTTTCCCTCAAGAATAATGTCAAAGAATTTTTGGTATATGGAGATTTTGAACTCATTATTAACAAAGTTATAAATAAATATCAATTCAAATTGTCATATTTAAATAAATACAAGCATAGAGCCTAGGATTTAATTGAATCATTTAAAGATTTCAACAAGTTAGCTATCCTAAGAGAACAAAATGAAGTCATCAATTCACTATCCACTTTAGGAGAAAATTTAGAACCATTATAGGAGTCAAAAGACTATAAATTATCCATTGAATTAGTAACTTGTCCTTTATTAACAGACAATGTTGAAAGTTTTCAAGTGTTTGACAATGACCAATAAATTATATAATTTATGACAAATTTAGGATAGTTTGAATCTCAAATAACTTTTGATGAAGAAAGAAACCATAGGTACCATGAATAATTAGATGAATAAGGTGTTATTCAACTAAAGTATAAATTCCTCCCATTAGGAATGGTTGCCTTGGAAAGGACCTTTGATTTAGATCTTTAGGCCCAATCACAAAGGTAGCTCAAGGTTAATGACTCCAAATTTAGCTCAAAAAATGAAGGTGATGAGAGGGATTCACACTTTGTCAATATTAGCTTAATTTTCACACAAGAAAAATGGAAAAAAGTTAAAGAATTAATTATCAAGTCTAAAGATGTGATTTCATGGACCTATGATGACTTAAGGATATTCAATATTAGAGTCATCACCCATATGATTATACTCAATCCTAATCATAAACCATTTAATCAAATGAAAAGGATAGTTTAACCTATCTTAAAACCATTAATCCAAGAAAGAATTAGAAAATTTGTTAAGTTCTAGGATAGTTTTTCCTATTAGGCATTTAACTTAGGTGGCCAATCTAGTTCTAATCAGGAAAAAGAGCAGTGAGATAAGACTATGTGTTGATTTTAAGAATCTGAATAAACATTTCAAGAAGGAAAAATATCCTTTTCCTTCATTATATGTGGTAATAAAAATTATTATTGAGTCTAAAATTATGTCTTTCTTGGATGGATTTTTAGGCTATAATCAAGTTCTAGTTGAATAAGAGCATAAGATGAAAACAACATTTACTACAAAATGGGGAAAATATGCATACAAGTGCATGTCATTTGGTTTGATAAATGTTATATATAATTTTTAGAGAGAAATGAACCATGAATTCCAAGGAGTGATAGGTGAGTGCATAATTATATACATGGATGATCTCACTATTTTCTCTAATAGCAAAACTAATCATATTGACCACCTCTAGTCCATTTTTTAAAGGTGCAAGAAGTTTAGGGTATCACTTAACCCTAAGAAGAGTATATTTGGCCCTACCAAAGGCAAGATACTAGGTCATATTATCACTAAATATGGGATCACTATTGATCCATACAAGATCTAGGGGATTTCAAAAATAATGTTTCCAAACAACAAAAAGGAGCTCAAATCCTTCTTTCAAAAGATAAATTTCATAAGAAAATTTATATCAAGATTTTTACATATTTTTAGACCCATAAATACAATGCTTAAATATAATTCCAAATTGGATTGGACACCTAAAGCTAATAATTCCTTACGAGACTAAAAAAGGCTATTTCAGAAGCCCCAATACCAGTAAACCCATATTTCATTAAAGACCTTTTTTTGTATTTATTCACCTCAAAATATACTATTACTATTGTACTTACATAAAAAAGGGAATAAAGAAAGTATCCTATTGTATTTATGATCACTAACTTGAAATATGTAGAGCTCATGTACTCACTGATCAATAAAAAAATATTAACTCTTGTCAAGGTGGTTAAGAATTTTAGGCACTACATTCTCAAGAATAAGACCATTACCATAATATTGGATCTTAATGTCAAACTTATGCTGGGATAGAATGAATTATGGGAATGTAGAGGTAAATGGATGGTGAAACTATAAGAATTTGATATTGATATTAAACATGCCGGTATCATCAAAAGATAATGCATTATTTAATTGATGGCTGAACTAGACCCATGCATGACCATCAAATAGGTATGCTAGACACATATATCCTAAGAGGATTGGTATTCAAGTATTATTTATTTCCTACTCATGGAGCATGCCCCCAAGAACTCAAGAGAGATTAAAATAGAGTTTTAAGGCTCAAGGTTTCTCATTATATGATCAAGAAAGGAGTTTTTTATAGGAAGAATTAGGAAGGAATTTATTTAATATGTGTGTCATGTGGATAAACTCAATAAATATTAGATAATATACATCAAAATATTGGTAGTAACCATCCATATGGCAATACTACAACCCATAAAATACTTATAATGGTTTATTACTAGTTGAAGATCTTTAAGGAAGCTTACTTCCATGTGAGGACATGCCATTAATACTAGGTTTTGGCAAAAAGAGAGGTACACATAGTAATGTCAATATAGCCTATGATTGAAGGTAGGTCATTCACCCAATGGGCTTAGACTTAATTAGTGTTATAAACCTAAATTATTCAACTAGGCATAAGTTTGTGCTAACTACTATATATTATTTCACTAGATGGACTGAGGTAGCAACCACCAAGAACTTAAGAGCCCAAGGTATGATAGGTTTTCTTGAAGAACATATCACAACCAAGTTTTACACCCATATCTCTTTCATTTATGATAATGGGATAGTATTTCAATCAGTTAATTTCACTAAATGGGCCCATATTAATTAGGTTATATTTAAATCATCCTCTAATCACTACCTATAAGGGAATAGATTATCTAAGTCAACCAAAAAGAACCTCATAGATGTTATCAATAAGTTAGCTACAAATAAACCTAGTGAGTGGCATCTCTTACTAAAATATGCACTCTAGGTAGACTAGACTAGGTACAAATAGGACCTTAAAGCCTCATCATATCTATTGGTTTATGGGAAATATCTAATATTCCTAATCATGCTAAAATTGCCAATGTATCAATTTATTCAAGAATACATGGAGCCCAATGACAAAATAAAGTTGATATTTCTATATATCATCAAAATGGAAGAATCTAAGGATAAAGCATTACAAAACTTTGGTAAACATTAGAAGGTGGTCAAGAGATGGTTCAACAAGAGAGAAAAATTTAGAACATTCAAGATCTCTAACTTGGTGCTACTATGGGGAAAAGCCCATGAGAAAAAAGGAATGCATGACAAGTTTACCCCCTTATGGATAAGATCATATTATATTTTTAAGATCTTGAGTAATAATGCATCCTACTTAAAATATCTTCAAGGTATAAATTTGACATATCCAGTTAATGGATGGTTTTTGAAGCATTAATTCATGGCTACCCCAATTGGAGAGGTCTCTAAGTAACAACAAATGTCCTAATAGAGGTAGGAGTAGGTTAGATTTTCTTTGTTAGTTAGTTTCTTGCTTTCACTTATTTTATTTTATTAGAATAGTTCATATTTTCTATATTATCCCTTTTACTTTCAATAGTTTTCCTACTTTCTAGAATAGTTTTCTTTTGATTACATGTTAATATGAGATTGGTAAATCCTAATATAATTAGATGATAGTTAGAGGTATATTGAATCTGACTCAAATCAATGGGTTTTTCATACCATAGTTCAAAATTCTTAATCCAGGTAATCAATGAGAGAGTTAGCCATGAACATGTCATAAAGCTAATTATTTCATCAGGTATGTGAAAGTTACTCCCATAATCCTATGAAAATTTAGAAATATCTCCTTATCCCTTTGGTTCAAATGCATGCAAAATTTTAATACTTATTTAAGATAATAACCATTGACATGGGAAAGAGTTGACAAGGACATTTTGATTAAACCAAAACTTTACTAAGATCAGCTCATGGTGGTCACCTTCTTCCCTCTTTCATTCAAAAACCAAAAAAAAGAGAGAATAAAAGTTAAAAAATAAAAGGCATAATCCAAAAGTCCAAAACAAAATAAAAAAGGATTCAAAGCCTACATGATGAAATAAAATTAATGTATCATATATCATATAAAATATGAATAAAGGAGGAATAAGTGATCAAAGGTATCTATGTCGGGGATATGGATGCTTGGTTGGTAGTAGAGCAATGCCATAGTTCCCCAATGTCTATGCACCCAATGTCCAATTAAGACGAAACCTACAGCTCACCCCCATGTCTTTGCATAAAACCTCAAGATAAGAGATAAATAAAATCGCTTTCCACACACATATCTAACGTGTAAGTGAAGTTAGTATGTTGCATAGGATTATTAAGAGTATCTTTTCATTTATGATTTAATCATTTCTTTTGGGATGAATTTATGGTTGATATTGGGATTG
This sequence comes from Torreya grandis, assembly GCA_037957365.1. NCBI lineage: Eukaryota > Viridiplantae > Streptophyta > Pinopsida > Cupressales > Taxaceae > Torreya > Torreya grandis. The sequence continues at coordinate 553,021 of JARHVA010004312.1, read as the reverse complement.
TAAAACCATATATTTTGGGTTCTTTAAAACTTAGGAGTATTCATCCCTGTGAGTCACCATTTTTTGTATTCAACACACCCCATCCTATATTTTTATTTAAAAAGTTGGGACCCCCTTTGTTTTAGAGAGTATGAATATTTCATTTGGGTATTTATATGTAATTTATGGTTGATATTGGGATTGTAAAACCATGGATTTTGGGTTCTTTAAAACTTAGGAGTATTCATCCCTGTGAGTCACCATTTTTTGTATTCAACACACCCCATCCTATATTTTTATTTGAAAAGTTGGGGGGGGGCTTTGTTTTAGAGAGTATGAATATTTCATCTAAGTATTTATGTGTTTTCGATGATTATAAGGGTTATTATTTTCTGTAGAAACTTATTAATTTGAACATTGAATCATGTTTGGGCATACTTATTTCCATTTGAAAGGACTTGTTCAAACTAACATATTAATATAAATTTGGGAAGAATTACTTTGTATGATAGGTATTCAAATTAGATTTATTTTGGAGTATTTTAAATTTGGAAACTTTCACTTTGACAACTATTATTTTAGATACTTTTCATTGGAAGGTTTACTTCAAAAAGATTCTCTTCAGAATATTTATTTTACAAACTTTTCATCAAAAGGTTTTCTTTGAAAATATTCCCTTCATAAACTTTCTCTTTGAAAAGATTTCCTTTAGAAGCTTTGTGTTTGAAATGTTTCATCGTGAGGTTTATTTCAAAAATATTCTCTTTGAAAGCTTTTTTTCAGTAAATTTTTATTGCAAGGTTTTCTTTAGAAAGATTCTCTTGGAAAATTTTCACTTTGAATATTTTACTTTGGGAACTTTCTATGTGAACCACAATCTTCCCAAAGAGTACTTAGTCTTCAGAAACTATTATTTCAAAGACTTTGGGATAAAATATTTTGGGAACAAATTTCTCTAAAGAACATTCTACTTTTTAGGGTCTTTTAAGTTTGAAGGAAATGTTTGACTTCCCTTGACTGGACCACATATTGACAAATAGAAAAAGAAGAAAGGCAACATTGTGGTACCCTAAATGCAAAAACATCTTATGTGGAATGTACACTAGGATAGGGTGGTCAAATTCAAATTGAATGAAGGTGATGAGCTCATAGATGTTTAAAATTAATAGCACATGAACTAGACATTAATGCACAAAGATATTAACATCAATCCCCCATCCAAGTTCATATCATCCAATTTTTAAGAGCTCGAGTAAACTTCAGCCTTTAACAATCTTAAAATCCCTAATTATGACTAGAATGATTTACAATTCACATAATTTGGTTTCATAGATGCCATTTTCAAAATCTTGAAACATACCAACATCCATCAAACAACCATGGCATTGTCATCCAGGTCATACAAAAGACCCTTAGCACCCTTTAGGTTCTCTATCAAGGATTCTCATGAATATTTAGACATAATTTTTGGTGTCACTCTATTTGATGGTCATTATCCCAAATATTTAGCCTTATGGGAAGTTGTGGATAGCATAGATTCCTTTGCATTGGAAGAAGACATTTCATTTTAGGATAAATAGTTAGTAAAGGACTTGATTCCATTTAAATATTAGGCCCTACATTATGCAGTTGTTAATTCAAAGTTTATGCCATGCATAGACTTGTTACAGCGCATCTTCTTCAAGGGTAGAATCATAGATAATTTTTACCTCCACTACATCAATAATAACATAGTCTTAACATACATCTTAGGGGATACATTCACCAGGTATTTGAGTCTACCTATTATAAATATTACATTTGATTTACCTACTATAGTTACCTATAAGAAGGCTAACAATGTGGAGTGAACACTAGCAAGGTGGCTTCTCCCTAGAGAAACATTTACTATAAAGGCATGTCAAGAATCATGTTATCATTACTTGATTAAGAATGGGGATTTGTGTGGGCATGTCACTATTGAATAGACTCTTTATCTATGCAAACATCCACTTTTTCCATCAATAATGGGTACCCTTGATATACCTACTTAGTACCTCAGAGTGCACTTACACATTAGGGGAAGTAATCAATGCTCACTTCCAATTAGAAAATTCCTACACATAGATAGGAGGCTATTAGGTTGTGGAGCTAAAAGCTTCACTGATGCAAATAGAGGAGGAGGTTGTAGAGAGTTTGCTGAGTGTCATAGGCACTAGCATCGATTAGGCCAATCGACATCGGTAGGATTAGATAGAAGAGCAACTAACATTGGTCAGATATCAGCCAGCGTCAGTCACCTCTAGGCAGACAGGGACTGACGTCGATCACCTATGCAGTTTCAACTATGAGTGTTACAGGTAGCTAGTTAACGAACCAAGTGTTTGCATGTCAAGAGCCAAATTTAGACTAGAAGCTATAGATCTAATTATTGTAATTAGGTGTCTAATTATTGTTTGTATGAGATCTATTTACGAGACACATGGGTTGTATTGTAAGGTGTTCTAGTTTGAGTTAAGCAAAGTTAGCTCCTTCTATGTGTGAGGTGAGCAAGGGTGTTCCTCCTAGTTCCATAGTAGTGCCAAGTGTGGGTGTTGGTTTTGGAGAATCAGCAGGATTCTTCAGGTGTGTAGGATCTTGGTCAGCAGGGGTGCATGGCTACATTAGGAGATCTACATGGTAAGTAAGATCATTGATCTGTAGGTGTATGTGTGTGCATGATCTAGGTTTATAGGTGTGCAGAACCAGATTGATTTGCAGGTGTGCAAGATCAAGGAGGATAGAAACACAACAGGGAGCAGGACCAGGCAAGATCTACTTGGAGTATAATGTGTACTGAGAAAGAGATCAAAGAGGAAGGCAAGGCAATTCCTTCCATAAGTAAGATCAGATTGGGTTGCAAGTTGTTGTAGTTTAGGGGAGATTTACTTGAAGTATATTTGTGTACTTGGAGTGCGTGGAGCACTTGTGGAGTGCATGGAGCACTTGGGTACTGGTAGTAGTGGATAATGACTGGTTGGAGGTGAACACCAACTCTATGTTTGAGTTGTGTGTTGGGACCGTAAGAGAGAGAGCTTTGAGGGAAGATTTATTGTTTATGCCCTAGAGGTGTGGGAGCCCTAGAGGTGTGTAAGGAAGAAGAACTATGGCAATCCTCTTTATTGTATTTCCTTCTGGAAGAGTTTTAATATAATTGTGTATTATCTCTCATATTCTGTGTTATTTCTAAATTCTAGTTACTTGTGTATTCTGGTTAATTTTTGCATGTTAAGTTGCTTGGTAATCAATTATATGCTTACGTATTTCCCAACAAAGTGGCATCAGATTTCTTTGGTTGGGTATCTAACAAGTGGTATCAGAGCTAAGGTTGCAGGAAGCAGGTTTTGTGTTCGGTTACAGGGCACTCTCAGGGGTTTCTGATTGAGTGGGAGTAGAGCAATGGTAGAAGAAAGTAAGCTAATAATGGAGGAATTGAAAAGCACGAATGGTCACTTACGATCCTATGGAAAGAAAGAGCAGGTAAAGAAAAATTGTTAGTTTGTGGAAGATCAACATGAAAGAACTAAAGATGCAGATGTTGTAGGTGTTGTTGCACATTATGCTTTGGGAGGTTTCTTGGATAAAGTAGAATCTTGGTTTATATATTTTATTGCCTCTTTCCATGTAGCCCCAAGGAGAGGAGCTGGTGAGCCTTGTCAAAGAATTGGTAAAGGGGAAGTGAAGCTGAAATTGTAGGTGGCCAACACATCGGTGTTGAAGGAGGTCATGCAGGTCCTAGGCTTGGAGATGTGGCTAATTTCTTCAAGAAAATTGGGTGATGAGAGATACAAAAGAACTCTCATAGCAGATACACTTGAATTAGCTGATGGTAAGAAATTAGGTACTCTTTATCTACTTGCTTATATTACTGATTCTTCTTCTGTTACAAAGACGTGGCTTTGTAGGCTTGGTCACATGAGCAAGAAGGAGATGCATGTTCTTAAGAGTAAGTCAAATGTGTTTGACAAGCTTAAGAATTGGAAAGCCTTGGTGTTCTTGGAGGAGATGATGGATAGAGACCAATGGATGGGGCTGGATACTTCTGAGCAGGGTAGTTTGGACATGGGTTTTGATTTAAAGGAGCTCATGGGTAAAAAGTCATCACTCACAGGTGAACACAGGTACTGGCATCGATCAGGAGGAATTGGCATTGAATAGATAGGTGCCAATGTTGGTCATGTACAGACCGAAGCTGGTGATGTTGGGAAGGGTAAGATCGATGTCAATCAAGCAGACCGATGTCGGCAATAGGTAAGACTGACGTCGGTTAGGAGGACCGACGTCGGCAATAGGAGACACTGACATCGACATAGTTGGTAGTCAGGACAAGTGCATGGAACTGACATTGGTCAGATGTAGACTGTGTAGTGACCGAGGTCAGTCACTCTAACGGATTTTGGGTGGATAGCAAGCTATCAAGGAGTCTCAAACGCCCATATGGAGGACTAAAGGTGGTAAGTAAGCCTTAAATTCATTGTTCCTCTTCTTTATACTAGTTGTTGACTGTAGAGCAGGAAGGATCTAGGAAATAGTGGGAGCATGGCATGATGAGAATGCAAAACCAAGTGGGAGATTTGGTAGGGTTGCCAGCTGGTATGAAATCATAGAGACGAATGGATGCCTTAGTTTAAGAATAGAGAGAATGGACACATGAGATGGAATACCAAGTCATATGGTCTTGAGGAAGCTGGAAGACAGTGGTATAGGGTTGACAAGTGGTACCAGGTGGATGAAAAAGTAGGGCTTTAGTCAATGTCAGTATAACCATTGTGTTTGTCTTATTAGGTGGATGATGGTCACAACATTATCTTGTTACTATATGTGGAGGATGAGCTTGGTGCAGGTTCAGACATACAAGGTTTTGCTGAGCTAAGGGTAAGGTTAGTTTAGTGGCATGTCATGAGAAATTTGGAGCAACGAAATTCTTTGGCATGAGAGACATGGAGATCACAGGTTGATTTTGTCTCTAGTGGGAGCTGATGTGAATCAAGTGTTGGTGAGGTTCATTACGCAGGATGTAGAACTAGAGCACACTAAGGGCTGGACAGTTTAGTGTCTAAAATCACATGAGGTTTGGTATAGACCTAAGTTTGCCCAAGCAGTGGGTGTTGTCAGAGAGTTAGGAGCCAATTTGGGGAAGTGGTTTCTCAGGTATTTGAGAGGGACCAATAGCAGGGATTCATGCTATGTAGGGTTAGGACTTCACTACATGGGTTTGTAGGTTCAGATGTGGTAGGGTACTCAGATGACAGGGGGTGCACCATAGGTTGTATGGTGGGTGGTCTTCAGGGTTGATCTTGAAGAGGGATACAAGCCAAGAAATAGATTAGATGGGGTACAGGTATAGGTATAGTGCAGCTATTTATCTCCAAGTGGGAGATTGTTAGGTTGTGGAGCTAAAAGCTTCACTGATGCAAATAGAGGAGGAGGTTATAGAGAGTTTGCTGAGTGTCACAAACACTAGCATCGATCAGGCCAACCAACATTGGTAGGATTAGACAAAAGAGCAACCAACATCAGTCAGATATCGGCCAGCGTTGGTCACCTCTAGGCAGATAGGGACTGATGTCAGTCACCTTTGTAGTTTGAACTGTGAGTATTATGGGTAGTTAGTTAATGAACCAAGTGTTTGCATGTCAAGAGCCAAATCTAGACTAGAAGCTGTGGATCTAATTATTGTAATTAGGTGTCTAATTATTGTTTGCATGAGATCTATTTACGAGACTCATGGGTTGTATTGTAAGGTGTTCTAGTTTGAGTTGAGCAAAGTTAGTTCCTTCTGTGTGTGAGGTGATCAAGGGCGTTCCTCCTAGTTCCACAGTAGTGCCAAGTGTGGGTGTTAGTTTTTGAGAATCAGCAAGATTCTTCAGGTGTGTAGGATCTTGGTCATTAGGGGTACATGGCTACATTAGGAGATCTACATGGTAAGTAAGATCATTGATCTACAAGTGTATGTGTGTGCATGATCCAGGTTTGAAGGTGTGCAGAACCAAATTGATTTGTAGGTGTGTAAGATCAGGGAGGATAGCAACATAATAGGGAGTAGGATTAGGCAGGATCTACTTGGAGTATAGTGTGTACTCAAAAAGAGAGCAAAGAGGAAGGCAAGGCAGTTCCTTCCATAAGTAAGATCAGATTGGGTTACAAGTTTTTGCAGTTAAGGGGAGATCTACTTGAAGTATGTTTGTGTACTTGGAGTGCGTGGAGCACTTGGGTACTGGCAGTAGTGGATATTGACTGGTTGGAGGTGAACACCAACTCTGTGTTTGAGTTGTGTGTTGGGATCGTAAGAGAGAGAGCTTTGAGGGAAGATTTATTATTTATGCCCTAGAGGTGTGAGAGCCCTAGAGGTGTGTAAGGAAGAAGAACTGTGGCAATCTTCTTTTTTGTATTTCCTTCTAGAAGAGTTTTAATATAATTGTGTATTGTCTCTCATATTCTGTGTTATTTCTAAATTCTAGTTACTTGTGTATTCTAGTTAATTTTTGCATGTTAAGTTGCTTGGTAATCAATTGTATGCTTCCGTATTTCCCAACAAAGTGGTATCAGAGTTCTTTGGTTGGGTATCTAATAGAGGCCACACACGACAAACTTTTATATGATGTCATATCTATTAGATGAAATTATGGGGATAGTATATAGGCACAATGGATTCCTATGGGATCCTAACCTAGAAGCTATCAAGAATTGAATTTGTGATTATTACTCTTTTGTGTATATATACTCATATGTCAAAAACATAGCTAACATTGTTGAAGATCTCTACCCTTAGGTCTGGTGGCCATACATGGTCAGCCTTTGGCTATAATTTCACATAGCATCACTATAACACTTTTTAATAATGTGGGGTACTACTAGATCTATCCTAAATACATTATCATCATGGTTGTTAGCCACAAGGTGGATCCTCTTTAACTTCCTAAGTTTTTTCTAGGCAAGGTAGATGAGTATGAGTTTGCCTACTAGATATGGAATGGCATCAATAAGGAGAAGAAAAATAAGAAGAAGAATACCTTCCATGGTTCCCACATCATTATCAAGAGGATGTAATACACCATAAGGACTAAATTCAAGGAAGTTATTAATGCTAGGAAAGCATATGCATTGCCCACTCTCCCCCATAGAGATTGGGACCCTCATGGGAAAGTCCAATAGAATATCCACACCTTTGGCCTCTCATATAAACATGATCTATTTGATCATGATTTTCTATTTTTGAATGCTAAGGATGGTAAAGAAGTGAAATAATGAGCAATGACTGTAGGATTAAATGAGGACCTATTGAGGGTAATGCAAGATGAACCCTCTCTCACACTTGGTAAGGTAAAATTTAGGATCCCACCACTAAGAGGATGGAGATATTCTAACTTTTAGAGTGTTAAGACACATCAAGAACTAGTAGAAGAGGGGAAAGATCCCCAAGGTCCAATAATGGCTCAAGACCAACTATAAGAGAAAGAATAATTGATAAGTGAGGCACCACTTATTGGAGGACATGAGTGATAAGAGGAAGAATAAATTTTTGACCCCATATGAGAGGAAAAATAATAAATTCATCTAGTTTAAGCATTAGTTGTTGAACTAAGGAAGGTTAAGCTATAACTAGGAGAGGAGATGAATCAAGGAAATTAAATCACATGAGGGGAAGATATCAATATCATTTTCTTGGACTCCTCTAATGAATAATAAATAATGGCTTCAACATCCCCAACATCTAGCATGATTCCCTATCATCTTCCCCAATAGATGATAGATACACAAATTAGGAGGGAAACATAATGATAATAAAGGAAGCCAAAGAGGGATTAACCTCAGACCCCACCCATATGATAACTAAAGGAGGCACAACCTTCACTATAAGGTGATCCAACACAAGATGTGGATGAGGAGGAACTACAACAAGCCAAGGTCTTAAGCTTAAAGACATTGAAATCCAAGGCACCTCTCACCTGTGAGTCATCTAGTAAGGTCTTATTTTCATATCCCCCTTAGGATTTTTTTTGTTGATGTCATTACCAATTATTTATTCCATCCCTACTCCAATTGTTTCCACTTTTATTCCTATGTAAGCACTTTTTGTTAGTATCCTTTTTATGCACCCATCTACTACTCTGCCTAGTGCCACTTCACCTTCTTCAACCTCCACTATTATAGCTTCTTTTATTTTAGTGTCTATCCCTTTCCTTAGATCTATCCATCCTAACCATCAGCCAACCTATCACCCAAATTGATTATTATTTTATCCAATTGAATTGACCTTTGCCTTCTTCAACACCCATCTACATAACCATAGTAGTGATAACCAAGAGGGCTTTAAGAAAGCAACCAGTCTATGTTGTACACCCAATGCCAGAATTCAAAAACATAGACTGATCTAAAATAATTTGGCCCTTAATGATCAATCTTACTTTGAAGTTGAGCCTAAGTTTGAATACCATGTGTAAATAGAATCTCAATCATCAGATCCTTTGAATCTCACTCTTTGAGACTATACCAAGGAGTTAGGAGATTTGTCCTCTAAGAGGCCCAATCTGAAGATCACTGAACTTCCAAAGGTGAGCTTATTATTTGACAAAGATAAAACATCGGTCTAGTAGGTCATAAAGAGGAAGATTAAGGATAACTATAGAAAAATTTTGATCATGGAGGAAAGAGAAGAGGTTTATTCCCTTTCAAAGAGATAAAATAGAAATAAGGGTTAGTCCCCATATGTTGAGGACCTCAATTCCTATATGGGGACCCATATTGAGGTAATATTAGCTATACATGAGGGAATGAAGATGGCTAGACAGGAGCTGAAAGAAGAGTTAGAAACTCTAAGAGAGTACAAAGAGGTGATTTGAGTCCCTCATGGTATTGAACAAGATGTGTAAAAATCATCACTAAGGCTATATGAGATTTTGGATTCAATTCATTATTTAAGAGTCAATTTGGCTCCCCATGTAAATTCAATAACAAGATTATTCAAGTTTCTTATGGAAGATGAGAATAAGTTAAATTTCTTGGTACTTTACACCCATAATAAGGCATTTAGCCACTTAGACCTGATGACCCCTCTAGAGTCATCAAATGAATTGAATCTAGATTTAATAAAAACACAAAAAGTTTAGGATTGGGTATCATCTTCTAAATCTCTAGTAAAAAAATTGGTCGAACAAGAGAAATGAGTAGAATAAATTTTAACTAAGCTTGAATTTATAGCAATCTAGGATAATAGAGGGAAATTGGTAACTCAAACTAAATTTGATTAGATGATTTAGTAATCCTCTGATGGCTTCAAATAGAATTGATAAGGACTAAGTTTTGAGTACATTTAATCCAAATTAAGCATAACCAAGAAAAAGGCAATAGAGGTATAAGTCTTTTGTGTTGGATTTCAAGCCACCAAGACAAAACATACTAGATTGATGGAAAAAATAAGTAGTGTGACTAGGTTACATCTTCTAGACATGAATTTAATTTACAAATAACATGTTAAGGTGTATAAGTATTACCAAAAGATGGATGCCAAGAAGAAATTAGCACAAGTGTCACTTGTTAGTTCTACTCCACAGACTCCACCTACAATGTCATTAACAATAGATACATCAATACCACCTCACACTTCAGCTTTAATTGTAAATCTAGTTAATTTAATAAGTGCATCACCAAGCATAAATATAGTTATCATGTCATCAAACACAAGCACAGCTACAGTTCCAATGATAATTTTGAGAAACATTAAGCAAGATCTTATTTAACCCTAACATAAAGGCTAAATTTTTTATAATTTCTAATATAATGGTTATAAATGAATAGTTAATTCTTAGTTTTATCCATATTATAATTAACTAAATCATTTTTGTCAACATACACATGTTGCATGTCTAAAAATATCTGTAAGTTATGACATGTAACTGAGACTTATCATATAGTCTATTTATATTTAATCAAAGTGTTTTAAATTTGGAGGTTGAGGCAACCCCTACCCCAAGTTATTTATATACATGTGGAACCCTCTTTTCAAAGGGTTGAAGTTTTGGATGAACATATAGGAAGAGATCAGTAAATTAATTGTCATGCAACTATGTTTATTCTTTATTCTTCCATCTTTGTGTTCATGAATTTAAAGTTTTTTTGTCTTTATTGATTCATTAATTTTTAGGTATGCTAATGTTACAGATGAATCTAATTATTTTATTAATGAATATTAGTCTTAGATGTGTAATAGCTATTGAGTATTGATGAATTTCATTAATGTAAATAGTTAGTACAAGTTTAACTGATAATCCAAGGTGTGTAGAATTATCTCTATTGATATAGTCTTATAGGTGTGAGCCATAACTACCATAGATAACTTATTGATCCAAAATATAACCTCTTATACAAGGGTGTGCAATAGTATCCCTAAAAATAGAAACCTTTAGTTGAGACCATTAAGCATCCTATATCTTTTATCTCAGACTACTAATCGTGTTTGTTCACAAGTGTGAAAAAGATAAAAATAGCAAACTCTAGTTTGTGAGATACTTACGAAATAAATGGCCTTATAAATTAATTTTAAAGACATCTAACCTTATTTTATGTTTTAAAATTCACTTTTTTTTATTTTCTTTTAGATCTATCAACCATAGAATAGTTCTCCACCCATCCAACTCACCTAGTGATTTATTATTTTATTATAATCCATGTATCCATCCATAAAACCTAGTTAAACAACTCACAAGCCTGACCTGCTATTTTACCACCCAATTGCTTTAACCACATACCTATAACTCATGCCCCATAGTGGAACCTAGTTCCACAAAGATCCTAAAATGTTAGAGGTTACCTCATTTAAATTCTATGAGGTGTGCATAAAACCCACATAAATAGGGATATTCAAGCTATATTTTCTAATCAAAACCAAAACTAAAATCAAGTCTAAAACCATAATCATAACCCAATTCAATTACTAGCTTCAATTCCACCTCAAGCCAACAACAATGAGAGACTTAAACCCTAAAACCATAATAAAAATGTTGTTGACAATGGAAAATTCAATCATGACATGTTCATATAGTGAAAACACTAGTTATCCATTTATGTTCACCCACTCAACAACCACTTCCTTCATACATTCAACTAGGACATCCACAAAACCAACCATCATAAAATCAAAACCAATTGCAATCCCCTCCTTCGTGGAGAAGGCCACCCATCACATAAAAATTCAATGACCTTGGTGAGCCTATTAAATTTATGTTTCAAATATTGTTTTAAGTAAATATGATCAGTATGTTGATACCTAAGACATTTCCTAACAAAATTCATTTCCCTAATTAGTGCAAGGAACATGAATTTTATGAGTACCATCATTTCATAAGGGTCGATGCAGAAAGTTTGGGGATAAAAAGTATGGCATTCCCCTAAATTTTAAATTTTTTTACAAAGAGCATAAAACATAAAGGGAATACACCCTTCTATTTTTTATTTCATTTTATCTTTAACTAAAACCCATAACTATTGAAATTTTTTTCTCTCTTCACATTTATATTATATATTCAACGTGCATGCTTTAGATTTGCATCTTATAAATAGGATTCAACATTTGGGTTACTACAGGTCAGGTATGTTCATTTTTAGATTTTAATTTTTTCATTTCTATTTATATTTATTTATGTAAGTAGGGTTTGATTATAGGTTTTCATTACATTCTCTTCCATTACCTTAAAAATATATATATTTCTATTTAAATATAGATACACAATTTTGATGGATCTATTGAATGAAGAAAATGTTATACAAAACCCTGAAAAGTTTGATTTTGCATAATAAGAAGTTTAATTGTATGAATAATATAATTCAAAAAATCAAGAATTATAAATAATCATCAATGGTTTGCATCATTCTTCAATGGTAGTGCACACATTTCACTTTTCAATACACTAGAGACTATTTTTAATGAAGTGGGAAATGTAACTTCACAACTTGATGCAATGTTGCATCGAAGAGAGGCTATGAAACAACTTTATTCAGAAAAATTATCATATGAATATGTTAATAAAAAATAAAAAAATAATCTATGTGCACTTTTTTCATTAATATTATAACCAACCAACCTCCACCAACAAATTTCAAACATATTAGTATTGATTGGTGTGTTCATGAGGAGATGAAAAATAACTTTTAGGGTAGGTGGTGGATGGTGTTTGATGGTCCTCCATGAAACAATAATGAGGTTTTGTTATACTTTTTGAGAAATTTTTATTATGAGTTTATGTTTTAATAAATTCCAAAGTATTTTAAAATGAAGGCCTCCCAAGGTAGGGGAGGTCACTCTTCATATAATAGACATGGTGCTAGGTGAGACCAAACCCATCATAACCAAGATCATAAAAATAGAAGGAAAATATCACATGATTTTATTCTCAATATTTTGTATCATAACGTACAGATGGACACCCTTGAGTTAGTTACAAATCTGACACAAGTTATGATTGAGTATGGTATGCATATACTGAATAATTTTACTCATCCTATAGGTGGTGCTAGTGGTATTGGTACTAGTGGTGTTAGTGGTAGTGGTATTAGTGGTAGTGGTATTAGTGGTTTTAGTTTTGGTGGTGTTGATATAGGTTTTATGTCCCTCCTACTACTCATTTTATAGTTATTATGCATCATTTTACATCACATGGTAGGAAGTTTACGGGACCTCCTATTCAAGTATGACATACATAGAGTACATTTATAAAAACTAACATGCCAAAGTGTATGCCATCTATAGATACTTTAGTAGTGTATGACACCATCATGATAGAGAATATGCCACCTATATATGCTTTAGTGGTGTATGACACTAGCATGCCATAAACTATGCCAAATGAACTAGCTTCACTAACTCATATTGGGATATGGTAGTCTATGTGTAGGAATTATCGAATTCACCATTTGTATTTGATACACATGTTTAATTTTTATTATAGTTTGTTTATGTTTTTAAAAGAATATTAAGTTTATTTTATAGTATGTGTTTGCTTAATTGACTAATTTATTTTACTGAACTTTTTTTTTTGCTTGTATAGATGATTGATGATATTTTGGGTAGCTCAACAAGCCTTAACTCTATTGTAGAGGCTACAATTGGCATGGTATACCCTATACATAGGTTTGGAACTATGATCATATACATCCGTGTACCCCACCTAAAGGTATAATATTCAACATATTCCATATAAAGGTGTACCCCTCATGTATGAAAATAATGTTTTGTTGATGTTGCAGCTACATCAAAGGATCTACTATATCCACAATAGATCATGAATTAGAGACAAAGACTGGTGAGGACATAGTAAAATTATTTTTATCTTTAAGCAATGATATTTTATGTCATATTTACATGATTACATGCACATCTAGATTTAATTATATATGTATGCTCCATAATATTCCCCATCATGGGTGTATATGTGATCTCATATCCCTATACAACCATTTAGATGTAACATGGTGAGTGTATAATCATTTTTCAAAATTATGTTCTTGAAAAACTATCATTTTCAATATACAATTTTAATGCATCAAATTTTATATTTCATATGTTGTGTAGACACAACAATTTTTAGAGGTTGTGGATGAAATCAGGGATGACTCACATGCTAAGAAGAGAGTCTCTCCTCGTATTAAAGCATCCAACACCCCTGAATCTACATCTATGCCAATAAATTACAATTTCTTTGGAGACAATGAGTAGGAGAGCTAGTTGTTGTGTTAGGGGTATATTTGAAGGAATAATCAATTTTGTATGTTGATATATCCCACTTATATGCCTATCTAGCACATTCTATCTATGTACATGTTATGTTCTACATTTTTTATTGATATATGTCTTATTGTTTATGTTAAATTATGACATAGAACTTTGTATATACACACATATATTATTTGAAAATATGATTCCTTTACCTATGCATATTTTCTATTTTATCATTTAATTTTTACATATATTATTGGTTAATGATCATTATTACTTCATATGTGGTTAAAAAAACACACATTATTCTATAAGTTATGTGCTTCATCATTATGTATATTTTACATTTACATGTGATATTTACTATTTACTTATTTCATTTACATTTAATTACATATCAATTTGAAATTATGATGTAAATGGACTTGTGGTCAATTTCATGGATGTAAATATTATAAGTTGTACTTGGTGATAATTGTTAGGAGGTATAGTGATGCAAAATCAGTTTACTATTTACTTATTTCATTTACATTTAATTACATATCAATTTGCAACTATGGTGTAAGTAGACTTGTGATCAATTTTAAGGATGTAAATATTATAAGTTATACTTGATCATAGTTGTTAGGAGGTCTAGTGATACAAGATTAATTTACTATTTACTTGTTTCATTTACATTTAATTAAAAATAAATTTTTAATTGTGATGTAAGTGGACTTTTGATTAATTTTAGGGATGTAAATATTATAAGTTTTACTTGATCATAGTTGTTATAAGGTCTAGTGATGATGCAGGATAATCCTACAAACATGTAATAAGGTCCTGGTTTAAGTGTATTATAGGTCATATAGGTTGAATTTAGTTAATAACAGGTCTCTCTTAGCCTTCAAAGAGTTAAATATAGATCTTAGATGGTACTTTGGTTTTTTCCCACCAAAATTTCAATTTGAATTTTCAAATGTGACTATGTAAGGTTGTGGATAAATTTTTATGTTTTATAAATTATTAATAGTATAATAGTTTTATAATGGTGTTATATGTGTCTATAAAGGGATATAAATATCTTTAATATCACATTTTTCTATAACATCTTGAATATCATGGTTATCCATAGGGTTTAAAAATAGTTTTTTAGTCAATTGGCTAAAGAAAACCCAATCAAATAAAGAAGAGTTTGAGACAAGTTAAACAAATTGTTAAGTTTAGGTGGGTTGCAACGAAAAGATAAACATACTTCCTAACTAAGGGGAAACATAAAAGAATAAATTTAAGCTTAAGAAGGACAAGAATCATCACTAACAGGGTTAGAGAGAGTGATGCATAGTTTTCTAGTTCATAATAGGGTCCGTATACTATTTTAATGCAAAAGATATTGTTATAAAAATCCATATACTGCTTGAATCTTGTGTAATCATGTTTTTCATTACATGAATGAAGGTGATTTATCTAATTTTAGATTAGGTTTGTGATCAGGTTGAAGTTGTTTCATTAAAAACCTTGTGTGCCCTATTTTTTGTGTGTATACAATCTTTGTAGCTACTTCAAACTCATATAAATTCATGTATGAGTCAAAATTGAGGATTGGAATAATTAAATGGGTATCCAAAGAATATATTATAGGTGTTATTATTGTCAATCAGGAGTGAAACCCTTATGAGAATGTGTGCCTCTTCCCACTCTTATTGAAACAATGAAATCTCTCCAAAGTGTGGGTGACTTTGAGTTGGAGAGAATCTCTAGATAGATGGTTGGTTCCCTTTATACACTCACTTAATTTGATTCTAATCCTACTAACTATTGATTTATTGACAAAGGGAAAGGGTGAAGGGATAATACTAGGATTGAAATTGACATGAAAACTTGAAAATAGGTGATGGACCAATGCTTGTTATCACTTCTGCCTATAATTAACACTCTAGAAATCAAAGCATCCTACACACATTCAATTCACTTTAGTTTTATGGCTTCTAAAATAGTGTTTCACATAAAGGCATTAACAACACTCACTTTTAGCATGGAAGGAATGAAAGTTTATTGAATTCACTTCCAAGTTTGGATTGATATTGAACTTAGACACTTAGTATGACATATATAAACTCACATATCCTACATAAAGGTACAAAAATTATACATTAACATAATAAAATTACTGATTCGTTATGTTATCTCAATAGCTATCACACATACACTTCACATAACAACCTAAAAATGGAGGTAATTAGATTATAATTACTTTAAAAGGTTTAGTAAAAAAATTTGATAGCATTTTAGCATAGCCAAAGCACAATATTATATCTCAATTCTAGAAAATAAGATACAAATAGAAGATTAGGAGAGGGGAGACAAAGTAGCCCCAAAATAGGGGTGATTCACTTGCCTTCACACCCTTCAATCATACATAGTGTTTCTTAAATTTTCTCTCCCTTTACTTAAAATAATGATGTAGAAGGTAGAGTTGAATTTGTGTGGAAATATTGAATAAGTCATGTGAATTGATTTGTGGATTTTGACCTCTTGAAGTTCCTATATCTTTACTTGCATACCCTGTATCTTTGTTTGCATGTCCTCCTTGATGAATAAGTTTTATTCCATGAAAATAGGTATTAAATTCCTCATAAATTATTCAATTTAATAATTTTCCTCACAATTTATGATGTCACTCCACTTTATTGGGGTTATTAGAAGGCTCTTAAAGCTCCTTTGACCTTTTCAACTTAACTTGGCATAAGAGAAGGACAAGGTCTTCCTAAGGTAGTTGGAGACTTATTGAACCATTTGATTCCTTAATTTAACTAATTATTGACATTTTATTTTCCTATAAGTGCTTTATAATACAATAATTAACCTTAATAAAAAAAATTTAAGAGTTTTATGCATTGATTTCATGATTTGACCACTTGAACTCCTCCTTTTGCAATATGGCATAGAAAGGTGAAACTTGGTTTTACCTTTAAGAAAATAATTTATATCCATTTATGGACTCTATAAATCATATAATGCCTAAAAAAAGTCACCTAAATCCATCAAACATTCCAAAATATAGGGTTTTTCACCTTTATCTTGCATTTCTCTTTACTCTTTATAGCCCTCAAAATAGGTAAACCTCCTTGTGTATAATAATGTACAGATGTTATTAGAAAAATAAATGCATATTTGAGTACTTATTATCCACTTACATATTCATGACAAGTTTTATGACCTAAAATCAAGTGGAAGTACACTTATTAGCTCATTTTCTCTCTCTAATTAGGCCTCCATTAGCCCTCTAGGCCTAGAAAATTAAGTTTTTTATCAAATGGAATCCCACACATTTGAAAATTATAGGAAAAATTTTATTTAATTTACCAATTACCTTATCTTTCTCCATGTCAATTTTTAAGGTTTGGAACCTTGTACGGATATATGAACCATGAAAAGGCTAAAACCTAGCCTAGGAACTTGTGCATGCTAAAGAGTCTTTTGAAGTGGTTTTTCAAGACATTTGTAAGTTTTTATTCTTTAAATATGTTTTTTTAGGTATGAAATACCTTTATACAACTTAATATTATGATGTTAGGTATTTTTAAGAACTTTATAATCCTGTATATAGGCCTTTTGGCTTAGAAAATTGAGTTTTCTTCATAAATTAACCAAGTTGATAACTTGCAGGGCCATATACCTTAGTGTGAGACCTAAATAGGTGTTTATAGAGTTTTGGAACATTTATTAAATATTTATATACATTTTTTAATTATTTGGAGACCATTTCATACCTTAATCCTTCAAAAAAACATACATCCATGTTTTTTACCCTATTTTATACACCTATACCTACAAATATACCATTAATTTCCATGTTCAGATGCTCACAATACCTATATAGGTTATCAAGGTAATTTTTAGGTTGAATAATTACATTTTTAACACTTTAGATATCAATTTACCCAATTGGATCATCTTTTAGCCTCTTGGTAGCCTATGACCTTGATTCGAACAACACTTCAGGTAATGATCTAGGCAACACTTCAAGCGACAATTCGGGTGATGGTCCTACCCCAATTGGTGGTATAAATTCTAATAGACATAATTTTATCACCATATCTCCATTTGAATCCCCATTTAAACTGTTGGAAAGCTAAGAATGAGGGGAATGTCATGAGATAGCATGGAGTTTTGCACAATGGATTTTGACCCAAGAAAACCAAATGGAAGTGCCCCAAATTTCAATTTTAATAGTATAGTATAAAAATAGTAAGTTTATAAAAATAGTAATTTCTTGAATTCTATGTTGTTATAATTCATGTAAGTTGAACCATTTCATCTCCCTTGAGATTGGTGACCTTCTACATCCTCCTCCTACCTTCAAAAAATAGGTATATATAGATATGTAAACTAAAAAGGAAAACAAACATCTCTTCCTAGAGATAGACATATGTTTTATCTATAATTTTGAGCAAAAAAAAACATCTCTTCTTAGAGATAGCATTATTATTTGTGTGTTCTTGAAATATTTTTCAACCAAGACTTTTGAGTTTTGGATCAGACCTGTTTATCATCTTAATAATGATTCATAAAACTTAAGGCCTTAATCTTGGAACCAATGCCACAAATAACGAGTAGATAATGGAACCTAATAATCTAAATGAGATTTATGTCCCATGCATTTTCTCTCAATAAATCCAATCAAAATAAAAATCTCTTCAACTACGTAGACTATATGTGAAGTCCAAGAAAGGTCTTTTTAGGCCTCAAAAATTTAGTAATATATTGCAATGGATATGAAGGTATCTATTAGGTCTAATAAAACTATATTATGTATATAAATGATCTCAATTGTAAATAAACTCCACATAAATCTCTACAACTTGATTAGATGTTATGAGGGTTTAGAAGTTATAAGGCTAGTCTGACCCTAACTGCCTTTCTTTAATCATTTCTTCTTTTTTCCTCTATTTGGAGCTCATGAGAGTCTCTACCCAGGATATATAAATATTTAAAATTTATTAAATATTAATATCCAACTCAAATATTATAACTTCATTTAAGCTTCATATAAAGACCTATATGGTATTCATGAGGTCTTTATCTACATTCTTGAGAGTTTTCTATTTTGGATGGTTAGATGGTTCTAGTCTTGAAACACATATGTATTCACCTTTTAAATATTCCCTAAGGCCTTCATAATATCCATAAAATACGAAATTTACATTCTCAATAAAATAAACACACATAATAACCCAACTCCTAGAGGTAGGCTTGAAACTCTTCTAGGTTTGTCTAGGCTTCACCTAGCTATCATCATGAACATTTACCATGTTGAAGCCACTTATTTTTCTTAGTGAGTTTTTATTATACATGTTAATCATATAAATTATCAAATATTCAAGGATTTATTATTATTTATCCAACAACACTTCATCCATGCAATGTTCTGATCTTATTTTGGTCAAGAGTGAGGACTTGCACATTTGCAGGCCTATAGGTCTACATACACCTTTATATGAACCAATTTATAATATTTATCTTGAACCTATGATAAATATAAATGAGTATAATAATTATTTTAAAACCTATTAAATCCTCTCATATTCATTCAAACTCTATACTCACTACCCATTTTGCACATTGTCTTCAATTCTTGAGAGTAAACTTATCTTCTCATGTAAGCTTATACGTCTCTATCTAGGCATTTCACTTGGACTAAAGAATGACTTAGTATTAGTGATTTTCCTTTTCAATAAATGTATAATTAATTTTATTATGTTATCACCACTATATTTCATCTCTTTTTGATCTTGAGATCAAAATAAAATTGCACACCCTATATTTTTTAGCATATATAGGTCTATAAATCCTCTTTTTAAGCCCATTTACTATGTGTATGTAATTAAACCTTCCTTATATGAATTTTTTCCATCATAATTATATTTTTAAGTAATAAAATTTAACTCATGTTAATGTTATTTATTTATCCTAGACAAGCCTTCTTAGCAAATCCATTTACCATAAGTATTTTTTTCCCCTCATCTAGGCCTTAGCAGGCTTATAAACTTATGAAGAATAATTGAGATTACATATTTAGTATGATTTTATCTTCATGACCACTTATCCTTAACCATTATTATTCAATTTCACCCTATTCACAATATTCTTAACTCTAATCTCAAAACATAAAGCACATATCATCCTCAGATTCTTGGAGGCAAACCTAGAATCTTCCATTAGGTTTGTACAATCTACCAAATTAGGCCATTTCCATACTTTATCTCTCACATGTGCCATAATTATTGTTTAAAAAAAATCATATGAAGTTTTAATACATATAATATATGTTTTAGAGTCCAAAAAAATGATATTGAGTCATTTAGGGGTCATTAACAACCATCGAGCTCCTTATTGAAGGTTTGCAAGGGTTTATAGTGCCTAGTGTTCTTAGGGATCATTCATAAAGAATAGACCATATTTATCTATATTAATACCACATTATTAATTTATATATAACCCTCCACGATCACCAAAAATTAATTTATCACATGTAAAATTTTAACTGAATTCTAAGTAAAACTCTATGCTCTCTCAAGTTCTTCTTGAGGCAGAAATAGGGTTTAGATTCACCCTCTATCTTAAATATGGTTCATACAAGTGTGGGGATAAAAAAAATTAATTAAATATTTTTGGGGTATGTTACCCCCACTACCACCTAAAATAATAATTTTCTCCCATGCATTCCCTCATATCAGTACTGAGCTTCACAATATGACCTCTCAGATAAGCAGACTAGGTGTTTAGATTGTGAAAATGATTTTGGATACAAAAGGATATTTTAAATGATCCATTTCATTTTTAATTACCTTATTTAATATGAACCATATTAAATTATGAAAAATATATATTTTATAATAGATAATTATATCTTAGGAAGCTTTGCTACATGAATTGCCCATATGGAGGATTTGAAAGAAATCATGTAAATCTAACCCTACCTGCTTGTAAGTGGTATTCTGAGATATCTTGACTGAAATATTTAATGAAATGAGTTTAAATTAGATTTAATTACCTAATTTATTCATTTATCTTCCCCTGAATACCCTCAGAACATATATCAAATGGTCTTGTTTTGAGTTAAGCCTATGGCAGACTTGTAGGTTTGCATATCAACTTCATGACTACATATATGAATATTATGCTATTATTTTATCCTCTTGGTATTTTTATGTTTTGGGACCAATTTTGGAGAGTTATTATCTTTTATTCCTCCCTTCCAATATACTTATTAATCTTTCATAGGTAGGCATCCTTCACATTTTGATTAAACAAGTCTGTAAGCCATCTTTTGGTTTAAAATCTTCTTTACCCTATTTAGTTCTCTATTAGGCTAAAATGAACCATGATGAAGTAATTTGGAATATTGTATAATTTTTTATAAAAACATATATACATTATTCAATACATAATGTTTTTATATATTCATTGAGAGTTCTCACATGTCTGCTTAATGCTCTTCTACAGTACAAGGTAAATGAATTGCCATAATGAATTGGCTTAAAAAGATAACTTGGATGGTGAATTTAAATGAATTAAGGATAGTAAAACAAATTATAAATTAACTAAATGTGATAAAAATTCATTTACAACCCTATGTTCATCTCCACATGGCCTTAAGAAGGTCTGTAACTAAAATATCACCCACAACTACTCTTAAAATGTATAATGTTCTCTCTTTCTTCAATTTTGTGACTCATATAATGCTTAGAGGTGGTATGAAGGAGACGGTATAATTAAATATGGGTTTATTGAGATTATTTATATCCTACATTAAATTAATACACCTTCCATCAAACACAACACATGTCTATAATCTCTCAAATAAATTGTAACCCACCCTAAATATAAATTTTTTACTCATGTTGAGGGTCACACGTGCCAATTATGTTTTTTAAAATGTTTGGAGATGGATATTAAATCTATATAATATCTCCTAAAATCATCCACCTAACACATTATCTCACTCATTCTCTGAAACTGCTAGAACCATAAACTATGAGGGATAAATAGGCATTTTGACTACCTGGAATTCTTAGCAATGGTTCATAGAGGATGGGGCCTTAATATGAGAAATAATGAAAATAATATCAACTTAATAAGGAACCTTAAAATCAAAAAAATTAATTCCATACAAATCTCTCTCTACTTTTCACACCAAGATAAAATCAATGACCATCTTATGGCTACCAAGAAAGCTTATGGGAGAGATAAGTAAGTTTTTTCCATTTTTACACCTGTATCTCCCTATAAATAATGTATTCGAAATTTGGGAGGATTTATGAAGTAATATTGATATTTAAAAGTTAATTTCACCTTGAAACTCTATACAAGTGATCTAAAGAGAACCTTTTTAAGCACCAAAACTACCATAATTATTTAAGAGACATGATGAAACTACTGTAATAATTGTTCATAAAATATAAACATGTATAAATATATGTGATATGATATTTTACAACACTCTTTATATTATTTCCTTCCATTAACTTGAAATACCTTCTCTAGAAGCCATAAAATGATCCAAAATGCAACACATATGGGTTATAATGTCAACCAAGAATATCACCAACCTGTTTGATCCTTTGTGACTCATGGCATGACCTTAACACATGTTATGAGACCTATAAATACACCTTTGAATCCTTTAATCACTTTACATAACTTTAAATAGGTCATGTATTGACTTAGTATGCACACAACTTATGATGAACAAAGCCTTAAACCTATCAAATTTACCTTAAACTCTGCTAATCAAGGTTTCAAGTGACCATTCTAAAGAAATTACATGACCAACATAGCTATCAACAAGGTAAAATAACATGATAAGTAATGTTTTCAAACTATATGGGTTATAGTTTAAATTGGGACTTCAAACTTGTCAATAGTTATATTGATCCAAAACGTGTTAGGCTTCATGAATCATTGTTTAGAAGCTCTCAACTTAATAATACTAAGAAACACTAGTTCTAAGGTTGAAAAGACAAAAAGGTTAATATATATAAATTTATCCCTATAAAAATTTCTAAAATTGGTGGATGGATATCTAAATGAGTTTAAAGAAGGATAAAAGTGGTTTTAGGTTAAATGAGAATATACAATAGCATTTATGACTGACTAAGTTTATGAAAACCTTGATATCTCAGTGTTCTTGACAATGAGAAAGGAATCTTGCCTCAAAATTTTCAAATCTAAGTCTATAAAGGTTAATTAAAGTTTTTAACACCTTTTTTATTCCTATATAGCCTTCTTAGGGGAGTTATTTACATTTGGAAAGGAGTATTTTGTTTTTTGACCTATTAGTAGACATTAGGCCTACTAGGTGTAAACCAAGGTGTTGTGTATAAAAATACCTTTAATTTTATTTGTAACTAGTGAAATCCCATAAATTTTGGTGCATATCTTTTAAGTTTATTACGTTAAGTGGTCAAATTAGTTTCAATCCCCAAATAATCTTTTAGCTTTTGTTATTGAAGACTGAGTTTCAAACTACCTGTAGGTGTTTAATTTCCAAGATAGTCAACTATGGATTAGGGTGAAATTTCTTGTTAATGATGTAAAAAATTTATTTGGAGTATTTATTCCCTTTTTTATTGTTTAATAACCTTGAGATAAGTATATTTGAGGGTTTGCAAATGTGGATTTAGTATTTTGCCTTATTGAGTGATTTATTAGGCCTAGAAGCCTAAAACAAGGTTCTAGAGTTTTGGTCCTAATCTCTTAAGAAACCAATAATGCAAATTGGTTTCTTACTCATTTCAAATAAATATATACCTCACTTGATAGTCTATAATATTTTAGTGATATTCTAACTAAAAATTCATAATAAACTCATGGAAATTTATACCTAAAAAGAGTATTCAAAGTGAAAGAATAAGAAGTACCAAAGGTCATCAAGTGATCCAGGAGCATCATCCATCAAGGAGTATGTAGTGTGTTTTTTGTAATTAATAGTCTATTATGGATTAAATTTATTTGTAATATCTCAATTATGGGGTGTTTATATTTTTCATCCAAAACTAAATTCAAATTTGTAATAAGGAGTCTTTGATGATCTTGGAGAAATTAATCACCTATTAAAGGTGCATGACTATTAGAAAGTCTCATTTATGGTCTTATGGTCTCAAAATTCATAGAAATGTATTTTAATTCATGACATATCATTGAATTTATTATGTTTAAGATCTTATTATGTAAATTAAAAATAAATACCTGATGTAAATGAAACATACACTTACATTAGACATTCACCTAGCTTTGATCTCTAATTTGAATCTCGTCTCTACTTGGTCTGATCTTTTGCATGGATATCAGGTCACTCATTACCTTTCTCTATATTATCTCCTTATCACCATACCATAATCTCATAATCTACTCTCATAAGTATACTCTCTAATCTAACTCTAAGCTTGCTTATTCTTTGTCATAGTTTCAAGGCTTAATGATCTTGTTCATGGTTCAATGACTCTATAAATCTATATAGTGAATATATTGATATATACCTATTCATTATATCTATTATATACATCCAATCCAACAACACAATCCTAAAGTTAGAACTCCCAACTCAGCTACACCTTCCTTCTTCAAGCCTCTTTCCCTAGTAACCCTCAAAACATGTAAACCTAGTAGGTAAAGACAATAAAAAAAGTTATTGATCATTAAAAACATATTTTCAATTATTTTTTATCCTTATTCAACTCCATTCCAAGTTTTATGATCCAACTCTCCATACAACCTAGCTAACTCAACTCACTCTTTTTCCAATTAGGCCTCTTTAGGTTTAGTATAATGACATGATTTGGAAAACCATACAGTATGAACTTGTAATATTTAAAAACCTATTTAATATTGAATAAATTGCAAAGTTACACCATATTCCAATATTTTAATAATTTTTAAGGGTTAGAACAAAAGATATTCTAGTTATAATTTGGAGACCCTAAATTAACCTTAGATAGACCTGTGGAAGGCTGAGAGGCTAGAAAATTAGATACTTTATTTTTGAAAACACTTCACTCACCTTTTATACTTGTTTAAGTTATATTTATTATTTATTTAACTCTTCCAAAAGCTTTCAATCATTGATACAAAACCAAATGTCCATCCAAGGCATATTTACAAAATTTCGTGCTAATACAAGTAGGTTTTGAGACTTCTTGACACCATCCTCCTCTTGAAAAAATTATTTTTTCCTTATCAATCTACCATTCAAACCTATACACCTTACCTTTCATGTTTCAAAACTTTTCCTTCTTTTCTAGGTCTCCAAAACTACTAAAATATTACTTGATAGTTTTCTTTTAATAAGAACTATAGGATTTTTTAAGATAAATAGTCCTACAAATCCTATTACTCACATCTCAAACCTCCAAATCAATTTAAATCTTTTCCAATAGTTTATATACATCATCTCTTATCTCTCATCTAAATTTTAGATCATTTTATAAAATAAATCATAATATACAAGGATTTTAAAATGGCCTAGGGTTTGATGGTAGCTTATAGGCTGAGAGCACCTAAAAAAGTCTTATTTAAAGTTAGAAACATTTTAAACCCTCATTATTTTCCATAAGATATATAAAAAACCATTAAATTTTTTTCATTTTATGCTTTTTTTAAGTTCTCAACATCTCCTTCTTAATGAATTCAATGCATATCAAGTAGTTCGATGCTTTAGCAAGCTTATAGTGCCTAATTTTGATTAAGATCCTCCAACTTTGGTCACACATTACAAGATAATTGTGATAGATAAATATAAGCCATTATCTCTTAAATTTACATAGATAAGTATTATAAAAAATCTCAAGAGGATTTTTTATAACTCAATACGGGCAAGACACGGCAAAGAGGTTTCTCTCATGACCAAATCTCTCAAATTAGGTCAAAAGTTGGTTAATGGGGGCTATATATTGTGACTCATCATCCTAATCAATGAACCATCCACATGGACACATATAAATGATAATTTTTAAGGATATAATATCCATTTTTTGGTCTTGGTCAGACCCTAAGAGTGAATGTTCTAGTTGATTAGATGCATCCCTTAAGAGAATCTACCCATTCCTAAGTGTGCAAATTGAACAAACTTTGGTCATGCATTGTAGGATAACAATGAGGGTTAGATATTATTTGTTATCTCCTACATGTACATGGATGAGTCTTATAACAAATGTCATGATTATTTTCTCTAACTCAATATGGGTGAGACATGGAAACAAGGTTTTCCTCATAGCCAAATCTCTCAAAATAAGCCAAAAATTGGTCAATGGGGGCCATGTATTGTGACTCATTAGCCCAATCGATGAACCATCTACATGGACACATCAATATGGTAATTTTAAGTCTAGAACATCCATTTTATATTATTAGTTAGGCCTTAGGAGTGAAGGTTGTAGTTGATCATATGTATCCCTTAAGAGAATCCACTCATCCCTGAGTGTGCAAATTGAGTGAACTTCAATCGTGCATTACAAGATAACCATGAGGACTAGAGACAAGTCATTAGATCTTACACATTCATAGATGATTCCTCTAATAAAAACTATAAGTATTTTTTCTAACTTGAGATGGGAGAGATGTAGTAATGAGGTTTCTCTCATGGCTAAATCTCTTAAAATAGGCCAAAAGTTGGTTAGCGAGGGCCGTATATTGTGACTCATTATCCCAATAAATGAACCATCTATGAAAAAAATAATGGATGGGAATTTTAAGGATATAATGGCTATTTTTATTTCGCATTAAATCATCTGGAGTGAAAGTTGCAATTGATCATACACATCCCCTAATATAATCCACTCATCCCTGAGTGTGTAAATTGAGAAAATTTTGGTTGCACATTATAGGATAACTGTGAGGGATAGAGATAAGTCATCAGATCATATATAGTAAAATATGATTCCTTTAAGAAATTTTTTAAGGATTTTGTATAACTCAAGATTGGTGAGATGCAATAATGAGGTTTCTCTTGCACCCAAATCTCTCATAATGGGCTAAAAATTGGTCAACAGGGGTATACTGTGACTCATTATCCTAATCAATGAACTATCTATGCAAACACATATAGATGGTAATTTTAATACTATAACACCCATTATCTAGTCTTAGTTGGGCCTTGAGAGCAAATTTTGTATTTGATTAGACATATCCCTTAAGAGAATTTACTCATCCTTGAGTGTACAAATTGAGTGAAATTTGGTCATGCATTGCAAGATAACTGTGAGGGCTAGAGATAAATTGTCAAATCTTACACATGCATGGATGAATCCTCAAAGTAAGCCCAATAATATTATCTCTAAATTAAGCTAGGTGATATTCATTAATGAGGTTTTTATCATAGCCAAATCTCTTAGAATGGGCCAAATTTTGGTCAATGGGGGCCATATATTCTAAATCATCAACCTAATCAATGAACTATCTACATAAACACATCTAAATGGGAATTTTAAGGCTAGAAAAACTATTTTAAAGTCTTGGTCACTCCCTAGGATCAAAGGTTGTAGTTGATCATATGCTTCCCTTAAGAGAATCCATTCATCCATAAGTGTGCAAAATAAGTGAACTTCTATCATGTGTTTCATGAGAACCATGAGGGATAGAAATGAACTGACAACTCTTAAACATGCAAAGATGAGTCCTATAATAAATATCAATAGGATTCTCTCTAAATATATACCATAATTAAGACATATATAAGACTTTTTTCTTGTTTTCTTGAAAGTACAAATAGAGAGAAGGTGAAAACCTATTTGCTTAAGGTAGATAACATTGATATGAATTACTTTTTGGATTTTCTTCATTTCAAAAAGATAATATTATGTAATAATGGTACCAACCAGGTGAATTTTTAATCTCATCTAGTTCCACTAACCTAAATTAAAATTGTAAGTAAAAAATTTAAATAGAAATAAACACATAATGATAAAATAATTGAAAATTAAAATACATTAAATCAAATAAGTTTACTTTATTAATTTGAAACACAAGATAAATTTACCAGTTCAATCTAATGTACCTTTATGATTAGTTCTATTTGTAAGTGTTTTAAGAATCAATTCATGGTCAAATTCATGCACTTTCCACAAATTTTTATTGTGAGGCTTTCCATGATATTTGATCATTTGAATATTGGTAGCAATAACCAGATTTGAATAATGAAGCACCACCTTATGTGTTTCAAAGTACTCAAATAATAGTTTTTTTGTTTTTTTATTATATAACTTAATAAGTGATGCGCCTATAAACACTATATATCTAGTGGAAAATATGACTCTTCTCTATCCATAACATTTGTGGTTAATTTATTTTGGACTCTACATAATGACACAAGTACTAGTTTGTTCCCTCATCATTATCCTCAGGTGCAATGACTGCAAAAACATGGCTTGTATTTAAATTATAATCAAATTGTAATCACATCTATAAAAAAATAAATATATCACTAATATATAACTAAGGTTGTATATTTAATTAAATAGTAAATTTTGCATGGTTGTATAAGATCTGAGATGTGATCAAAGTCAACTAATGATGCCATTTCATGATTCATTAATTGTTAGAGTCAATGGTTACTCTCTATAGGTAGTATGGGTCTACAATACCATTTTTCAACCCATTCTTTTGACTCACTCAATCCAATTAAATTTCATACATAAATAATAATAAAATGCCATATCCCTATTATAAATAGTCCATGAACTTGAATTTGAGCTTTGAATGGATTGGAAAGCACTTGATCTAGGTACTATACTACAATATTAATGCATTGCCTTGTGTTGTTCCTCTATTAACCAAAATAATCTGTATACATAATTTTTATCTTATCCATGACAAATATTTTCATTATACCAAGTCATAATACTTGTAGCATTGATCAAACTAACACCATCCTTGCACTTTGCCTACTATCTTTTAAGAGCTCTTTTTACACATAAACCTGCACCATCATGTTCCCCTTTTCCATGTCCAGCCTCAAAGAAGCTCCAAAAATGTTAAAATCCATTATTATTATGCATTTTGCTTAACCAATAAAATATTTAGGAATTCTTATACTGCCATGCACAATTATCTAACAAAATTTAGTGTGTATCAAACATGATTTATCTTTCATTCATATTTATATAAAATATCTCAAAACAACCTTGGATAAACTTTGGAGAATGTGATCTATCATCGCTCATATAAAATTAGTACTCTTTCAAAATATTTTTATTATCATCTATGCTATTATGTGCATGTTTAAATGTAATATGAATAAAAATTCCAACTTGAATTGAATTATAGTATTGGGATTGAACCCCATTATGTGATTTTAGTGTGTAGTTCTCAACAAAGTCCACAACCAAAATAATGGTGCCAACTGGGAAGTTGTCCTTGCATACCTTGAATTGATTATCTAACCATTTTGATTTGTGTGTGTGTCTTACATATTTGTGGATAATATTCTTTTTGTATTCAAAAATTAAATCAAATAAAAAAACTTTGATTGTAACCAATTGACATCTTGATGATTATTTTCCATCTTTTAACCCATATTTTACAGATTTGTACTTATAATCAATTAGTTTCTTTCCAATTTCATGTAAAATTTATTTATGTATATAAATCATCAAATTTTATAAACCAACACAACTGTTACATGTTCCATACAAACATTGTTTGGCAAAAAAAACTATCCCTCAGGTCTTTGACAAAAAAGACATTGGATTATATCTCTTGATGTCTTAGGTGGGGAAGAAACCATACATTCCTACAAAATCTCTCCAATATGTAAAGTATAATGTATATGATGAAAAACATCAAAATTCATATCAAATTAAACATGTACCCTAAAAAATGTGGTGCATAATTCATTGATTTTAACATAGAAAGGCTTGCACATGTCAAATGACCTTTGGCTGATTATCAATTGGTCATTAAATTTTTCAATAAACTTTTTATAAAATTATGTTTGGGTCATGTCTAAGAAATGTTTTGCATGTGGCTCATGGTTTTTTGAGACTTTTCTTTTTTTAACATCTTTTACATTAGATGAGACCTTTGTGTTATCATTCTAAAAAATTTCAATCAAATGTCCTCTACATTCAACTAATAACTTATCTTTTCAAGGGAGTCTACCACTAAACACCCAACAACCCATGAGTGAAGGGTCATCAAGCATTTTTCTTATTTTTTGTGACATTTATTAGATTTTTTCTATCTAATTTCAAGCATTTAATTATTTCACTAATAATTAAAGATTTAGTTGTTGACTTACTCACTATAGATTCCATTATTACTCTTCTTGCCATATTACTATCTTTTTTCTGACTTTTATTGCCTATTGCTTTAAATGCATTAAATAAATTCTTTACTATTGTATTATTTATTCCCTCCATATTGAATGTTCTTAACCCTAAACTATGCATCATAGGGCACATTTTTTGCATTTTCATAAATTGAACAAATAGTTGGCATCATGTTGTATGGATTTTATTCTCAAATGCATAGTCCCATCCATGTTGAGCATGACATTAAATTGATATTTTTGACATTTTACCCTCCATAAGTTCTATTATTTTCTCATCTATTTCAACAAAATATTTTGGTGTTCATCTTATTATCCTTAGAGGTTTGGGTGTAATATCTATATTTTGTATTAAATTGAGTGGTGTTACTACTTCAACCATAGTAGGGATAGTATAGGGTTGACTATCTACATTATACCCTATAGGTGAATTGAATCCTTATTCATTAGGAGACAAATTATTTGGGGCTATTACTTGATGTTGATTATCATCATACTCAAAAACTTCATTATGAATGGATGTTTCATTATATTATATTTGTCCATATGTTTCATCACTCATTACAAATTCATTACTTACATGCTCTAAATTTTAAATTTCATCATGCAACAAAGACTGATTGAGTTATCTTATCTCATTTGAAGACATATCTAAACTAAATTATATAGAATTGGGCATGTTATTTTCATTTGAAATATTACCTAGTATGGAGGAATCACCTTCACCTTGCCTAGAAGACCTTATGGATTCTCTCTTATCTTCTTATATTTTTCCTTTTTTCTCTCTTCTATTCAATTTCCTCATTTTTTAGCTCTTTAATTGGTCTTTTATGATGACTTTGCAACCCAATTATTTATCTTTATCAAAATAAAATAATTTTAGATGTAAATTTGAAGAATTTATAGTGATTCACATAGTTATAGTAGAAAAAACTAGTTTATAATTTTCAAAAAACAAAACAAATGAGAAAATTTCATAGTTTTAGGCCTGAGGGGTCCTGAACCTAGTCCAAACTCTATCATCAACCAACCAAGGAGATTTCTAAGAAATTTAGTGGTTTTTCATCTTTATCAACATGTTTGATCAAGAAAATTTTATTATATTTAAATATATATATATATATATATATATATATGGGTTTGCAAAGGGGAAAGCATAGTTTTAGAATATATAATTTTAATGTTAGAATATTATTTATAGTTACTTAATTTCTACATAACATACCTCATTATGGACTATATACATATCATCAAAATACACTTATAATTTTTTGAATATTAATCAAACATTTATAAAAATTATATCTCAACAATCTTCACATTGTTAATTATGCTTTAAAAATTTTGATTTACATGAAGTTAAGGTAAAAAAGTTGTGTTCATACACTTTTAGTTTCAATTTTCCATCTGTCTTGAATTATAAAATTATTTAAAGGCTAGGATGGTGATGATGGAAAGTAGTCATTGGAGGATAGTGGTGAAGGGCATGAAATTAGCAAAGGGTAGGCATAAGCTTATGGGTATTACATGGGAGTAGTAGCTTCAGTGGAGAAGGCATTGGGAGTGGGTTAGTAGGGGTGATGTCAAGTAGAGGCATGGGATTTTAAACAAAATAAGAGGAAGGAAGGTATAAATAGAAAAAAGGGGTGGGATTGGGGGATTTCTTGACGGATCAGAGATTATCAAAATAGATTAATATTATCAAGGGATGAAAGATTAAAAAAGCTTAAGACTATGCTAGGTTTTTCGCTTCTCAATTTATTTAGGCTAATGTGTCTTTTGAGGATTTTTAGGGTTGGATCAATCATCTATTAGCACAGACTTGTCTGATGGAGGTTCCTCTCCAAGGAATTAGGTACCTATATCAATAATAGAGGTGGATAGGGTGGCTAGGGTTTTGTTTAATGATTTAGTGTTTCCCAACTATAATAACATTTCAAACCCTTTTCATACATGTGGTGATTTTTGCAAATATTTTATTCTTAGAAATCAACTTGGCTGAGATCAAATTTTGATACCCCAAATCCAGTTGCATATTAAAAATACTCCTAATAAGGATATTAAAGTTGTGCAAGGCTCTAAGGGTTTTCAGAGATAGAACATTCTTAGAAAGAAATCTTGGAAATAGCCTTTTTAGGAAATATTCCTTTGATTTTTTCTAATTTCTTAGAAAAAAATATTGGAAATAGCCTTTTTAGGAAATATTCCTTTGATTTTTTCTAATTCTCCCCCTATTTTGGAAATTTTAGATGCAACACTTTCATGTTAAGTGTGGAAAATGGGTAGAAATATTTAATTGGAAGATGCGTAGGGAAGTGACCATCATGAAAAACTCTTTCAGATTAGGCACAGGGAACCTGGACTACATTAAAAGCCCCTTTTCTTTCAATGTTGTCAAATGAGTTCTTTCTACTTTCATTTCAGTCCCTGGAAGATAGATATTTTGTTTGGGCAAATGGGCCTTGGTTTATTGGTAATAAAGGGATATTTTTGTGTCCCTAAAAACCATTTTTGATCTAATGACTTTAGTTATCTCACAAGCTCTAGTTTAGGTTAGATTGTATAATCTCCCCTTAGCCATGCATGATTTTGTTCATATAAATAGCTAGTGAGTAAGCTAGGAGTTTTTGTTAAAATTGATGAATCCATTGAATTTAATTTGAGGTGTGTCAAGGTGTGTGTTTTGGTGGATCTATCCAAACCTCTACATCATTCTATCCATATTTCTTCATCTTTTGGTGTTTGGACACAATTTATTATTTTTTAAGGTCTCCCATTTCAATGTTTTAAGTGAAATAACGCTTATCATAATATTTCTTATTATCCCAAGAAAGGCCTTAAATGTACCCTTACTTTTCTCTTGAAAAATTAGGTCAAGAAAATTGTTGTTTGAATTAAGATCTAGTTCATTATTTGCAAATCTCACCAAAATAAATTCCTATTGAGATTCCTTCTTCATCAACCATTCAAGATATTCATGAAAACCCTTTTAAGTGTGATATTTTGGTGGAAAGAGAATATTATAATGGTTTGAAGGTAGGGAAGACTTCATCTCCCTTTTTAGAAGGGCGAGATTCTATTATGAATTTAAATCTAGAGGGTGTAGCCAAAGCTTCTCTTTTAGTGGATCAATCCAAATAAAATGAAATCTTAGATGAGGGTTGTGAAGTTTCTAAAGAAGAATAAGATTTGGTTAGTAGGGTATTTTTATCCATAGCTCAACAACCTAGTGTTTTGAAAATGCCTAACTGCGGAAAGAAAGGGAAAAAAGGAAGGAAAATAGAAGCAGAGAGACTATAACTAGATGCTCAGAATTTCATTAATCATGGTTCACAATGGATAATGGAATCCTTATTCTCTAGTAGGATTAGGCATTTGTTGATAGTAAAATTTTGATTCACAAACTTTAAGACTATCTTATTTCTTAGGTTTTCAGCATTTATTGTCCTTAATTTTTTGAAGCTCTCTTTGTTTTTAGTATTTTCCATTTTATATCTTGGTTCTTGATTAGGTTTTTAAAAGGTGTTGTACCCAACATCCCCTCTTTCTTTACATAAATGGGGACCCACTTTTTTTTATACCATGGTCTTGATCTAGAGCCCCTCTTCTATATATTTATGTAGAATCTAGGAGAGTATTTGATTTTTGGCCTTTTCATAATTTAGCAAAATGGAATTGGTATTATGTTCATAAAATAATTCTTTCTATAAGGCTTATTCTACTGGGCTTATGTTTTTGGGCTTATCTTTATCAAACTTATGCAATTTGTCTTTATTGAGTATTTTTTCCATTATCTGAATTCCTTCAGACTTTGTGTTTGAGACTTATTATTGCAGGTTTTTTGCCATGGACTTACTTTTGTCAAGGATATTGTTGCAAACATTTTGTCTGAAGAAATTCTATCGATAGAATTATGTCTATGGTAATTTTATCATATCCATTTTATTTGAGATATCATGCCTCTCATCCTTCAAAAAATCCCTTCGAACTTTCCTTCAACCTTTGTGTTTTAGACTTATTTCATCAGTAAAATTATTTTAGACATTTTATTTGAAATAATCCCCTGAATGAATTATGTCTAGACATTTTTTCTAAAATAAATCCTCTGATACATTTCCTTTAGCCCTCTAGACTTACCCTTTAACCTTTATAAATTAAATCCTTTAGGACTTTTGTCATGAATGAAATTCCCTATGAAGTAGACCCTTTAGATTTCTACTTGATCAAAATAACCCTTCAACCTTAACCCACCAACCCTTTGGCCTTTTTGAAAGTGCCCTTCAACCTTTTTAAAATATCCTTCATGACTTTTGTCCTAGGCCCTTTCCCTAATTAAAATTACCCTTCAAAAACTTTATCATTGGACATTTTATTTTATGCAAAAAGCTTGAAACAATTTCCCAAAGCAATTTTACCAATACAATTTTATCCAAAATAATGACCCCAAAGGTATATACCATTTAGGAATTTGTCTCAGTCCCTTATCCCTTTGGGACTTATCATTTAGGACTTTTGTCTTGGCCCCTTTTTCCCTTCAGATCAACCTTTCAATACTTCTATCTCGAGCCTTTATCTTATGATCAATTTCTCTGGATATTTTGTTCAAAAGATTTTACCCTTTGACCCATTCCTTCAGACATGTTGTCCAAGAGGATTTTCCCTTTGCCCTTGCCTTTCAAGACTTTTCTAACCCTTAGAGACTTTTAACTCGGGCCTTTTTCCCTTTGTAATTTTTTTTTGAGACATCATGCCCTTTGGCCTTTTTGAGACCATCCCTTCAAACATTCCTTTAGACATTTTATCTGAGAGAATTGGGTCTTTGGGGGAATTGTTGTGGACATTTTATCCAAAATAAATCCCTTGATAGAATTCCTATGGACTTTATGTCTTAGACATTTTGTCTAAAAAAATTAGGGTCCTGCAATAATTCCTATGCATAAAAATCCCACAATATTTCCCCTCATAATAATTACCCCAAAATCAGTACCATACTACCAAGTGGTATCCCTGCTTAAAGAACATTTTCATTATGTTTTGAGCTTAATTTAAGATTATTTTATCCTATTTACAAATCATATTTTATTAATACTAATACCTTAGTCTAAAACATTCATGCAAGGTCCTTTATATATGTTTCCCAAAGTATTATGCTAAGCCTTTTTTTATACTTGCAAGAGTAGAGTGAAGTGGGAAATGGAAAGTGTCTAGCTTGTAGGGAGTTAAACTGATGTGATAGTCATGTGGACATATTTCAATGGTCATGTGAACATCAAAATTAATATAAAAAACAAAAGTATATAGGTTCAAATTATGGTGGCCATGTAGACATCATTGACAATCATGAGGACATCTTTAACGATCATGTGAATGTTAAATTCAAGATCAACAAGAAAATAATAGGGGATTAAATTGTGATGGTTACAAAGACATCATCAATAGTCATGAGGATGTCTTTGATGATCGCATGTAAATCAAATTTAATATTTTAAATTAGCCATTTTGAAATCAAAAGTTATTGGGCCCAGGTACATCGATGGCTAGTGTTGATCTAATAGTGTGAGATTGGCAGAGACTTTTCAAAGGTTTCAGAGCAAGTAAAGAGATACAAAGTGGCATAAAAAAATTTGAGTTATGGCTATAAAGAGCCTAGAAGCCCCATAGAGATTTCAAGTTTCACTCTTAAATGGATAGCTACAATTAGTCTTTTATACAATTTTAGACCATAGTTAGAAATCATGTTCTGACTATCACATGTAATGACTTTGCATGAACTTGGAGGATGAGGCAACCCCTTCCCTAAGTCTATGTAAACAATTATAATTCAACTTATATTTTTTTTCATAAAATTTTTAAATATAGGATCAACATTAATTTTGATCATTAGTGAATGTGTTTGTGTATTTTCTTTCCAATTTCTTTGTAATTGGTTGTTATTTTCTTTAGTTGTATGTTTCAATAATCTTTAGTGTGCAAAAGCTACAAATATATTCTTGATTATTTTGATTGATATATTGATATTTAGATGTGCAATAGTTTTTGAAAGATTGGTAAATATATTAGTTAATATATTCAAGTTTAAATTGATTCATAATTTTAATTGTGCATGAGTGTTTTCTTGGATGTAGTTTTTTTGTGTGTGTAACAGTTACCTCAAATACCTCACTATCCTAAGCCATAATCTCTTGATTAAGGGTGTGAAATAGCTACTGTAAAAGGAGAAATAATTTTCTAAGGCCTATGAATTTCTTATATTTTTATCTCCTTAGACTTCTTAGTCATGTCTGACTCTGTGTGTGTAATTGTTTCTAACAACATGCATAGGTTTTGAGAGTACTTATCTTTTTAGAAATGAGCCAGGGAAGTGATTCCTAAAAACCACATAAGATTTATTTTATAACTTGCCCTTCCCTCCTTTTTTGAGTTTGTTTTGAGACCCACCCACTCTAGATTAGCACCCAACTACCCATCTAACTCACATAGAGATTCACTACCCCTATTAGGAACCACACCTCCATTCAAAAAATATTTTCAACAATCTACATGCCCTACCAGCTATTCTATCAATAGGTTGTAAAAAATTACATACCTTTAACTCATGCCCTAGAGTGGATTTTACTTCCATTAAGATCTTAAAACATTATAGGCTACCTTGTTAATGTTATGATGTGCATAAATCCTGCATCAACATTTCCACTGGCACTCAGAGGGCTAGCACCCACGATAGTAGTAGTTATCCTTTATGTAGATTTACACTAGAGTCACCCAAGAGAGTAACCAAATATAATTCCTAGGCTGGTTTATTAGTCTCACCCTTGTCAAATCATAAGAGACCTAGAAC
The DNA here is from genome assembly GCA_037957365.1 of Torreya grandis. Taxonomy (NCBI): domain Eukaryota; kingdom Viridiplantae; phylum Streptophyta; class Pinopsida; order Cupressales; family Taxaceae; genus Torreya; species Torreya grandis. Next base: position 516,169 of record JARHVA010004312.1, on the reverse strand, counting down.
TATGTCAATAGTCCTAATTTAGAATAATCCACCTCCTCTAATAGGCAATCCTTTACCCATAAGGAACCCTTTACTTATTAATCAGCCAATGGCTTTAAAACCACCTTGGTTGGTTGGATTTTCTATTTCCATCCCAGGAGATGTGCATGATTTACCTTAGAATCCTAAGAAGTATCTACCATCCTTTTCTCCCATAGGAGTAAGGATAGTGGAATAACATATCAAAAATTTCAAAGATGCTTTGAGATTAATTAATGTTGTTTATGAAGATGTTGCATGTAGATTATTTCCTTTTACATTAATTGATATTGCTTATGATTGGTATTTAAATCTAATGGATAACTCCATCACTTTTTAGGATGAGTTTCAAGTTGTTTTCTTACATCATTTAGATAGGTTACCAATCCCAGCATAATATACCATCTCTTCACTAGTATGAAGAGAGAGCCTAATAAGTCTATCCATGATTTCAAATCAATATTTCAAAAGATGTATAACTATTTAACCCCATGATACAAACCAAAGGAAGTATTAGCGTTAGAAATGTATAATAACATGTTAGATCTGATTACTATGGTATTCCTAAGGAGAGTTATTATAGCTAATAATTTGGCATGAGAATTCAAAGAAGTCATTAATATCAATATACATCTCAATCCTTAGGTGCATATTATGTCCAACATCCACAACAATGTTCCTATATTGAATTTGATTCCACATTTAAAGTAGAATATCCTAACATTCAATTATAACTAGTTATATACATCACCTCCCATGAAGTAAATAACGTAGCCAAACTATAGATTCTTGAACAATCACATGAAAGGCAATGGCTATCAACAAATTTAAAAATCTACTACATCTCTTGATATTATTCTATAAGGCACTTATTCTACAAAAGTATAACTGGATTCTATTCATAAGATGGTTCAAAATTTGAGCAATGATTTTTTAAATATGCAAAGGAGGATGGGCAATGCTAATGGCCAAACTGGTAATCAGAACACTAAATTTTAGAGATACAACCAACCACTTAAAAGGCATAAAAATAATATGAAGTATCCTAACAAGCTCTCAGAGATCAACATAGCAGAGATGGATCTTCCCAATTAGTTAAGAATTCATAATACGTTTAAGCATGGTGAGCTCAATTGCATTAAATTTTGTGCAGCATTTGAAATCTTTCAAAGAGACGTGGTAAGACAAGATCAGATGATTAATTCACATGAGCATCATCTAGATCTTGGATCTTCCATAATTACCATGTTCTTTTAAACTCATGAGTTTCCTTTTCTAGGTGAAGATGATAATGATCCCAAGGACACATAAACAAAGTTCACATTTTTTAGCAGTTTTAAAGAGGTGCATATAATCTAAGGACATCAACTTCTCTAAATACCATGGAAATTCCTCTTAATCCTATAGTATACAATAATCCACCCCCTCCAATTGGGAATGATCAATATTAGAACAAGGAAGAACCAAGTAAATGAGGATACAACATTGTTGAGGATATGAAGAAGATCAAGGTGAAGATAACTCTTTATGAGTTAGCTCAGATTACCAAACAGAATGAGTTGTGTTATAAGTATATTAATTGGAAGACACCTATATATAAAGCAAAAGAATCTATAGATAAATCAAAATCATCTAATTCTAACTTCGTCTACAAGAGCAATCCAAAATTTTCACCCTTCCTACTGACTATCTAGGCATTCAGTAAGAATATTCATAAATTTTTAGTTGATTTTGGATCATCTATAATTGTCATGCCTACATCCATATGTCAAAATCTTAGTTTGATGTCAAACCCTTCAAAGAGGAAAATTTCACACTTGGATAAGATAATGGTCCCTATAATTGGTGAACTAAGGGGTGTGCATATCTAAGTATCTTTTAAACTGCATGTTCAGATGACCATTGATAATCTAGTGGTGGATATACCTAAAAGATATGGTCTACTGTTGAGTAGAGACTAGTCCAAATCACTTAATGGATATCTCTCTACAAAATTTTCCATTATATGGATACCATGGATAAGAGTCATAAATCAAATCAGGATTGATAAAGAGATAAGAATGAAGTATCCCATTATGGAGTATAAAATCAAGAATGAAGAGGTAAAGTATGAGTCACCTAGCCTTGGTATTTATAATTTTACTAAATAGAATCAAGTATAGAATTTATAATTTAAAGGTTCAAATAAACTATGGACTCTACACTTTGATGGTTCTAGATCCAAGGAAGGATCAGGGGTGGGAATCGAGTTGATTAATCCACAAGGTAAAAAAAATCTTGGCAACATATAGATTGTAATTTTCATGTACTAATAATAGAGTTGAGTATGAGGCCTTAGTTTTTGGAATATAGTTTGCACTCAAGAATAATGTGAAGTAAATATTAGTATTTGGATACTTAGAGTTGGTTTTCAATCAAGTTAGAAATAAATACCAATACAAGTTATCTTATTTGAGAAGATATAAGCATAGAGCATGAGACTTGATCAAAAGCTTTAAGGATTTCAATATCATAGCACTTTCCAAAGAAAAAAATCAAACCATTGACTCATTAGCTATTTTTTCTACTAATCTAGAACCACTACAAGAGTCTAAGGTAAAAAGGTCCTTAATTAAATTGGTGTCATGTCCTTCCATTCTAAATAACATTAAAATTTTCTAGGTCTTTGATGATGACTAATAGATTATCTAGTTTCTAACTAATTTAGGGGAATTTAAATCCCAAATCATCAATTACAAGGACATTAATCACCTTTTTTAAGAGGAATCAAAAAAATAGGGTATTCTTCATCTCAAAGAGAATTGAATTCCAGCTAGCTTGGTCTCTTTGGAAAGACTATTCAACATAGATACTCAAGCATAGTAGCTAAGATAGCCAAAGGTCAATGAATCAGACTTTCAAAAAGGAAAATCTAAGAGATGAACATACCCTATGTTATGTTAATATTGGTCTCAGCTATAGCCTAAAAGAGAGACAATGAGTGAAGGATTTAATCACTCGATATAGGGACATCATTGTCTAGACATATAAAGATTTGAAAGTGTATGACACATAGGTCATTACTTATATGATTCCTTTCAAGCCAAATCATAAACCATTCAGAGAGAGGCAAAGGCTAGTCAATCCTATTCTACATCCTCTCATTCATAAATAAGTAGAGAAGCTTTTAAGTGTAAAAATAATATTTTCAGTAAGACATTCTACCTGGGTGGCTAATTTGGTCCCAATAAGAAAAAAGAACGGTGAGATTAGATTATGTGTCAATTTTAGGAACCTAAATAAGGCTTCTAAAAAGAAAAATTATCCCCTACCTTCTTTGGATGAGGTGATACAAATAGTAAGTGGTTTTGAAATGATGTCTTTTTTGGATGGATTTTTAGGCTATAATCAGGTAATGGGACAATCTGAGGATAGAATGAAGATGGTGTTTACCACAAAGTGTGTTACTTATGCATATAAGAAGATGTATTTTGGCCTAACAAATGAAATAACTACCTTTTAACATGCCATGGATCATGATTTTAAGGGATTAATAGGAAAATGCATAATCATTTACATGGATGATCTTATAGTATTTTCAAATAATAGTAAAGACCACATAAGTCACCTACAGTCCATATTCATAAGATGTAGAAGGTTTGGTTTTTCATTAAACCTAAAGAATAGCATATTTAGAGTGACTAAAGGTAAGCTTTTAGGGTACATCATCACCAAGGATGGGATCACCATTGATCTAAATATAATTCAAGTGATTTCAAAAATTTAGCCACCAAACAGTAAGAAGGATCTTAAATCATTCTTAAAAAAGATTAACTTCATAAGGAAATTCATCTCAAGATTTATAGAGATTGTCAGACCTTTAAATGTCATGTTCAAGCAAGATGCCAAAATAGAATGGATAGGTGAAGCCCAAAAGTCCTTCCAAGACATTAAAGATGTAATATCATAGGCTCTAGTATTGATCAGTCTAGATTTTATAAAAGATTTGTACCTATACTCATTTACTTCAAAGCATACGATTACTATTATCATCATGCATAAGAAGGATGAGACTAAGCATACAATCACATTTATGAATAGGAATATGAAAGATGCATAACTTAGGTACTCTATGATTTACAAATATATTTTTTACCTTGTCAAAGCCATGAAAAAAAATTAGCATTACATCTTTAGGAATAAAGTCATTGCCATCATGCTTGATCTTGCTATCAAGCTCACCTTATCACAGAATGATCTATGAGAATAATGAGGCAAATGGATGGCCAAGCTGTAAGAATTTGACATAGATATCAAGTTTTTAAATATTATTCAAGGGCAAGGTATTATTTAGCTTATGACTAAACCAGATCCATGCATCATAATTGAAGAAGTGTGTAAAGCTCAAGTATCTATAGGAAAATGGTATACTGATATAATATAGTATTTACTTATAGAAACTTGTTCCTTGGATCTCAATAGAGAGAGGAAGAGAGATTTGAGATTAAATCTACTCATTACATGATCAATAAGGGAGTCCTTTATAGAAAAAATTATGAAGGTATTTACCTCAAGTGTGTATATGTAGATGAAGCAAAATAAATCTTAGAGAACTTGCATTGGAAGATAGGTAGTGGTCATCTTTCTATAAATACCATAGTCCATAATATCTTAATAATGGGTTACTATTGGCTAATATTTTTCAAAAATACTCATGCTCATGTGAGAACATGCCATGAAAGCCAAGCTCTAGCCAAGAGAGAAGTATACACAGTAATGCCTTTACAACCAATTATTGAAGGAAGGCCATTTTACCAATGGGGTTTAGACTTCATTGGTGTCATTAGCCCAAATTCCTCAATAGGCCATAAATTTTTACTTACTACTATAGACTATTGCACTAAATGGATCAAATCTATAGCCATAAATAATTACAGAGCACAAGATGTGATTCACTTCTTGGATGAACACATAACAACTAGATTTGGCACACCCATTTCTATATTTTATGAAAATGGATTAGATTTCATATCAATAGAATTTATTGAGTGGGCACATGACAACCATATTATTATCATGTTAGCTTCTAACCATTACCCTTAGGGAAATAGACCGGTAGAATCAACAAACAAAAACCTGATCAATGTAATTAAGAAATCAATTGGAGACAAGCCTAGGGACTGGCACAATTTATTTTATTATTCTCTTTGGGTAGATTGGACTAGACACAAATAATCCCTAAAGCTTCACCTTGCCTACTAGTGTATGGATGCAAACTAGTATTCCCAATTATGTTGAATTTACCCACTTATCAGTTCATAAAGGACTACATGGAACTGAGTGATAAAGCAAAATCAAGATTGTTAGACATAATAGAAATGGAAGATTCAATGACTGAAGCCTCATAGACATTTAAAAAACACCAGGATTTGGTCAAGAGATAGTTTGATAAAAGATCAAATGCTAAAGCATTTAAGATTTTAGATCTAGTGCTACTTTGGGATAAAACACATTAGAATAAGGGATACCATGAAAAAAAATTCCCACTATGGATTGGACCATACCAGATTTTAGAGATCATGGTCAATAATGCATTTCATCTAAAGGACCTACAAGGCAATGAGCTTACATATCTAGTCAATGGACAATTCCTAAAGCACTACTTCAAGGTTGTGTTATCTGTGGATATTATTGATTGATGAAGGATGAATGAATTTAGCTGTAAGATTAGATTATATTTCCCACTTTCCTATAATAGTTCCTTACTTTCATAGACTAGTTTCCTACTTTCTAAATTAATCTTTCCTACTTTCAGTATTTTGCTTTCTTAGATTAGATTTCTCACTTTCTTAGTTAGTCCCTTGATTTCTTAGATTAGTTATTCTTTACTTTATCTGACAATCAAAATGTGTTTGCTTTGACTATAACTAATCTAAAAAATCCAAACCAACTAAGCTTATGACTTGTAAAAAAGGGGAAAATTAAAATCTTGACACTTTGGGACTAGTTTATAGATTAGGTGTATTTCTATGTTTTTAAGTCTTTAGGATGAAAGTAGGTAATCATGGATTATGTCATAATTGAATACTTTTATTAGGCATGTGGAAGTTGCTCTCATATTAATTCATACAAATTTATAAATTTCTCTTGTTTTATTAGATCAAATGTACTTATCACATTAAATACTTATTGGAAATGATAATTCTAGGTATAGATGTGGTTGGAAGGGATGTTATAATAATGATTTGTTATATAATTATACTAGATCATTAGGGTTCCATATCTTATCTTTTCCACTCAAAACAAAATATAAAAATAAAACAAAAAATAGAAAAACAAAAAAGAACCAATGAGTTCAAAAGAGTAAAATAAAATCTAAAAAAAAATTAAAAGGCTCGCATGATGAAATAAGGTCAATGTACCACACATCATAATTAAAAGAAAATAATGGAATGAGAAGAGAAAGATCCCAAGGTATCTATGTCAGGGCTATAGATGTCTGGCTAGTAGAAGAGTAATGCCTAATCTTCCCTTGTTTTTGAGCTTTAAGAGATACTAGAACAAAACCTACAACTCCATCAAGCATTTGAAAAAATCATCACAGTAGGGGTTAAATTAAATACACATTTGACACACATGGATCTAAGAAATTAGAAGGCAAGTATGTTGTGTGAATTAAATTAGGATTATATTTCATATTTCTAATTTAAGTATTCTTCTATGACACACTTCATGATTGATTTAAGATTACAAACTAGAGTTCTAGGTTCTTGAATACTTAGGAGTATTCCCCCTATAAGTCATCATTTGTTGTACCTAACATCCCCTCTTTCTTTAAATAAATGGGGACCCACTTTATTTTAGACTATGATGTTAATCTAGAGCCCATCTTCTATATGTTTATGCAAAATTTGGGAGAGGATTTGATTGTTAGCCTTTTTGTAATTTATCAAAATGGCATTGGTATTGTGTTCATAGACTAATTCTTTCTATCGAGCTTATCTTTATCATAATTATGAAATTTTCCTTTATTGGCTATTTTGTCCATTATCTAAATTCTTTGAAAATTTGTGTTTTAGACTTATTATTGTGGACTTTTTTCTTGTGAACTTACTTTTATCAAGGAAATTGTTTTGGACATTTTGTCCAAAGTAATTCCCCCAATAGAATTGGGTATGCAGTATTTTTATCATGGCAATTTTATCCAATATATCATGCCTTTCTCCCTTTAGCCCATCCCTTGGAACTTTCCTTCAGCCTTTATGTTTTAGGCTTATTCCATCAAGAAAATTATTGTAGACATTTTATGTGAAATAATCCCCCAAATGAATTATATCTTGGATATTTTATCCAAAACAAATCCTTCGATAAAACTCCTTTAGCCCTCCAGACTTACCCTTTGGCTTTTACAAAGTAGATCATTTGGGACTTTTATAATGGATGAAATGCCCTATGAAGTAGACCCTTCATATTTTTGCTTCATCAAAATGACCCTTTAGCCTTAACCCACCTACCCTTTAGAATTTTTGAAAGTACCCTTCAGCGTTTTGAAAATATCCTTTGATACTTTTATCCCTAGATTTTTCCTTGATGCAAATGACCCTTCAAACTTTTTGTCATCAGAAACTTTATCTGATTAAAAAATCCTAAAATAATTCCCCAAAGCAATCTTACTAATACAATTTTGTCTAAAATAATGACCCCAAGGGCACATACCCTTCAAGATTTGTGCAACATACCCTTTAGGACTTTATCCTAACCCCTTATCCCTTTGGGACTTATCCTTCAATAACTTTTTCCTAGCCCCTTTTGGCCCTCGCACCAACTTTTTGGGACTTTTTTTCTCAGGCCTTTATCCTTCAAATATTTTGTCTAAGAGATTTTGACCTTCGACCCATTCCTTTGGACATTTTGTTTGAGAGGATTTTTCCTTTTCCCTTGCCCTTTGATACTTTTCTTACCCTTTGGGAATTTTGTCTTAGGCCTTTTTCCCTTCAACAAATTCCTTTAAACATTTTATTTGAGACATCATGCCCTTCAGTCTTTTTGAGACCATCCCTTCGAACATTACTTCAGACATTTTATTTGAGAGAATTGGGTCTTCCAGAGAATTGTTGTGGATATTTTATCTAAAATAATTCCCTTAATGGAATTCTTGAAAACTTTGTGTCTCAGACATTTTGTTTGATGAAATTAGGGTTCGCATAAAATAAACCCTATAATAATTCCTCTATATATAAAACTCATTACATTTCCCCTTGCAACAATTTCTCTAAACCACTACCATACTTCCAAGTGGTACCCATACATAGAGAACATTTTCATTATGTTTTGAGATTAATTTAAGATTATTGTTTCCTAGGTCTAAATCATATTTTATTAATACTAAGACCTTAGGCTAAAATATTCATGCAGGGTCCTTTATATATGTTTCCCAAGTATTATGCCAAGTCCTCTTTTCATTTATACTTGCAGAAGCAAAGTGAACTAGGAAATGACAAGTGTCTAACTCAAAGGGAGTTAAACTAATGTGATAGTTGCATGGATGTCTTTTAATATTCACATGAATGTCAAAATTAATCTCAAGAATAAAAAGATAGGTTCAAATTATGTCAGTCATGTGGATGTCATCAATGGTCATGAGGACATCTTTGATGGTTGTGCGAATGTCAAATTCAAGATCAATAAGAAAATAATAAGGGATTAAATTATGACAGTTGTGAAGATGTCATCTACAGTCGTGAGGACATCTTTAATAGTTGTGTAGACCTCAAATTTAAGCTCATAAATAACCATTTTGAAATCAAAGGTTATTGGGCCTAGGTAAATTGATGACCAATTTTGATCCATACAGTTGATCTAATAGTGTAAGATTGGTAGAGAATTTTTAAAGGCCTTGAAGCAAGAAAAGAACTTCTAAGTGGCACAAAAACATTTGATCTATGAATATAAAGAGCATAGAGGTCTTGTGAAGCTTCAAATTTCACACTTGCATTCTATCATGCAAAGGATCGATAGTGTGAGTCTCAAATATCTAGATTCAATAAAAGTTTGGGTGACATGCAATGCATAGTCATATTAATATTAGTCATAGTTAAATAGCATCACTGGTTCTAAAGAATTGATATGATGATACTTATCTTTGATGTGTGTCTAAGTTCTATTTTGGAGGTGGCTAATACAAAATATCTAATAGGTTATTCTCATAACCTATGAAGGAGGCATGTATAATTTTGTAAAATGGTGCATATATTTGTAGTTACATATAGCTCAAGCTATAATTGTAAAAAATTGCCTCTATTTTTATACACATGCACCTGTTACATAGATTTTGCAAAGGCTATTTTAAATGGATAACTACAAGTAGACTTTTATATGATTTTAGACCATAGTTAGAATGCATGTTTTGACTATCACATGTATTGACCTTACATGGACTTGGAGGATGAGGTGACCCCTTCCCCAAGTCTATATAAATAATTGTAATCCAACTTCGTTTTTTGTCAAAAAAATTTTGAATATAAGAGCAGCATCAATTTTGATCATCAACAAATGTGTTTTTGTATTTTCTTTCCAATTTCTATGTAATTAGTTGTTACTTTCTTTAGTTGTATGTTTTAATAATATTTAGTGTGCAAAATCTACGAATAGATTCTTGATTATTTTGATTGATGTACTGAGTTGTAGATGTGAAACAGTTGTTAAAAGATTGGTAAATATATTGGTTAATATAGTCAATTTAAAATTGATTCATAATTCTAATTATGCATGAGTTCTTTCTTTGATGTAGTTTTATGTGTGTGTAATAGCTGCCTCAGATACTTCACTAGCCTAAGCCATAATCTTTTGATTAAGGGTGTGTAATAGTTACTTTAAAAAGAGAAATCTTTGTTTGAGGCCTATGAATTTCTTACATATTTATCTCCTTATACTTCTTATTCATGTCTGACCATGTGTCTAAAATTTATGCTAGCAATAGGCATAGGACCTAAGAGCACTTGTCTTTTTAGAAACCAACGAGGGAAGTAAATCCTGAAAACCATAGAATTTTGCCTTAACCTTCCCTTCTTTTTTGAGTTTATTTTGAGACCTACCCACTCTATATTATCAATTAGTCACCCATCCAACTCATGTATATATGCACTACCCCTATTAAGGACCACACCTCTATCCAAAAAACCTTGTCAACAACTTAAATGCCTTACCAACTATTCCATTAATAGGTTGTAATAGATCATATACCTACAACTTGTGCCTTGGAATGAATTTTACCTCCATTAAGATGCTAAAACATTAGAGGATACCTCATTAAGGATTTGGTGTGCATAAAACCCACATCAATAAAAGGTTCAAGTGGTAACCATTATTTTTGGTTTTATGAGTTCACAAGGATTGAGCCCCTAGTTTGTGCCTTGGAATTGGTTATAGTTCTAATAAAAAACTAGAATCAATCTAAAAAAATATTTAAAAGTTATATATATATATATATATATATATATATATATATATATATATATATATATATATAATAAAAAATACTCTCAATAATATTTGACATTTCACCTATCCATATATGAAGTTTCATATAAAAAATCATTCGTTTACTAAAAAAATGTGTTCATACACATGCAATCTCCTTATATTTTCAAAAAAATGACCAATTTATTATAATAAATTCATTTATTTCTCACACATTTATCATCTGGTCATTGAAAAATATTATATATTTAGAAACTAAATTTAAAATTCCATAATTCATGTTCTTATGTCATTATCAAATTTCTTTTCTAAGTTTTTATAACACTCTCTCCAAGTTCAACTATTGTTATTTTATTAATAAAAAATGTCACTTTATACCCACTTTTTATCCCCCATTATCCTGCATCTACCTAGATGATATTCCATAAAATGGTGTATCCAACTTAGGCATCTGATTGAGAACATGTTAGAAAATGAAGAGAAAAAAAGATACACTCATGCTCCTATGAACAATCATAACTTGGGTATCTATAAGAGTCCATTTTCCTAACATAAAAATAAAAACAACCAGCATTAGTACCAAAAATAGCAGTAGAAAACTCCACCACAAAATTAATAACAATAATTCTAGTCATAACAACAATAGTAGAATGGTCAAAACCAAGGGAAAAATGATCAAATCAACCAAGGAGGTCATCACAACATTTTTTATACCTATAACAATGTTTTAAGACATGTTTTCGGAAATCATTTTACCACCATCACTATCAACCCTAGACCAATTACAAATAGACCTAGACTTTCTCCTAATAATGCCTTTTTATAGAACAATACCCACTAACATCCTTATACTGGTGATTCTTATATAGCCCATGTTGATAATTAGGTACCATACCATCCTATAATCATCATTCCAAGTCTTATTACCTACCCATCCAATTACCAAAGCCAAGTTCCATTTTGAGATTATGTAATCATAACTTGATGAGCTAGGTTCACTATTAAAGGACCATAGCCAAATACTATAAATGAGCTTAATCAGCCTTCCATGCCTATCATTAATAAATTATTTGATAAAATTGAGGGGAAGACCTATCATATTGGTGAACAACTAAATAAGACACCTGCACACATATCCATTATGGATTTGTTGTGTACATCTACTATCCATAAATACATCTAGAATGAGTACTTGAACTAATCCCTTGTATTAGATGATATCACTCTAAATAAATTCCATTCCATGGTAGGATGCTTGTTGCCTATCCAACGTCTCACCTTTGACCAAAGTGATATGTCTTATCCAGGCCCTATGCATAATAATCAGTTATATATTGAGGTTGGTATAACAAATCATAGAGTTAAATGTGTCTTTGTAGATAATAGTTTAGGTCTCAAAATTGTGTCTTTGAAGTTGGTCAAACATCTTATATATACAACACCTAACTTGTAACAAGATACCATTGTTATCAAGGCATATGATAATGAATAATGGGAATCTCAAGGTACTATTAGCTTTCTAGTGGTCATTAGGCCATTGACCCATGATATTTTGTGCCATGTTTTGGACCTAAAACTATCTTAAAATATGTTATTGGGCTACCCCTAGATCTATGAAATTAGGGTTATGCCTTCTACATTACATCAGTGTATAAAATTTCCATATTTAGTAATGTAAGAGACTATACCAATTAATCTTTAGCCATATCAGTATTATAAACACCTTGAGGCCAAGTTTAAAAACTACAAATACCAATTTAACATGAATCTTATGCCTAAATTAGATGGAGAAAAATTTGAGAAGGGAAAAACCATTGAATCAGGTCTAAAATCTAATTATATTGACCCAAGTAGCTTAGCCTCTACCTCAACCATGCCTCCACCAAAAATTTCCAATCATTTTATGTCACTAATAAATATCTTGGAAATAATAGCACCCATAATGTATTTCATATTGCCAAATTGCCTAAAAATTCTAAATATTATGAGAGACCTAAGGCCAATACTACTCATATGGAGTGGGAAACTAAAGGAAAATCTTAGTTGAACAAGCCCATTATTTATAAACTGGCCTCTGGCCTAAAATAGGACCCCTTAGCAAAAGATGATTCATGGCTCTACACTGATGAGTTAACTAACTGTTACCAAAGCACAAAGTATCATATTTAAAAATAGATTATGGATGACCTTGATTATGAAGGCAGAGGTCTCAGGCTACATCAACAAGGCATGATCAAACTAGTCTCCATGACAAAGTACAAGGGAACCTATGGTATAAGATTTAAATTGCATAGGGTGACCCTGTTTACCTTATTCACATTCCAACACTAATGACTAGTAATGATGATATTAGTAGTGATGCAAGGTCTGATTATATAATCTATGATGACCTTTCCATAAAAATTTGTTTAACCCCCATACCATTTTTACCATTATCCATGTTTATCAACCTTTACATTTAACCCTTTACCACCCATAATTGATACACTAGGACCAATAAGAGTCAAAAATTCTATTAGATGAATTTTAAAATGATGAGACCATATATGACTTTATGGGATTGAGGAGTCACATACCTCTTGGATACCACAAGTAGGGCTTTGCTATTAGATTTGATCTTGCTGCCTACTTTAGAGTAGGTGAACTTTCCTATCCAAAAAGAAAAAAAATAAAACATTGAGGTATAAAAGTGAAAACCTCTTTAGGGCACTTTCTAACCAAGGAAAAGGTAAAAAGAAAGGTAAGTCGCTCGGTAAAAATTGCTTTTTGGTGCTATTAGATGTGGATGTTCATCCATCTTCTTATGAAGCATAGGATACTAGTAGCCCACAGTCTATTTATGGATCAAATATCAGTACTAAAGAGTGGTAGGATTTTGCATAATTTATTTAAAACTACCTTAAGGTATTTGTATCATTTCTAATTCTAGCACTAGGATATTCTAATTCATTATGTTTAAGGGAATTAGATGAGCTAGTATATCTAGAGGAATTTTCTATTTCCAATCATTTTAACTCTTTGCCAACTATTCTAGATGATGGTTTTACACTTCTTGTGGATGACACTTCAGAGGTAAATATTGGGACTTTAGAGAACCCAAAGTGGATTAAACTAATTTCATCCCTCACTGAGGAAGAACATGAATATTTTACAACACTTTTGAGGGAATTTGTTGATATATTTGCATGGTCCTATTTAAACTTGCTAGGTTTGGACCCTACCTTGGTTGTACACCATCTCATTATGCATCCTGATGCCAAGTCTATTAAATATAAGTTGCATAAGATGTAACCTCATATTTTTGTGTTAGTAAAGAAAGAGTTGAAAAAACTCTTAGATGTGAAATGCATCAGGTTGATTGAATATTCAAAGTGGATTTCAAAAATTATGCCAGTGAGAAATAAAATAGAAGGTATTAGTATCCACATTAATTTTAGAGATATCAACAAAGCTTTCTTAAAATATGACTTCCCTTTTCCTAATATTGACATGATATTTGACTCAAAAACTATATATTAAATGCTCTATCTAATAGATGGATTTTTTAGTTATAATCAAATTAGGATAACACCATAGGACTAGCAGAAGATAGTGTTCACTACTTTGTGGGGAATGTTTTGTTGTCATGTAATGTTATTTGGACTTAAGAATGCTAGATCTACTCACCAAAGATCTATGACATTGATTTTTCATGACATGATTTACAATAGTGTTGAGGACTATGTCGATGATATCTTGGGTGAATCTAATACCCATATCGACCACCCAGCCATACTATGAAGAATCTTTGAGAGATTTTGAGAATAAAATGTTAGGCTTAATTTAAATAAATGTCTATTTGGTGTCACTTCTTTTAAATTATTAGGTTTAATTATCTCTTGCATGGGCATTGAAGTTGACCCAACTAAAATTCATGTAATTATAGAAATGCCACCACCATCTACCTTGAAATAGATCCATAGTTTGTAGGTCAAGGTTCAATCTATCATATGCTTCATCTCATAATTATTTTACAAATACCATCCATTTATGCACTTGTTAAATAAATGTGTTATATTATCCTAGAATAAAAAGTGTCAAAAATCATTAGATTAGCTTAAATAATATCTAGCCAACCCACCAATTTTGTTAGCACCAACTCCAAACAAGCCATTACTTCTTTACTTATTAGCAACCAAGAATGACCCAGGGGCATTTTTGGTGCAACACAATGAACAAATAAAAGAGCATGTTGTGTATTATCTAAGTTGAACATTGGTTTCATATGAGTACAACTATATGCTAATTAAAAATCCTATTTATCAATGCTATTCATGGCCCAAAAGTTGCATCATTATATGCTAAACAACAAGACCATTATTATTGTAAAAGTATATCCACTCAAGTATCTACTTTTCAAATCAGCTCTATAAGCTAGTAAGGCAATATAGATCATGTTATTGAGTAAGTTTGAAATTAAAAATGCTAACCAAAAGGGGGGGAAATTACTTGCAGATTAGCTTGTTGAATCTCCTTTTCAAAATACTTAACCTCTTATATTTGGATTTCTCTATGAGGCAATTATGACCATTTAAGAATCAGATGCACCTCTTGAGACCAAACATTGGAAGATTTAATTTGATGGATCCTTCATGTCTCATGGATCAAGGTCTAAAATATTATTTTTTATGCCATAAGGGGATCTCATTCCCATGTCCTTTCATATTGGATTTCCCTATACCAATAACATGGCCAAGTACAAAGTTCTCATTATAAGGATTCATCAAGTAGTATATTATAACATTTAACATTTATTGGTGTATGTTTATTCTCAATTAATCATCAATTAGCTCATAGCCCAATACTAGACCAAGTACAAGAAGTTGGTACCCTATAAAGAGATGATCAATACTCTCAATTAGTAGATTGTCAACATCTAATTTGAGATAATGTGATGGGCCAATAATAGAATAGTTAATGCTATGGACACTATTGGTTTCATGATCTATATCATTGATAGAGATATGGATTATCAATTTCTTATTGAACATCTCTTAGTGTTGTCACATGAACAATAATCCATCAATATGGTTTGTGACATTGTTGGTCCCACATCTCATTGGTACTTAGATATATATGCCTATCTTCAATACCAAACCTACCTAATGATTTATCAAATTAAAAAAAAATGCATTTTCCCACAAAGCCTCTTGATATACCCAACTTGGACCAACCTTGTATCATATAAGCTATGATGGAACTCTGCTGCATTGTTTACTTTTGACAAAATCTAGACTAGCATTGAGGTAAGTCCATGAAGGAGTGTGTGGATCCCACACCAGTAGGGTAATCTTATCTAAAACATTACTACATACTATTTATTACTTTCCATTGATGGAATTATATGTTTTTGCATATGTGAAGAGGTGTGTCAAGTGTCAGAAGCATGAAAATTTGATTCATTCTCCATCCAAGATACTCAAACCATTGACAACACCATGGTTGTTCTTAATCTGGGAACTCAACCTTATTAGGAAGATCAATCCAACATCTTCTGATGGCCATAAAAACATCCTAACTACTACCAAATACTTTACTAAGTTCTTCTCACTTATCTCACTAGTAAGTAGTTCTACAAGTTCATATTCAACCATCTCATTTACCACTATGTCATCCCCTTTGACATTATATTTGATAATGAAAGATCATTCAATAATAAAAATGTGATAATTTTCAATACCACATCAAACAACATTTCTCTATTGTTTACTATTTACAAGGAAATAACAAAGTCAAGGCTTCTAATAAAACCATTATCAATATTTTGAAGAAGATTATCAATAACACTAGTCGTAATTGGCACTTACATCTATTTAATTCCCTTTGGGCATATCATAACACATTTTATACTCCAATAGGAGATACACCTATTCACTTGTTTATGGAAATAAATTCATTATTCCCATTGAGGTTAAGTTGCCTTCCCTCCAAATTTCATTACAACACATTATTGATGATGAAGACTATAGAGTGGATCGTTTGTAGGAGCTAGACCTACTTGATGGTAAATGCTTGACCTCCCAAAAAAAGCTTCAAGTTTATCAGAATTGATTATAAGGCTAATATAATAGGCACATTAAGAATTGTGAATGTAAGCTTGGTGGCGTAGTGATAAAAGAGAATCATAAAAATGTCAATGTTGAAACCAAGAAAAAGGTAAAACTCTAACCAAAATGGTTAGGTCCCTATGTGGTTGTTTCCATCTACAGTTCTAGAGAATATAGGTTTGTTACACCAAAGGGAGATGAACTTGATGAATCAATAAACATAATGCACCTCAAATTTTTATACTCTTTAGGGATTCAAATTATTATCTATAATTTTCATCTAAGTTATGCCACATTATACTTATTTTTTGTACTATAACCCTTACCATTCTACCATACCCTTAACCCTAATCCAACCAGTTATTTTTTACTTATCCCCACCTATCATATTTGGCCTTGGTTTTGATTTATTTTTACTTTAGGCATGTTATTTGGTTGATGATGAATTTTATTCTTGAATTTGTCTTATAATTACATGTTTGAATGGTAGTAAATGAAAGCAATATGACAGTGGTCCTGGAAATGGATTATTTCATTTCTTTTTATGTTCCTATATTATGCTACTAATTATAAATACCTATGGGAAAATTCAAAACAACACCTTTACCATGAATTATCACATCACATTTACATTATTTTTACCATTTTCCTTTCCATATGTCTTTATCTGGAACTTATTGGTACTTAATTGGATGCCCTTTGTGTATGTGGAACTACAGTGACTTGAGGTCCTATGAGACTATGTAGGTAGCACCTTATTCATGTTGAGATTAGCTCAGTCACCCCTTTGCCATGCTCTCACTATTTTTTGAGTAATTTAAGTTTAAATTCTCTTGCCATTTTGTGAGCATCCTGAGACATGCTCTCATCATTTTAAAAGTAATCTAAGCCATGCTCTCACCATTTTGTGACTTGGACCATTTTATGTCTCTTATTTCTTGATTGAGTTGAGATGCCTAAAAAATTCCAAAAACATTTATAACATTTTCAAAACCCCTAAAGATTTATAAAATACCTTAAAAATACTAAAAATTACAAAATCATGAAAATTGTCTTAGAATTTTCATGCGAGATATAAATCCTCAATTTTTTTTGGATGGGCTAGCTTATCTATTTATTTTATTTCTAGAGTACCTTGGTCTTTTTTCTCCCAGTTCTAGGATAACTACATTAGATTGATGTCCATACAGACTATGTAGGTAGCACTTGGATACATGAGGTACCTATGGTTAACTCATATGCACTTTCCTTTATTTTTTGATCACTTCTTTTCCCTAAGGATATTGGGACTCCTAACTATCTCATGAGTAATCACTTATCATTTAGTTTCCCCATCATTATTTGCCTTAACCATATGCTCCCACCATTTTGTGATCTCATATTATGAGCATTGTGTATTCAACTTTGATGCATTGATGACCACTTGGATTTCTTTACACTCTCATCATTTTGTGATAAACCATTGCCTATTCCCTTACCATTTTATGAGCTCATTATCATTTCAAGCCTTAGATTAGGTATATGTAACAACCCACTAGGTTTTACCAGAATATTGCAATATTTTTTTAAATTAAATACATATATTCAACATATATATTTCACCATGAGAAACCTAATTAGTGATATTTAACAAATTATATTAAATAATTTAACTATAAAGGTTATATCTAATCCACTTAGCTAAGGATCACCATGAACAAATATAAAAACCATGAATAATATTGAAGTAATAATAAATATTTTATACCATCATAAATGAAATAGTACAAATTCAACCATAGCTAGTACAACATTATAGCCACTGATGTATAAGTATAATGTATAAATGATATAATTTTTATCAATACATAAAAATATCTAAAATGATAAAACATGATACAAAGATCCTCTGAGTAGAGTCTCCATGACTCAAATATCAATAAGCTATCTCAAGTGTAATCTCAAGTATAGTACTCTAACTCGGATAGAGAGCATCATCTGAGAGATTTTTTACACCAACCACAAACCATAGACACCATATATTATCTCCCAAACAAGGGGATGGCCCTCCCTTCATGGATGGGTAGATAATGATGGTACAGGAATCTAGAGTAACAAAGTAGAACCCATGTTTTGAATATATCTATTACATAATGTGTACCTTAAATAAGTCCACTCTAATATGATATCTCACAAATATGAAAATTACATCAACATATGAAATGACAATGTTTATCAAATATTACTTTGGCCAAAATTTTCAATAATAAATGATCTCTAGGATCAGTCAAATTCATACACACCCTTTGATCATATTACACCTTATCATTTATTAATGGTGCTAATTCATCTAATATAATTCATCCACTACTTAATTAGGGTCATAAATGGAAGATTCATTAAAATAAATTATGATATAAAAACCAATAGATTCATTCATAATATTTTACTTTAGCTAATCAAAATTATGTGAAGTATAGAAATATCAAAAACATTCATTTATTCCATAAAATGAAGTGAATTGAACCCATACACCTATTTTATCAAAAATAATAAATAGAAATCCAAAAATAGTCATCAATATTATCTTCCAAGTAATAGTTATATAGATTGCTCATTGTTTTAACCACTAGAAACTTATAATATTATTTCTCCATGAAACAATATTATAACCCTGGCTAAATAAATTGTTCATATTCCACATATAAAAACTGGTCTAAAACATACTAAATGTTTTATATTTAAACTCTTAAATATCTTATCTTAATGTTTTTAATCCAAACATTAAAATATAACAAACATTCATTTACACATTATTATGATAATAACAATTATAACATTGTTGAATGCATTAATATATAAATACATTGTTTATAAAATATAATATTAAGATGACATCTATTGGCATACACCTTAGAGTATATTATATATGCTAAGTATACAGTCAGTTAACATACAAATTCCCCTTAACCTTTTTCATTAAACTAAGAAATTCTTTTTACCCATGATAAATAAGCACAAAGAATTCTATAAATCAAAATCAATTACTCCATTATTCATCAAAACTATTTAACCATTTAAATTAAATCAATCATTCAATTTTTATAATTAAATATAATTCATATGAGAAAATAGAATAACATAATCACTTTTGCCCAACTCAGTTACTATTTAATAAAATAATCAACACATAGTCAAATACCCAACTTGAGTCTCATTTATAACATCTTAGAATTGGTCAAATAAATTAACTACAACACATAGCCAAATACCCTACTTGGGTATGGTTTATCATATCTCAGACTTGGCCAAATGAAATAATGCAATCATCCAATTGAACCCATATACCTAGTCTCCCTATGAACTAAGCAACACTTACACAGTTCATTCCAATAACAATAATACATAGTCATTTCCAAGTATAATCAATGTTCATAATAAATAACTAAACTTTGCTATGAATTCCTTATTAGTTTATTGGTATACATACATAAATCCAAATGCATACCCTATAGTCATATTATTCATCTATCCATACTCGGGTTACACAAAAAGAATGCAAAAAATTCCCAATTTTGCATATAACCATTATGAATAATACTAGATTTCATATCTTAGCTTAGTTTTTAAACTATAATTTATGCCTAGTCCAAACAAACAACTTCATATTTTAAATTTAATACAAAAAGTCTCCCATTAAATTTTGACTATCAATTACAAGTATGTGTGTGTGTATACTTACTATTACATATTTAAGTTTAACAATTGAATACAGGCATATATATACATATATATATATATATATATATATATATATATATATATATATATATATATACTTGTATTCAATTTTTAAATTTAAATATATAATAGTAAGTGTGTGTGTGTGTGTGTGTGTGTGTGTGTGTGTGTGTGTGTGTGTGTGTGTGTGTGTGTGTGTGTGTGTGTGTGTAGTCACATATTTAAAGTTTGTCAATTGATCAAACAAGTATATATATAAATGCATATCTATATATGTATACAAGTATATATATGAAATGATTATATGTATTTATATATAATCAATTTTAACTGAGCATATACTCACATATATATCTATGTATATATATTCATAATCCCTAAAAACTCACATTTTTAACCTAAAAAGCCCAATTTGGTTTAATAATTAAATGATCATATAGACAAACATTTTTGAGTCTATTTTATAATATATCCAAATGAATATATGACAATCTATTTTTTTTTAAACTATTTTGAGCCATATTGCATATACACCCATCAGAATAATCCTCTAAATTTGAATAAATATTTCTGAATAGCAGGGAAGTATAGGATAGAGATTTTTAAAAACTAAAAATAATCATGACCAACTCTACGTCTCTACCCTATCCTCCTTAGGTTACCCTAATTTGAATGTGGGGTTATGTGGAGGTTGAGCCTTCCACAAGGCTCCACATATAATCCAATATTTCTAATAGTTAAATAAAGAAACCAATAACCAAACATATTCATAGAAACCCATTCAATATATCACTTATAAATTGAATTACAAAACCTACCTATGAATTCCAAAGAAGCTATATGAATTCTTTTCTCTTTCCTTCAAATTTTCACCTTCTTTTCTTTTTGCAACTATCTCCTCTATGCCATGTGTCATCCTATTCATGGCCCCCATTATCCACTTTTTATTCTTTTCCATCCCCCTACTCACCTTCCACTTCTCCACACTCTTTGGCAAATTAAACTCACTCAATAATATGCATGCCCAAATAGCTCAACCAACTCACAGTCTACCACCATGCAAACATAGAAAAACCCATAATTTTATCCTAAATGATGTTTAACTAAAGTCAACAGATGATTAGTAACCCTAATCATCTCAATTATTCTCTTGAATCCCTAAATAATCATATTATATTATTTATAAAATCCACATGAAAATGATTTAAACAGTCCATCATCGACCATATAAACCACTTAATCCCCATTTTTTATTCCATTAAAAGACTATCAACAAGTCGATATTCCATGCAACAACTAATTATAATAATGATTATATAACTTGGCAATTTAACTAGGTATTACAAGGCTGGATTTTAATGTTAAAATTCTATCCAAAACATACATAACACTTACAATGATTTCTTAAAATTGTAAATAATTAACATTTATATACTATGAATATAAATTCTTTAATCAAACAGTTAATCAAATATAATATCTTTTAAAACAATGTTATTTATCTTTCGACATTATAATATAATATCATAATAATAATCTTTAATTATTATTATCTAAATCTTATAGATTGGGTAATGACTATGGAATCCATCACAACATCATAATGTTTTACTATTTAGCCATATATAATAAGGTAGTGAGATAAGTAAACATAAATAAATTCATTCATTTAGTCAAACAAGATGAGCTACATAAGATCACAAAATTAGTGAAATAACTCAAACAATCAACATGATCATCATTAGAAATTAATATTATACCAAAAAGCATGTTAAAAATTACCTAAAGGAAAGATACACAAAATATGGTATGTTATATATATCAAACAATTAAGTATGAAACATGATATATTAAGTGGTGTGCACAAGGTTTTATGGGTTCATTCTCTATCATCCTCCAATGTTTCCATCTAGACCACCCTCTCTGATGATGCTCTCCCTCCATCATGATCTGAGGGAAGAATCTATCCTACATCCACCTCAAAATAATGAATGTAGTTAACCAAAAACATCATTATATCCATAAAACAATGCAATATAATAATCAAATATGATTACAATATACTAAATGTAAAAGTATTGCTAACTCGTAGAAAATTAATCATGTAATTTAAGCAACATAAATTATCCCATAATTAGTATATGTCACCAAGCTTAATCAAATATTAGTTAACCAACTAATCAACCAAATAATCCATAAATAAAATAGGTTATTTAGCTTAGAGAGAAAGCAAGATGTGACATCCTTCCCCTTAAAGTTGGTCATCATCCCAATGACATTTATTCAAACATAAGTTATAAATTAAAAACATTATTCATTAGAAAATAATATAATATGCAATAGCAAATCAAACAAACAAATGTGGAAATAGCTTGTTAAACTCATCATAGTCCTCCCAAGTGGCACTATCCTTAGAGCATTAGTCCTAGAGGACCTTGCACTATGACACTTCTCTATTACTCAAATGGATTTTATAAGTGTCAATTACTCTTATTGGTTCTACCACAACCACCCCAGGATCCAAAACCTACAAATCATTCCAATATAACACATGTGAAGGATTAGTAATATACTTTTTAAGATAAGACACATGGAAGACATTATTAAAAAGAGCTAGATTTGGTGGCAATGCAAGCCTATATGCTACAAGGTTGACCACTTACAAATCCTTGAGGGTCCCATGTATCTTGGTGAAATTTTTTATAACTTCTTGAATTTAATCAAGCTTTTCTAAGGCTTAACTCACATAAACACTTTATCACCAACAAAAAACTATCTAGTTGTTCTCTTCATATCAACATAAATTTTTTGTCTATGATTGGCTTCAACCAACCTCTACTTGATTTTCTTGACTTGCTCTTCCATTTCTAAAATCATCATAGGTCGAAAGACTACCATATCTCCCAACTTGCCCCAACTAATTAGTGTTTTACACCTCATTCCATAAAACACTTCAAATAGAGCCATCTTCAATGTTGATTGGTATGAGTTGTCATAATCAAAATCAACCAATGTAAGGTACTTCTCTCACTTGTATTGATAATCTATGTAATACATATGAAGAAGATATTCTAAAATCTAATTAACTCACTCTATTTATCCATCAATTTATGGGTGATATGTAGTGTTGAAGTTTAACTAAGTGCCTAGAGCTAAATTTAGATTCAACCAAAATATAAAATTCATCCTTACATCTCAATCCAAAATGATCTTCTATTTAAAACCATGAAAATGATACACTTCCTTTATGAATCTCTTTACAAGAATAGGTTCATCATTAGTCAAGTTGCTTGGTATTAATTGAGATACCTTGGTTAGTTTGTCAACTGCAACTAAGATCATGTCATGCATATTCTATGATAATGGAAAACCTTAGGTAAAATATATACTGGTCACCTACCGCTTCCATTCTATTATGTCTTGTGGATACAATAATCTAGATGGATTCACATGTTTAGCTTTCACATGCTAATATACTAAACAATGAGACATAAAATCTACTACTCTCTCTTGATTGATTTTTAGAAATAGTGTGGTCTAAGATTAGCCATGAGCTTGGTTAATCCTAATTATTTTAAATATGGGGAATTTTAAAATTCCTTTATCACTATGCTCCTTAGATTCTCTCTATCTGGCACATGCATCCTATCATTGTACTATAAAATATCATCTTTCTCTATTTTTAATCCCTTATACCTAGGATTCAAACCATTTTTAGATAATGCTTTCCTAACTTAATCATATAATTCATCTCTTATCAATAATTTAATCACTTTTTCTCTAAAAGTACTCTTGATAGTATCCATAGTTGTTATGTACTTTATAAAACTTAGATCAATAGCTACTCTATTATCCTCACCTTTGATATAGTTAATATTGAAATCATAGTCAGATAAGAACTCTAACCATCATCTTTGATGAGCATTCAAATTCTATTAGATGGAGATGTAATTGAGTCCCAAGTTATTAATCTTGAGCTTAAATAGTTTTCCCAATAGATAAGCCCTTCAAACTTGCAAAATGTGTACAATTGTTACAAGTTCTAGGTCATGAGGGGCATAATTCACCTCATATGGCTTCAAATTCCTAGAATCATAGGCTACCACTGAACCATCATGCATAATAACTCCTCCAATTCCATGCATAGATGTATCAATAATCACTAAAAATTGATCATTAGGATCAAGAACTCTTAGCACTGGTGTTTAAGTAAGCCTCCTTTTCAATTCTTGAAAAGCTACCTCAGACTTATCTAACCAGAAGAAACTTTAATTCTTCCTCTGAAGAGAGGTAATTAGATTACCTATCTTAGAGAAATTTGGAATGAATTTCTTGTAATAGCCTATTAATCCCATGAAACTTCTTATCTCATGCACATTTTTTGGTGTCATCCACTCCATTATGGCTCTTATCTTTGTTGGATATACTAAAATACAAACCATAAAGATAATATGTCTTATATACTATACTTTATTTTGAAAAAAATCACATTTAGATAACTTACCATATAATTTGTGATTTTGCAAAC
This sequence comes from Torreya grandis, assembly GCA_037957365.1. NCBI lineage: Eukaryota > Viridiplantae > Streptophyta > Pinopsida > Cupressales > Taxaceae > Torreya > Torreya grandis. Next base: position 491,359 of record JARHVA010004312.1, on the reverse strand, counting down.
ATTAAAAAATCAATTCCAGATGTTGTAAGTGATCTTCCTCATCCTTCAAATAAATGAGAATGTCATCAATAAATACCACCACAAAATAATCTAGATAATCTCTAAATACATTATTCATAAGATTCATAAATTTTTCTAGAGCATTTATCAATCCAAATGGTAATATTATGAATGCATAGTTCCCATATTGAGTCCTGAATGTTGTTTTTAGAATATCTTCTTCATGTATCCTCAACTATTGATACCCTACTCTAAGATCAATATTATAAAAGACTATTATTCCTCACATTTGATAAAAGAGATCATTAATGCATGATAATGGATATCTATTTCTGATTATTGCTTTATTCAACATCCTATAATCTATATAGAGGTGAATAATGTCATCCTTCTTCTTGATGAAGATAATTGGAGCAGCCCATGGTGACACACTCAATAAAACTAGATCTTTCATCAATAACTCCTAAATTTATGCCTTTAACTCAACTAATTCAGTGGTTTGTATTGTGTATGGAACCTTAGACTATGGTTTTGATCTAGGTATGATATCATTCGATAAATAAAACTCATGTTTAGGTGGGAATCCTAATAATTCTTCTAGAAACACATCATGGAATTTTATCAAAAAAAGATAATCTTTGATAGATGGTTCCTTAGATTATTCCATCTCATTTATATTAATGATAAATTCCTATCATCCCTTCTTTTGAGCTTTCTTGAGTTGAATTGTATAAATCTACCTTAGCTTGAACTCCCTTCTCTCACCTTGAAGTTGTGTCTAATTTTTTAAATCATATTGACACTCAATCTTATTTAAAAAATAGTCAACCTTGGATTTATGCTTCACAATCCAATTGACTCCTAGGATCACATCATATGATCCCAATGGTTCTACATAAATATCTACTATCATAGTGAACTCAGGCAACCTAGTCTCTACTTTAACTAAACACTTGTCAATTTTAACCTTTGACTCATTCCCATATTATACTAACCATGTATTTACCATTAATATATCCTTTATATATTTTTTAATAAACATTCTAGGAGCAATAAAACATTATATATCTCCCTTATCAATTAAAATAGAACTTGGATGATTGAACAAAATACCTAGTAGTTCTATAAGCAAATCTTGATGATGAGCCAATCAATTATCACCAATTACATGAATGTATTGTTGAAATATACCTTGCTAAGAAGTTAAACCCTTATTCTTATATTTATCCTGAGGACATTCTCTATCAAAATGGTCACCTCCACAAATGAATCAAAACTCCAACTGGTGATTTCTTCTTAAACTATTGGCTTCCCTTGAAACCACCCTTGAAATCATTACCAAGTTTCCTCTTCCCTAAACCATTGTTGAACTTGGTGTTCTGATTCTTGAACTATCCCTTGGAATCTCCACTCCTCTACTTCTATTTCTTCTTCTTGAAAATTGGTTTAGAACTTCCAAATTTCTTTTTGAACTTATCTCTAACTTGGGAAAGAGATTTTAGTTTATGTTCATGCTTGATCACCTTATCAAACACCTAATACATATTAAATAGACCATGTATCACAGCTTGATTTATCTCTAAGCTAATTTACCTAATTATCCATGGATTATTATGGTTTTTAAATTGATTGATTAATTAATATTTAATTAAGTTTTAAGTGATATGTTATTATGGGATAGTTCTATGTTGCTTTGATTACACGATTATATTATTATAAGTTAGACGTATTTATATATAATTTACATTATGATCATGTTTTTAGTTTTTATAATGGTATTTTATGGATATATATCATGATATTATAGGCTAACTACCTTCTTATCATGAGTTGTATGCAATAAAGATCCATCCTTCAGATCATGATGAAAAGAGAGCATCATCACAAAAGATGGCATAGATGGAGGTGTTGGATGATGATAGAGGAATAACTAGAACCCATTCACATACAATAATAGATCACATTATTTATATGCATTATTTGAATTAATAGCTTTAGTATGTCTTTAGTATTATCTATATTTAGATTATTGATTGTGTGCTAGTTGTGACCTAGTTTCAATTTAATACTTATGTGGATCTAATTATGTGATTGTATTATGTCTATAGTAAATATATTGAGTGCATAATGCTACTTTTTATCATGTTGTATTATTTTATTTATTGATGCATTTATTTTTCTCCCTGTGTCACTAGGGAACAAAGGGAAAGTAAGAAACTTAATTTTGAGTCTTAGAAGACCCAAGGCTTGAGTTGTTAACATGATTACTACTGGAAATAACATAAATAGTAGATATATGGTCACCACTTAGAAGTCTCTAGGCTTACCCTATTGTAGGGACAATAGATGTTATATAGTGATACTTTAATTTGCTAATCTTTGTGAATTCATTTCAATATTTTCCAATTACTACCCAAAATGCAAACAAATAATGGATATTTACAACATGAACTAAGCTAAAGTGAGTCATGGGTGAATCCAAGAGTAATTAAGATAAGTAAAAAAAGATAATTTTCTTAAAATGATCAAAGGTACTAGTTCTACTAACTTCTAAGGCAAATAAACACATGAAACTAACATCTACCAACTCTAGCATAAAGCTCAAAGCTAAATAAATGCAGTTGAAAATTTAAAGGAAAGTAAATGCATGTATCCATAATTATATATTACATTCAAATTAATCATTCAAATTAAATTGCATAGCACATTTAGATGCAAGTGAGAAGAAAATAAAGCAAATATAATAACAGATTATTCAGCCTAGTGTCAAACTCAAACTAACATATGCATATATGGAGTGTAATTTCTATATTAGCTTGTCGAAAATAAACTATTAGTTAGCTTAAAATATGAGGAACATCAACTATAAAAATAAACAATTAATAACCTTATATAAACTTGCAAATTCTTTGTCTCTTTTATATTAATTCTTGTAAAAACTATTTTTTATTACAAATGAGGGGGAAACCCCTATTTATAAGCATTAAAATTCTTAATATAATTTCAATTGGGCCCATCAAAAGGCACCCAAATAACCAAGTGGAAAAAATGTTACATATAGAGGAATATTCTACATTTGAACTTACAACATGAAATAGAATATTCTCTAAGGTCCTAGAGGTAGTTGATGTAATGTTTGTTGTTATTTCCTTTCTTTCTTCTTTGCTTCATCCTTAGTCTATACTTCTGCATATGCCATATAGTCTTGGTTAGTTTGAGAGAAGTCTAGGATCATGGGCCAAAATAATTTTGGTATCTCTTGGATGAGTTTGTCATGTTCTATAAGGATTGTCCTTAGTGCTTCTTCAATTACATCCACTTTTTCTAGCATCTAATTAGTAAATGCTACAATGCTCATCACCTCCATATAAATCTTTACATTTGCTACATCTTTCTATAATTTGGCCACAAACACCTTCATTTGGGCTCTAAACTCTTGATCATCCATGAAGGAGCCATCAGGCTTGGTCACCCTTGTGACCATGGCATACTTCAACAGTAATGCAAATTTCAACTAAATCTTCTCTAAGGATGTGGTTACATCCTTGGCTTGGTACAAAAAAAATTTTAGGATCCTTATTCTATGCATTAGGATTCTTTGTGAAGGAATTATGTCCTCAAGTGGTAGAACTTTGAGGTAAGGAAACATATTACTTCTTATCACTCTAGCCAAGTTTGCCAACATGGCATCATAAAGTGCAAGATTTTGGTCAAGTTTAATGACCACTTTGGATTACAAGACCCCATCTTCCTACCTCTTCTTTATGACCTTATACATGTTGAAGACATTAATAACAACATTTATTATTGAAATTAAGCTACCCTCTAGCATAGTGGGCAATATTTGTTCCTTCAACCTTTTCAATTCTTGTTGCATCCCCTTCATCAAGGCAATTGTATATTTTGCCTAAGCCTAAACTATGGACACAATGTCCTATGCATATTATTTCACTTCTCTAGGGGCAACCTTCCTCTTCCTTATTAAGGTGAAGAGTGACTCTTCACTCTCATAGATCATAAATGAGCTTGATTTTAACTGCCCAACTCACATTCTAACCACCCTCTTCATGGTTATTTTATCAACATGGAACCTCATGCTAATTTGGAAGCTATAGTGGGTTGCTTATGGATTATCTTACCTTGCTAATTAAATGATGTATCTAACCCAATTTGCGGTAGTATTAGATGTTGGATATGTGTGAGGTGATTGTAATAGAAGTGCTTGGGTGGAGGAAAAGGTCAAGGCTAAAGCAGGGATGTATAATCTTGTTTTATCTAATTACCCAAGTGGGTCAAATAGAGACTTGGTCAGACCCATATCAAGAAAGAATGAAGGTAGTTTTAATGGCACACTCACTTTAGTAGCTATGGTGATATTGAGTGGATTATGAAAAGGTAACATCTTTGAGATGGGCTTCAATGGCTTTGTAGGCATAGGGGAACCAATAATGAGTGAGGCACTTGCTATGGTTGCCTAGGAAGAATCCATATGTGTAGTGGCATGAGAAATAAATTAGGGGAAGGTGAAGTCAAAGGAGGCACTGGCTTGGCTCAATCTCATTCTAGCTAAGGACTAAGTGGTGGTGGTATTTGTAGAGGTTGATGATGCTAAAGTTAATGGAGAATTAATGGTGGGCAGATCAAACATGAAAGAGTAATTAGGAGTAGAACTAGAATCAATTTTAATTAGGGAAGAGGTCAATGTGAAATTACTTAATTTGGGAGCCCTAAATGTGTTGGTAGCCTCTATAGTTACTTGTAGAAGTGGGATTTCTCCCCTTATTGTAGTGTTGGGATATTTCTTTCTCTTATAGACCTTCATTATATTTTGTCTTGTTAGTGTCTACAATTCCTCCATTAAAATCTCAATAGTTTCCTAAAACTCTTCAAGGTTGATAGCATTAGTATCAGGTTCACCTAGGCTCTCTATGGCAGCCCCAATAGCAGTGGTAGAGATAAATGTAGGCCTTTTTTGGTTACTAGTTCCTTCATGATCGAATCTACTAGGCATAACTTGGCTACATGAGGAGGCCTATAGTGGAGGTCTATATAGTATGTTCCTAATGAGAGGAACATTGTCTTATTATTCTTCCTCTTACCTCTCCTCATAATCTATATCAAACATGATTCCATGAGTTGGTGTAAGTTGAGGCTTTATGATGTCTTCCTTCTTCTTATTATCTAATCTAATTTTAAGATCTATGTTCTATCTTAAAGCATTTTTAAGGACTATCTCATCATTCATAGCATCTAGGTATATCCATTCATGCACCTCTTCTTGATGCTTATATTCCAATACCACATCCTTATTGAATTTAAAGAGATGCTTTGTAATGAAATTATTAGGATCCCAAGCCCTAAAATCATCCTTAGGTAATAGGTACGAGTCCCTATGCCTTGTAGCCATTATAATGTTTTGGCATCTTGTAATCTTAGTCCTTCCTAGCTTGTAAGGAATCTTGTTGGGGACTATCTTATTTTTGATCCTGAAGATGCCATAAACTCCATGTAGTAGTTGGTATGTCATCTCCTCCTCACTCAGTGTCATTGGCATATATCTTAGAAACCCAAGGGGAGCCACCTTCACCCCTTCTACCTTGATAACCAAGCAATTTGGGTATAGCCAAATCTTTCCATTTACTTTAGTGTATATCAAACCTATGGGGGAGCTCTTGGTATTTCACATTTAGTTATGGATTTATAAACAACTAGGTATAAGTTTTTTGTAATTACCTTGATGTTGTGCCTAAAGTGGTGGATATGCATTATAGAGAATAATTGGGGCACAACTTCATCTCACATAAGAGACCATGAGTTCAGACCTAGTTGGGTAGTTGTCCAGATGGCATCCAATAGGTATCTCATCATGTAGAAAGTGGCACCATTTTTATAGGTATCATTCATTTATTCCACCAAATTTTTGTTGATGATGTCTCCTAGTGAGGGAATCTATTAATCCTCCAAGATTATTTGTAACAGTGGGATAGTTATGATATCCACATAGACAATGTATGCATTTCCATATATCCTATTGAGAAGGGTGAATCCAATCCTAACTCCCTTCATAAACTAATGAATACTTATGTTCCCTAGGTCATTCATGAAAATAACCCTAATTAGGTTAGTAACCCATGATGCCAAGACTATCTCTAGTTTATATGCCTCGTACTAGTTATCAATAATGCTCTGGTTGTAATCTAGTTATGGCAAAGGTAGGTCATAATATTTCTTGAATATAGGCCCTATGATGAAAGAAATTAGGAGCCCTTAGTTCATGTATTTTAGTATCCCATCCTTGTATCTCATCCTCCCAAAGATGCCATATACTAGGTCAGTGCATAGCATGACCTCTGGCTTCACTACGGCCCTATGGAGATCAACAGCTTAGATTTCAAGGATGTCTAAATCTAATTGGATTATGTAAGGCATTGTCTCAACCTCATCAAGATCCCTATCTCCTTCAACATTGTAATATATTTTGTTATAATGAATTTCCCCTAAGTTTATGGCCTTAGGAATGAATTATGTGTCTTTGAAAACTACTGAATTACCATATTGGACTAATAAATCATCATTTCTATACCAGGAGTGACGGGACCTACTTGTGACATTTATAAAATCTTTTGGGTAGAAACCAACTTCCTTTTATATCTCTCTATAACTTTTGAGCTCTAATAATGGTAGACAGGTATAATTTGTGAATAACTCAAGCTTTGTCATACTGAGGATATGGATAGTAGGGAGAGCAAATGCTTAGATCTCTAAATGTAAATGTAGGTAGAAATAGTCAAGATCAGTATCCTTTTGAAATATTACTTCAATTAATGCAACATAGAAGGTGATTTTGGTTTGTGTTGAATTAATGGTGAGTTCATCAAATTTGTAATTGAAGAACTCTAAACTATTGTTATTGGAATTTAATTTCTTTAAAATGAAAATTTAGAATTGATTTACCTTTGATTTTTCATCAATTTTAGCTTTAAATCTAAATATTTATACCTTTTGACATGTGGCATCTTTCAATTCATAACGAGCTCCTAGATGGCCTTTTGGTTTTTATCATTTTCAAGAGTGCCATGCATCACTCTCATGGATGATCAAGGATTTTATTGATAGGTGGAAACTTAGCATTAATCATGTGGTTAAAATAGAGACATGCATCTCTATTTAAGGTGATCTCATTGATCATGGAATGTAGATTCATTGGAATAACATATGACATCATCACATAGGTCCAAGGTGGACATGCATCACTCTCAGAGTCAATCTAATAGACCTTAGATAGAATCACTATGGGGATAACATGTGGCATCATTACATGGGTCCAAATGGGACATGAGTCATTCTCATAGGTGTTTCTTCATTCTTCTACCACTTGTCATTCTCAAAAAGAGTTTTGGAAATTTGTGCACCATCAAGCTTTGATTAGATGGCTTGGGTGCTAATAGATGTCTTATTTGAGAAATCTCATGATCTTTATATGGATGTGATACATTATGTACATGAATTGATATTAGATGAACACAAAGTGAACATGTGCACTTGGGAAAGTTATTTAGGTTTGGTTGGTTGCACTTGAGACACGTGATGGCATCTCATGGGGATATAGATTATAGTGGGATGTGTAAAGGCTCAAATTGAGAGGGATTGCTCATGAGGGGCTAAGATATTGGCACATAGCCTTAGATTTTAATTTCAATGTATATTCTTCTTTTGATCTCTCTAGATGGCATCACGTGGCTCATGAACTCAATAGATTTACACCAAATGTTTTGTGTGGGGTACGATAAATCTCAAAGTTGTTGTAAAGCCCAATGATTTGGGCATCTATCCTCTTGAGTTGCAGTATTTAATTTGATATCCCATGAGGTGCTATATGTCATTACTTTTAAATTTACATCTTGAAAATCCAAGTGAGAAACTAAGTTATAATTCTGAAAATGTCAAATGCCCATCTTAAGTAGATTCAAACAAGTTTAAAGCAAAATAATTCAAGTAAATGATTTAAATGAAAGATAAGGTTAGTTTAATAAGGTAGGCAAAGTTTGTTGCATTCATGCCAATTGGATAACCATGTAGAATATCCTTTGTGAAGGCATGTCTATACATTTTGAATCATTGATGGTTAATAATTCATTGTTGAATGAAACCTTGAAGAAAACTTGTATTAATTTGAATATTTCTAAGTGTTAATCATTACTGCAAAATGGATAATTAGCCCAAAAATTAATAAGTATTAAAAAAATTTATATGCATGTAAATAAGTTAAAAATTTTGTCATCTTAGGCATTTTGGAAAATTTAAGAAAGGAGGGTTCCCATTCTAGGAATAGGGGGTAGTTGAGCATCAACAAATGGTGACCTTTATGGGGAAACTATTGACCAAATTTGACTTTCAAGTCAAATTGGGGCACCCCTAGGTAAAAAATTTAATTTTAGGTTTATTAGGGGTCTAATACATATGTCGCAAGGTGTTTAATGGGTTAATTAATGTCACTTAATGTTTTATTATATTTGGTCATTAGTTTTTTTAGTCCTTATATCATTTTTAGTCATATTGAGGTCAAAAATTGCATTTAATGAGTTGTATGGATTTATTGGGAAGTGTGAAGGTTAAAAAATGTGATTTTATACCCCATGTGTCTCCTTATGTCTTAATTAATTGAAACCAACTAAAAAGTGGTAGGTTCCTTAGGAAAAGGATAGTTTTCTTAATGAAAAGAAGAAGTTTGGCACTTGTATAGCTCCTTGGGAAATGTGCCACATGGGAAAGGATCATGGTATGTCTTTTCAAATTCCCCAAGCTTAGATACACATTTGAATTGCTCTGAAATTTCCATTTTTGGCCCAAAACCATTCTGCTCCTTTTTTTAGTCTTCTTAGTAAGCAAAAGTGAGCTTCATGTTTGTGCTTGGTACAGATAACTCAGGAGGTTTCAGCAAAAAATACTTTGGTAGGTTTTATTAAAGTTATATAAATTAATTTACATATAATTATTTTGAATAATGGTGGCTTGTTCTTCATGAACCATCCTCATGAAGTGGATTATACTTTTCTACCTGTTGTTTCATGTACCTTATGGGTTTTTCTCTATTCTGGGCAAGTCCATATGAACCAATTGGTGATATTGGTTATATATGATTTTTGAATCCTCCTTAATTTATATCCATGATTTTTTTAAAGTTTCATGATGTTTCATTAGTGAAGTAGCTTAGGTTGCAAGAGGAAACACTTTTCTATACAACAGACAATTTTTACCATGTCCTAGTTTCTCATGCTTTGTCAATGGCTCCAAGGTGTTTGGATAGGTTATTTATTATGTTTAAAGTGTGATTTTATCTCATTTTCCTATCAATTACATTCTAATAATAATAATTCATGATATTACATTCAACAAATATCATGTAGCTTGTTCACCCTATGATTGTCACACACAACCAGTCTTGGTAAATCACATGTTTGAAACGTATATGGCAGGTCAAAAAATGTGTGTTTAAGGTTTTGAATTATTGGTGTATATTTTAACATCACAAAATGATTATCAAGTCTCTATATAGTGTAGGAAAAGTGGAATGATAGTCATATGCAAGATTTTTAGTTAGGCAGCCATGATCATGCTTACCCGTAGGTGTTTGGAAGAAGTGTGCCACGTGGAAATTAGGAGTACATTATTTTGAATCCATTTATAAGTTTTAAATATTAATTTTGAGACATTTTTATGTCTTAATATTCATTTAATGGATAAAATAATGCATACTACCCATCATCTTATACCACTACCTTTATTTTACAAGTAGTCACCTATAGGTGGCCTTAACAAAGAGATGACCCCTCCTTTTTGAGGTATTGGATCAATTAATGGAGTTATTTTGAGGTATTATTAGGTTTTTTGACCATATGATGCCCATTTTATAATTTATATTGACATATAAAGTTGAAAACCATGATCAAAGTAACAATGATTGTTTTAGGGCTTTTATCTCTAAAATTGCAAAATAGAGGTCCTGTGGGTTTTTAGAGATAGCATAAAACATGGTTTCAAAGACTTTAAATGACTAAAACTGAATTCATATATCATCCCATACATAATTATATCACTTTTAAAGAGATATAATATATATGACAAAGTGAAAGTGGTTTTTAGGAGGTCGAAAGTTACTTACAAACTACTGAAACTAGACAATAATGTCTACAGGATTTGAAGATGTGAGATGACCTTTGTCACCCAAAGTTGAAAATGTTACCTTAACACCATGTTATATTGGATTTAAATGGTAGATACACTTATTATTTTAATACTATTAAGATAATTTGATAAGTGATATTATGTTCTTCAACAAGCATGTACAATCTATATATAGGCTTGATTAGCCACCTATAGCTAGCATAGATCTTAAATTTGAAAGAGTGTATTTTCCTTAAAATGAATGAATGTTTGAATATATTTTATGTTTTTAAATTATTTAAATATTTCTTATAGGTTTCAATGGATAAGTGATGACCTACAAAGCTTATTTACACCTTCAGCCAGTTGTAGCTGACTGAGATAAGATAGACAGTGAACTTCTTGATGTTTTGATGATTCCTAAGGGAATCCAAGGTGAATGATAATTAAAACGTGAATTTTTTTACCTCAATTGATTCAAATAAATCATTAAACACCCTGATCAAGGTCCAAGTAAATAAAAAAACACCTACAAGTAGGGTTTCAAAGGAGTAGGTCACAGTCTAGACTAGATAATGAGCTAAGAAGTGAGGTATAAAGGTTATCAAGGCATAGACATGAACCTAAATGATTCAAAAAATAATTAAATGGTTATAATAATACCTAATAATTTATAAAAGACCATTGATATATATCCCTTCATCTGAAAACATGCACCTACAGCCACTTTAGGTGACTATGAGAAATAGTGAGCAAAAAGGGACTGTGTTTGGTGAGGTTTGGCATAAACAAGGTGGACACAAATCATAAAAATAGGTGAAATATGATTAAAAATGAATTATATTGAGGTAAATTATATTTTTAATAGTATTTTAAGGTTAAACCATGATTTTAATCCTACAGGGGTCACCTTTTGAGTAAGGAAAATAGGGTTTCACAGTCAAATTAGAAAAGACTCAGTTCATGATTTCAAGGTGAATTTAAAGGGTATGTGAAGATTTGGAGTGAAGAAAAAACCTAAAACACCTACATCATGACCTAAATGACCTTAAAATTTCATGATAGAATGAAAATAAAGATAAGAAGGGCTCTAAACTGACAAAACACAGTCCATGTAGAGAAAACCCTGCACACAGTTTCTCTAACAAGTTTGTTTCAAATTTCCATGATTTTGGAGGGTCTATGCATATAATAAATGGTTAAAGTTTCATGGATGGAATCATTAAAACTTTATTAATACCCTAAAACAACTAAATTTTTTGAGAGAATAGGGGAAGTACCCCTTGTTTTGTCTAAGATAACGGGTAATTCCCCTCAATGCAAACTCTAACAGGTTTTGAGGAAAATGAGTGATAAGAAGATCCAAGAGTTTAGTAAACCCTAAAGGAGTTTTTTTAAGTTTTAACACACTCAAGGTAACATGATAAGTACTTTATACATATAATTAATCAAATGGAATGCCCTGGACCATTAGGTTTGCAAGTAAGAAATAAAAGGCAAAGTCAATTTAGTGCCCAAATGGAAGGTCAATTCTACTTCCAACCTTAGCTATACCTTATAATTATTTTGTACATGTTTTTAAGGTGAGGCCAAAGGTGATAAATCTCTTTATATTCAAATTAAATCATCAAAACTCATTTTAGACTTTAAGGACAATTCAAGCCTATTAGGCATGACTGGGCCTAGCATCTAAAAAGGAGGTCAACTTTATATTTGGATTTAGATGACCACTAAAACCTATTTAAGAATGACTATAGAGGTACATCAGACATGTTCAATGTTTTACCTTATAATATAAACCATAAAAGGGCCACTTTTGACTCAAAGACAACTCAATTATGTAGGAAAAGAGGAAAACAAGATTGATAGGTCAAATCCAAGTGCTCACATATTTTTGGAGGGTTTTTATGGAGGCCAAAGGATTTAGGGGAGATTATTAGGGACCTTAATGCCATTTTTGTGGAATTTTTTGGTAAATTCAACATCAAGTTTTTATGAATGAACCTCAAGAGTAAAAATAGGCCTAAAACCCTTGTTAAACCCTTGCAAGGACCAATTTGGAGAAATGGAGTTAGAGATGCATTATAATGGAAAATTTTGACCATGAAACCTATTTTAACTTGCATAGGACTCATAAATGTACTCTCCATGCTTTCTAGTTACATATACATGTATGGATGGGGTGAGAAATAGGGTATATTTTTTACCATTTTTTGTGTCGTGTAAGTTTGAGTATGAAGATGAAAAAACTTTTGAAAAAATATTAAGACTTGTGATAACTCCTCATGTTCATTTCATTCATCATAAAAATTCCTAAGTGCCACAAAAAAATAGCTCTCATCTTAGCCAGTCAAAATTGGCATATTGGACAAGCTAGTGAGAAGTGTGAAAACTCTAAGGGAAAGTGATTTTAAGGTTTCTCTGATGATTCTAAGTACATGGAGGGTATTAAAAAATTTCGTCCAATCCCTTACATATATTTTCATGATAAATTGATGCCAATTTTTAATACAAGTGTGCAAGGTGCATGAAAGAGGAGTTTTCTAGACTATAGATGATGATAGCTCCTTTAGAAGTGATTATAGATGACCAAGACTACAACCAGCACATGGAGAGGAATTTCCAATGTCCCTAACCTTAATCTCAATCATTTTACCTATTCCTAATTAGTTATAAGGCATTAAAATAGGGAGAATCATAAAGGTAGTTTTTTTAGCTAGAAAAAGGATTTTTATGCCACTTTTCATGAATTTTATGCCTTGAATTGACACTTGGGCTTATTAAACTTACATGGTTCATCCCACATACTTATATCATACAAAATTAATTGATTTTATTAGCTTGAAAATTGTCTTTGTGACCCTTGGACTTCTCTCTTCTCCTCTCTCTCTCTCAAGTTTTATAAGAATTTACCATTATGGCATTGTAATGGATGTTTCTCCTAAGTATGATGATGCCCTACTCAATTACACACCATTTAATCAATAAGACTAATGATTTTTACCTCTTCCATGACTATTCATAATGTGTTCAATTGTTTGATGAATTTTGCTTAGTGAAAATTATGGATTCCTTATCATGTTTCATTATTTCACCTATTTATAGCCTTTTCTCATAAGGCATATGAAGTGTTATAAGAGATTTCCAAGTGTTTTATAATATTTCACCTTGCTAGTTCTATGCTTGGTCACATGCTTAGCTACTAAGCCAGTCAGGTTCTAGACTTGGGGAAGCTAGGCATGAGAGTAGAAAGGTCTAGTGCTCAATATTTATTCATGATATGACACTAGCATCAATTTCAGATAAGGCATTAGCCTTGTGCACTCACCCAAAGTGCAATATTGAAGGGACCAGGCCCACGTTAGGTTAGTTGCATCATTGCATAACTTGGGCTTCTAAAGGAGTTAGTCCATTACTAAAAGGGTTAGTTGGCTTTTTGGTGTTAAGTCCTAGGGTACAAGTGGTTCATTCTTAGGTAGCACTCTAGGAACATGTCTTCTATCCTTGGGGTATTTTAGCTCACACTTGGGGCACTCATATATTGGTCAGGGTCACTAATGGTGTAAGGATGCCATTATTGGCCAAGTTGAGTCTCTATTTTAGTATCATAAATAAATACTCAATCAGAACTTGAATAAAACTAACTCATCTGTAACACATTATAAATCATAAACACACATCAATAATTCATCCTATCAAGGCTATTATTCATTAACTTAATCACATAGTTCATTAAAAATGACAATATAGGTGCATAACCTAACTCTACTCACACCCAGTGGCTCACATGTGAGCTTGGGCTATATATTCAAACTCTTAGAACTAGATGCAGAAGTAAAATATTATGGTTGGCTTTGTATTTTTCTAGAGCTCCACTATCATTCTCCTCTCCCTCTCTTTTCTACAAAGGCCAACTTCCCTTTATAGGTGAGAGACATCTTCTACTAGATTAGAGGGGCATGTGCTCAGTGGTGAGTTATCCCAAGTTTTTTATCTCCACTCTCCCAACATCAGTTCACCTCAAGCCACCTTGTACAATTCCTAATAAGGACTTTATTTAATAGGTTTAGCACTTCTCAATTGCCCACCAGTTGGTGTAGATTCTATGAGGACTCCTCCAACTGGTTATAAAATGATCAAAAGTGAAACTAGACCAAGGGTTGTTTCACATCAAGGTTTGATAGGTTTGCATGGTCCACATATTACCATAAAAAGGGACCCAACATTACCCCATACAAAATTATTAGTCCACCCTAAACTAGTCTTTAAGTTCCTTAGGTGCACAAAACTTAGGTTGCACCCTACCTTAAATATTCCTTGCAATCCTCAAAACCTTGGATGGTGCCCCTAATTTCATCAATGGCTCCATCCAATTCAGTGGGCATTGATTCTAGAGCAAGCACATCCATGTTCTCTAATTCCTTCCAAAAATATTTTAGCTTTTCCCTTTCCCTCTTAACCCCTCTATTCAAAAGTTCACCCTGCTCACTGACTTTTGTTTGGAAGGAATGGAATACAACCTCCAAATCCTACTATTGAGTCTTCATTTGAGTGTTGAGGGAGTTAACCTTTGTCATCACTTGCATGTATTTAGCTCTAGACACTGTGAAGTAGTTTTGGAGTAAAGTGTCCTCCTCTTTTATCCCCTTTAAGCATGTGTCAATGATTTTTGTTTATTTGGCAAAATTACAAAATATGGTATATGCTTCCTTGATGCCCTCTTCAAGCTTATTGAAGATATCTTTGATCACTTCCATCTTCTTGGTTAACTCCTCTTACATGGCCTCCTAGGGGTCTATTTTTTATTCAAGTTTCAACTTCATCTTCAGTATCATTTTCTCTACAAGCATGCAGATGTAGTCAACCTTTTTCATATTTGAGGTGTCCATATTATTCAATAGGGATGGATCTACCTACTATACATGCTCTATCAACTATCTGATATTGATTTTGGTGGCCTCTAGATCCTTTTCTATATTCTTTTTAATTTTCCTCCAACTATTAGTTTGATCATCATTCATGATGCTCTTGCACACCACCAAGGTCACCATCTTGATTAGAGCATTTACTGAGTGCATGGGATTCATGTCATAAGGGTTTCAATATGGTATTCATGCCCTTATTCAAACTTATTGGAATGGTGAATTACATTTGAAGGAACCTTGAACTCAGGTTCATCCATGTAGCAAGATAATACCCATGAAACATAGTGGTGCATGAGGGTCATAGCAGTTCTTAGAGGCATGCACTTCATTAAATAAAAGTCCTAATCCTCCTTGAAGCCCTATTATGCCCTTTATCTATTCCTAAACTCATGTTATTTATCTTCTCATATCTCTTCTTTGCTTATACTAATTCCTGATCCTGTGTCTTCATCTCTCCCTCATTCAGTACTAGATCTATTGTCATGTTCTTATAGGGGTTCTTATGTGGAATTTTCCCCTCTATCTATCTCTTTATACTAAATTCCTACCTCCTCCATTTGTTTCTATATGGTGCTAGTATTTCCTTCCTTTTCTTCAGGCACCCCTTCAAAAATAGGGTGTGCCTTTTGTATGAGTTCTTCTGCCATACTAGTGGTGGCACTAGGTGCTACTTCTAATGATCTTTCCTCCCTAGGTTCTGTGCCATCAGAACCCTTCTTCATTTACCTTCCTTTAATCATTCATACCCTTTTTTCCTAGGCCATTTTTTCCTCCTCTTCCTTCTTCTTGGCCTTTCTTGCTTCCTCCTCCTTCTTGTCCCATTATTTATTGGATTTTCATTTCATGGCTTACATAGTCGATTATTTTTCTCTTTCTTGTGCCTCCTCAACCTCCAGTCAGTCAATTTTATCCTGGTTCATGCCTTTGGCCTTCATCTCTCTTTGCCTCTAGTGTAATACTAGCATTGCATCAATCTAGCCTTGCATAAGGCCCATACCTCTCCATTTTCATAGCATCTTTGTTTCTTATATATCCATGCCAGAGTGAGTTATCTCTTTAGGCTCCCTACCCTTCCCTTTCTCCTTTTCTTATGCCTTGCTCTCTTCTACACATATCTATTCCTTTGCTTCTACCATTTTGATGACCTCCATAGCTACCCCTACCTTGGCCATTCTTCCTTTTATTCCTTCATCTCTTTTGCCTTTTAGGTCTTAGCTTCATAGGAACCAAGTCTTCTCAGCCTATGCTTGGGTTTTTCTTGATCTATCTAGGGTGGTGGAGAAGGGGTCTATTCAGTTGAAGATTCCACTTCCTCTAGCACAATGGTGGCATCCTACCCCATTTCTTCCTTAGATTCCTCTATTTCTTCTTATTCAAAAGAAACAACTTCAATCATAAGGGAAGGGCTATTCCTACTCTTTTTTCCCCTTAGGCTGGAGGTGGTCTTTAGGGCAAAGTGCATGCACTTTTACTATGAATCTAATGCAAATGATTCCCCTTTTGAAGTGATTTTTAACCTCAAATGCTCTTTAATTTATTATAAGTTTCTCCCCTCTTCTTCATTAGGGAATTCTTATTCTTAGGGGGTGTGAGGGTTCCTTCATCACTGACGTAGACTATGGGGGTCTCTTCCATTCTTAATGCTAGTTCTTTTTCTATAATCCTTCTTTCTAGGCTTCATCACATAGTACAACCTATGGATGAATCCTAAGATGGTAACCTATTGGACTGGATCGATGTCTATTCAATCCAAGGAATCTTCCTCATCTTTAGTCACATTCCCATCTACATATGGGAACTTGTGCCACATCTTTCTACTTTCTACATCTAACTCCTTGAGTAGGATGTCTATGTTTTACGTGTTTGGTATCCAAAGGAGCACATCTCAAAAGTACTTAGTCAAGAAGGTGAAGGGAAGCTTCAACCATCCTAACCTATTCCTATCCTTTAGTGCTAGTTATATGACATAGTAGTGTTTAATTATGGAAAAAGTATCCATCTTGAACATACTCAAGAAGAGCCGCTAGGGGATGCACCATTCTATCCTAAAAGTCTCAATATAATGTTCACACTAGTGCATCATGTGAGTTTTGTATTTTTGGATGAAGGTAGGTGGGTAGGTGTACTCCTTGTAATTTTGTGTGGGGGAATCATGTTTTTCTAAGAACACCCACAACTTATCCCTACTCCCATCCAAGATCCTTATCTTCTCCATAATGATCAATATTAGGATGGAGCCCCATCTCAATGTCCCTTTCATGTTGTGGCATTCAAGCACATTCTTGGTTAGTTCCATGGCAATAAATTATGCCACATTAAATTGGACTCCTTATGTCATGTGGTAAGCCAAGTAGAGATATGATTTAGACAAATCTATCTATTGCCCACTAGGACATAAATTCAAGCTCACAAGGCACACTATCGCCCTTATGCCTAGGTCTTCACATTTGTTGATGTGGAAAGTATATCCCCCCTTGAAATTATTTAGGTATTTGGTGAAATGATATAACTCTTCATTATCACCCATCAGTTGATGGATGTCTTTACATGTATTCAAGTGTCTGATGATTTTCTTTATCAATTGTGTTGAGATATTTATGTATCATCCTACAAAATATATGTGGTCCTCATAGATGTGTGAGAGAAGGAACTAAATAAGTTCCTCTAGCTTTCTAAAATAGGTAAAATTATAGACCTAAATTTTGCATGAGGACATTAACTTATCTTTGATTGAGACATTAAAGAGGTCATCACCTTCAGGTATCTTGCACCTTATATCCACCATCCAATCTTGTGCTAAGTCCTAAAAGTTGCTTGATGTTTGATGGTTGTATACCCCAACTAGAAAATGTGCATGAAGGAATGCCATGGTTCTCCCACCAATGCCTCTAGTGGGAATTGCATATGCTGGTACAACATATTTCTTAGCACCTCTAATTTTTACATCATTATGTTGAATACCTCTACTACCTACACCTTTGTCTTGGCAGTAATGGCTTCTTATATAATCTTGACCTGCTTAGGTTCTAGTTATGCCTCTATGGAGTGTAATGCCTTTTGTTTCTTCATTGTCTTGAACCTACTAGTATTGAACCTTGAGAGGTGTGACTTAATGATGCCTCTAATGGTGATCAACAATTTTTTAATGGTATGATCTTTGTTTATGGATCTAACTCTGAGCTTCATTAGCTGTTAATGGAAACCTAGTGATAGTGTTGTTTTGTATTTAGCTCTCTACACCAGTTTCTCATCCTTACTTTTTACACACTAATTCCACTGTGAGTGCACTCCTCAATGTGTATCTTTTCACTCTATGAGTAGGTTGAATGTTTACTTGTAGATATTTTTCTCCTACCTCGACTCTCTAGTTTGTTTTTGCTTTGCTCATTCTTTAGTTTAGTAAACTTTGTAACCTAATCAAGTTTACTATTGGTAAATTTATATCCACCTCTTAGAAACTACCATCATTAGTGTAGGTGTGATGGCATTGGCTCCTTAGGTTATTGGGGAACATGAAATCTCCATGATCTTTGAAAATCTATTATTATATATGCCTTATATGTGTATCTATGTGCCATCACCATTTCATTTAATGTTCTTAACAACTTTTTTGGTAAAGTGATGTATTGTTCAAATGGTCACTTCCTACTCCTTTTTAGGTGGATGTTAGTTCTTTTAGATGAATTTTATTTTGTGAATGTATCTATGGCATGACCTTTTCCTTTATTATAGAAACCTAGGCACATCACCTAACATGCATGTGATTCAACCTCCTCAATTCCACTTCTTCTAGTTATGCTCTTCTTTCATCATGCTTCTCCATCTTGGTTGATTTATTTGTGTGTCATCTTACCTTGGTCTATCCTACCACATACAAATTCCTTGCACTAGTCCTCTAATGCTTTGTCTCTTCTAATGTGTATGCTTCTAGAGAGAGTGTGTTCACTATCTACCTTATAGTCAACTAGATTAAGTGTCTTCACTTTCTAGCCTTGCACCCAATTATGTTGAAAATATTTTTTGGCCTTGGCTTTCTAACACTAGATCAAAAGATGCACATTATTGCTACTATTTCTCTTGTACACACATGTTTATGCCAGGTAAGATTCACGTGCCCAATACATAGATTTCTAGCCTCATTTGCTTGTTGTCACAAGTTATTGACTCATCCAATTAGAATTATAAATGAAGTGTGGATCAAAATTTCTTACATCCACCACACATCGTTCAATGTCACTATACATTGTCCAAAATTGGTTTGGTATGTACCAACTTTATTATGGTCATCCCAACCCCAACTAACTACTAACCACATAGTCATATTTTCTTTGGTGTGATCACCAACCTACTATATGTAGGGATTCAATTAGTTGCCATTGAAATACCTAGGGAGTATTTTGTTGGATAACATGCATAGCTTGCATGTTCCTAACTCCAAGATGTGGTGGATGATGTATGGATCCATCCCCCAAATTTACAACATGCTTCGGTGCTTGAAGTACTGGGATTCATAGAGTAGTACTAATGCTCCTTCAGTCAGATCCTTACACTTGATGTGCTTGTCATGCCACCACTTTTGGCATGCCTTTTCAATTTGTTGGCTCCAATTAGCCTAGGTGCATTTCTCATCCAGGCACTCCAAATCTTCCAACCTTATGCTTAGAGACTCCTAGTCATCTAGGAAACTAATTCATGCAATACGTATGAAGGGCACTATAAATTCCATAGGTAACACTACTTCAATACCAAACACCAGTTGAAATGGTGTAGCCTTTTTTAGGTGCTTTTAGGTCATATTGTATGCCCAAATTACTATAGAGACATGATCATCCCAATCCTTGTGACTAATTTCATATAGCTTCATTAGGCACATCCCCAAGATTTTGTGAAAGGCTTCATTTGTTCTGTTAGCCTAAGGATGATATGGGGTGGTCTTGTGATGTACCACCATGTATTCCATTAGGAAAATGCATACCATCTCATTGAAAAATTGAGTGCCCCTATCACTAGTTAGACTTAATGGGCACCCATACCTAATAATAGCATTCTCCCATATGAAGCACATGGTTATTGTGATTGTATAGTTTTTAGTCGACATGAATTCAGCCCACTTGGTGAAAGAGTCAATGGCTACTAAAATGTACCTAGCCCCAGTGTGACTTGCTACTAGATTGATTGGCCCAACAAAGTTAATGGCCCATTTTTTTAATTGTGTCTAGGTGAGGATGGGGATAAGAGGTATCTCATCTCGATGGTTAGGCTTCCCAGTACATTGGCATACATCACCTGCCTTAGCATACTCCTTGGCATCTTAGAATAGGCTTATCCACTAGAGACCTGACTATAATACTCCTTCATATTTGAGGTGTCCACATTATTTAAGAGGGATGGATCCATCTCTTCTACATACTCTATTAGCTATTTGAGCTTGAGTTTGGTGTCCTCTATCTCCTTTTCTATATTCTTTGCAATTTTCCTCCAACTATTAGTGCGATGATCATTCATGATGTTCTTACACACCATCAAGATCATAATCTTGATTAGCACATTTACTGAGCACATGGGATTCATGTCATAGGGTTTTAGTAGATGTTATTCATGCCCTTATTCAGGCTTCTTATCATGTTGGATTGCCTTTAAAGGAACCTTAAACTTGGGTTCATCCATGTAGCAGGATAATGCCTATGAAACCTAGTGGAGCATGAGGGTCATAGTAATTTTTGAAGGCATGCACTTCATCAAATAGAAGTCCTCATCCTCCTAAAAGCCCTATTATGCCCTTTCTCTATTCATGAGCTCATATTCTTCATCTTCTCCTAGCTCTTATTCTTCACTTGTGCTAGTTCTTAATCTCATGTCTTCATCTCTCCCTCCTTTGGTGTTAGATATGTTGTCATGTTATTGTAGGGGTTCTTTCATAGACTTTTCCCCTTCATCTATCTCCTTCTGCTATATTCCTACCTCCTCCATTTATTTCTTTATGGCACCAGTATTTCCTTCCTTTTCCTTAGGTACCCCTTCAAAAATAGGGCACACCTTTATGTGGCTTCTTCCACCATGCTGGTGGTGGTGCCAGCTGCTACTTCTAATGATCTTTCCTCCCTAGGTTTTATGCCAATAGGACCCTTCTTTATTTCCCTTTCTTTAAGCATTCATGCCCTTTTATCCTAGTCCACTTTCTCCTCTTCTTCCTTCTTCTTGGACTTTCTTGCCTCCTCTTCCTTCTTGGCCCATTATTTCTTGACCTTTCATTTCATATCTTACAAGGTGCATTCCTTTTCTCTTTTTTGTGCCTCCTCAGCCTCTAGTCAATAAATTTTAGCCTGGCTCATACCTTTAGCCTTCATCTCTCTATGATTTTGATGTAATACTAGTGTTACATTAATATGGTATTGGTCAAGGCCCATACCTCTCCATTTCTATAGTAGCTTTTTTTATTTTGTATCTATGTTGAAGTGAGTTATCTTTTCAAGCTCCCTACCTTTCCCTTTTTCCTTTTGTTGTGCCTTGCTCTCTTCTGCACATCCATATTCATCTAATTCTACCATTTCAATAACCTATGTAGCTACCCCTACCTTATCCATTTCTTCCTTTTATTTTTTCAGCTCTTATGCCCTTTGGGTCTCGACTTCATAAGAATCGAGTCTTCTCATCTTGTGCTTAGGCTTTTTTGGCTCTATCTAGGGTGGTGGTCAAGAGGTCTATTCACTTGAGGATTCTACTTCCTCTAACATAATGGTGGTACCCTACCCCCTTTCTTCCTTAGGTTATTTTATTTATTCTCATTCAAAAGCAACTACTTTGAGGATAAGGGAGGGTGTCTTCTTACTCTTTTTCCCCCTTAGGCTAGAGGTGGTCTTTGGGGCAAATTATGTGTGGTTCTAATATGACTTTGATGCAGACACTTCTCCTTTTGAGGCAATTTTTAACCTCAGATGTTCCTTAATTTATTTTAAGGTTTCTCCCATACTCTTCATTAGTGACTTCTTCTTCTCAAGAGGCATGAGGGTTCCTTCATCTCCAACCAGGATGGGGGGGCTCTTCTACTCTTAGTGCTAGTTCATGTGCTAGAATCCTTATTTATAGGCTTCATTGCATAGTAGAGCCTATGGATGAATTCTAGGATGGTAAACATTTAGACTAGATTGATTTATATTCAATCCAAGGCATCTTCCTCATATTTAGTCACACTCCCATCTATGCATGGTAACCTATGCCACATCCTTCTACTTTTTGTGTCTAACTCCTTGATTGGGATGTCTATGTTTTATGTGTTTGGTATCTAAAGGAGTGCATCTCAAAAGTACTCAATAGAGAAGGTAAAGGGAAGCTTCAACCATCTTGACCTATTATTATCCTTTAGTGTAAGTCAGATGATGTAGTAGTGTTTCATTATGGAAAAATTAGCCATCCCAAACATGCTTAAGAGGAGCCCCTAGGGGATGTACCATTCTGACCCAAAGGCCTCCATGTAATTCTCACACTAATGCATCATGCAAGTTTTATATTTCTATCTAAAGGTAGGTGGGTAGGTGTAGTCCTTGTAATTTTGTGTGGGAGACTCATGGTGTTCTAGAAACACCCACAACTTGTCCGCACTCCCATCTAGGATCATAATATCCTCCATAATGATCAAGATTAGGATGGAGCCCCATCTGAATGTCCCTTTTACATTATGGCATTCAAACACATTCTTGGTTAGTTCCATGGCAATAAACTACACCAAATTGAATTAGAATCCATGTGCCATGTGGTAAGCCAAGCAGAGATATGCTTTGGACACATCTATCCATCACCCATCAGGACATAACTTTGAGCTCACAAGGCACACTATCCCCCTAATACTTGGGTTTTCACATTTATTTATGGGGAAAGTATAGCCCCCCTTAAAATAATTTAGGAGCTTGGCATCATGATCCACCTCTTCATTATCACCCAGTAGTTGATGGATGTTTTTACTTATATCTAGGAGTCTGGTGATTTTATTTATCAATTGTGTTGAGATATTCATGCACTAGCCTATGAAATATACATTATCCTCATGGATGTGTGAGAGAAGGAACTAAACAAGTTCCTATAGCTTTTTGAAGTAGGGCAAATTATAGATCTGAGTTACACTTGAGGCCTTTAACTTGTCTTTGATCAAGACATAAAAGAGGGCATCACTTATAGGGGTCTTACACCCTGTATCCACCATCTAATATTGTGCCATATCCTAAAAGTTGCTTGATGTCTGATGGTTGTATTCCCTTATTCTAAAAAATGTGTATGAAGGAATGTCATAGCTCCCACCAATGCCTTTGGTAGGAATTTCATATGCTAGTACAACATCTTTTTTAGTGCTTTTTATTATGTCACTATGACATTGATTGCCTCTACTACTTATGCCTTTGTCTTAGTGGTAATGGTTTCTTCAATAATCTTAAACTACTTGGGTTCTAGTTATGCCTCTACAAAGCATGACACCTTTTATTTATTCAACATCTTGAACCTACTAGTATTTACCTTGAGAGGTGTGAATTATTGATGCCTATAATGGTGATCAATACTTTTTTAATGGCATGATCTCTGTCTATGCATCCATCTCTGAGCTTCACTAATCGTTAATGGTGACCTATAAATAAAATTATTTTGTATTTAGATCTCTACACCAATTTCTCATCCTTATTTTTTACACACTAGTTCCACTATCAGTACACTCCTTAATGTGTGTCATTTAACTTTGTGAGTAGGTTGAATGTTTACTTGTGGAGAGTTTTATCATACCTTAACTCTAGTTTGTTTTTTCTCTGCTTGATCTTCAATTTAATAAACTTTGTAACTTAATCAAGTTTACTACCAGTCAATTTATATCCACCTCTTAGTAACTACCATAATTAATGTAGGTGTGATGGCATTAGCTCCTTAGGTTATTGGGGAATGTGAAAATCTCTAAGATCTTCAAAAATCTATTGTTTTGTATGCCTTAGATGTGTATCTATGTACCATCACCATTTCATTTAATGTTCTTAATGGATTTTTGGTGAAGTGATGTATGGTTCAAATGATCACTTCCTACTCCTTTTTGGGTGGATGCCAGCTATTTCAGATGACTTTTCTTTTGTGTGTGTATGCATAGCATGACCTTTACCTTTCTTGTGGAAACTTGGGCACATTGCCTCACATGCATGTAATTTAGCCTCCTTAGTTCCACTTCTTCTAGTTATTATATTATTTTAGCATGCTTCTCCATCTTGGTTGATTTATTTGCATGTCATCTTACCTTGGCCTATCCTACCCCATACAAATTCCTTGCACTAGTCCTCCAATGCTTTGTCTCTTCTGATGTGCATGCTTCTAGAGAGCACATGTTCACTATTTTCCTTACACTCAACTATATTAAGCATCTTCACTTTTTGGCCTTACACCTAATTATGTTGAAAGTCTTTTCTAGCCTTGTGTTTCTAACACTAGATCATAAGATGCACCTTCTTACAACTATTTCTCTTGTACACACATGTTTTTTCTAGGTAAGCTTCACATGCCCAAAACTTATATGTCTAGCCTCATGCACTTTTTTTTGCAAGTACTTGACTCATCCAATTGGAATTATGCATGAAGTGTGGATAAAAATTTCTTATAGCCACCACACATCACTTCATGTTACTATACAATGTCCAAAATTAGTTTGGCATGAACCAACTTTATTATGATGATTTCAACCCCAATCAACTACTGACCATGCAGTTAGAGTTTCCTTGGTGTGAATGCAAACCTACTATATATAGGGATATAACCAATTGATATTGAAATGTCTAGGGAGAATTTTGTTAGATAATATACATAGTTTGCATGTGTATATTTCCAATATGTGCTAGATGTTGTATGGACACATCCACCAAATTTACGACTTGTCTGGGTGTTTGAAGTACTTAGAGTCATAAAGTATCAAAAATTCTCCTTTAGTCAGATCTTTATACTTGATGTGCTTGTCATGCCATCACTTTTGGCATGTCTTTTCAATTTGTTGTCTCCACTTAGCCTAGGTGTATTTCTCATCTAGGTGCTCAAAATATTCTAACCTTATGCTTAGAGACTCCTATTCATCTAGGCAAATAATTCATGAAATATGTAGGGAGGACACTATGAATTCCATAGATAACATTATTTCAACACCAAACACCAGTTGGAATGGTGTAGCCTTGTTTAGGCACTTATAGGTCATGTTGTATACCCAAAGTACTATAGAGACATGATCATCCCAATCCTTATGACCAACATCATATATATTCATTAGGTACATCCCCAAGTTTTTTTAAAGGCTTCAACTATTTTCTTATCCTAATGATGATATGGGGTGGTCTTATGGTGCACCACCATGTATTCCATCAAGAGAATGCACACCATCTCATTAATAAAATGAGTGCCCCTATCACTAGTTAGACTTAATCAGAAACCATACTTGTTGATAATGTTCTCCTATATGAATCGCATGTTTGTTGTCACTATATAGTTTTTAGTCAGTGGATTTGGCCTACTTGGTGAAATAGTTAATGATTGTTAAAATGTACCTGACACCAATGTGCCTTGTTATTGGAGTGATTGGCCCAATAAAGTTAATGGCCCATTTTTTCAATGGTGCCTAGGTGAGGATGAGGATAAGAGTAATCTCATCTTGATGGTTAGGCTTCCCAGTGTACTATCATATGTCACATATGTTAGCATACTCCTTGGCATCTTGGAATAGGCTTAGCCACTAGAGATTTGATTGAAATACCTTATGTGCCATTGTGTCACCTACGCAATGGCCTCTTATGGTTCCTTCATGTGCCTCTTGGAGGATAGAGTCCCTTTTGTGTTCCAAAACAAAACAATGTAGTACTTCATCCCTACTTAGTTTATAGATCTTCCTTTAGATGAGCTAAAAAGTGGTGGTGTGGATAATAAATTATTTCTTTTCCTTGGTGGACATGGCTTGGGGCACAAACCCTGATGTTAGGAAGGTGGAAATTTTGTCTAGATCCTCAAGAATGTGTTGTAATATGTATAGATATGTGTCTATCATGTCATCCTTGATTGGTGCCATTGCATCACTAGAGGTGATGTAGGACAAGGGGTCTAGCCCCAAGTTCTGCTTCCCTAGTTTAACCATAATAGAAAATTATAATTCCTAGAAGAGAACAACCCATCTACATATATGTTCATGCAAGATAGGTTTGTTTATGAGGTACTTAAGCACCTCATGATTTGTGAAAAATATGAATGGGGTTCCTAACAAATATTGCCTAAATTTATATAAGGCATAGACCATTTCTATCACCTTGCTCTTGGCAGTGGTGTAGTTATATTCAAATTGTGTCAATTCTTGCTTGTGAAGTAGATGGGGTGGTCCATTTTTCCCTCCCCTAGTTGTGCTAATATGGTACCAATGGAAAATTCTAAAACATCGACATGGATGTGAAAAAGAGTTATATAATTAGGAAATTGAAGAATTGGTACACTGACCAACTTTAGTTTTAGTGTATCAAAGGCTTCCTCTTACACCTCACCCCAATAGAATGGGCCATCCTTATGCAAGATATCTTTTAGGGATGATAAAATTTTAGCATAGCTCTGAAAGAAACTCTTATAGTATCTAAAGTGGCCTAGAAAGGTGATCACACCTTCTACATTAAAGGGGTTTAGAGCTAGATTACGATGGATATCTTCATTGTGTCAATAAGAAAACCATCCTTATAGATTATGTGCTCGAGCAATGTTCAAAATGGAGTTATGAAGATACATTTTTTTAGATTTAGAGAGATCTAGAGGTGTCTACACTTTTCAAACATGAGGTGAAGATTGTCATAGTGGTATTTTACTAGAGCATACATAATCTAGTCAATGAGGTATACTTGAAGAAACTTATGGATAAAGTCTTTAAAAGTAGTGATCACTACCCTAGAGAACATAGCGAGCATGTTCTTAAGACCAAAGGGCATCATGTTATACATAAAACAACCCCATTTATTCATAAAGGTTATTTTGGGCTTATCCTCCTCCTTAATTTTCACTTGATGATAGCCCAAGAACCCATCAATGAAAGTGTAAATTTTATAACCTATGACTCCATCTAGGACCTCATCAATGAATGGGGTCAGGAAGGGGTCATTGACACTAGCAATGTTCAGCATCCTATAATCAACAAAAATCTATATACACCCATCCTTATTGATATTGATGACCATCATTCTCACCCATTTGGAATTTTGTATCAGGTAGATGATTTTATTAGCCAATATTCCATTGATCTTTGCCTTCACCTTGGCATAGAGATTGGGGTTCATTTGATATGGTTGATTCTTTATTGGCCTTACACCATCCACTATCTTGATGCTCATTTTTCCAAGTGAAAGGTGGGTTCCCATCATGTCCTTATAGCTACATAGGAAGAGGTCCTAAAATTCCTTCATAAGGTCAACAATGTGCACCAATTCTAAATCAAACTAGTAAGCACCTATAATGGTGATCTTTGGCACACCTTCTATGCTGATGTCTACTTTTGTGGTCTTGAGTGGCATGTGAGAGGGTTAATTTTTCTCTTGATGGGAATCTTCAACTTGCCTTATCCCTTCTATTGTCTCAACCTAAATATGTGTTATATCTCCCTTATCTGGTGATCTATCATCCATGAGGCACATGAGTTTTTGTCTACTTGTTAGAGCCTTCCAATTGTGCTCTTTCCACGTCTCTTCATCTTCTTCACTGGAGTCACTATTGAGCACCTTATCTTAAAATAATGTGGGGAGTACTAGTTCTTTTTCCCCAAACATCTCCTTCAGGCACTATTCTAGGATTGTAGTGTCCTCAAATATTGCCTGATGGATGACTTATAATGGCTCTAGTAGCTCTAAGTTATATGAAGAAAAGGAAAAATTTTGCATGAACCTCTCTTTGAGTATTTCCCAATCCCCTATCTCATGGCATGTCTCATTTATAATGTACCACGCTTGTGCCCATATCCTCAGGGTTCTATAAAAGGCATGCACCCATAGGCTTCTTGGTGCATTCTTGTCATAGATAGTCCACATTTCCTTACATATATGCATATGCATGATTGGGTCAAAATTATTGGTCTAAGAAAGTATGTCTATATACTTTTACCAAACCTAGTGCATATTACTACCTTCATGTCCCACTAAGTTGGCAAGTTAGGTTTCTACATTACCCACCTATGGGTAGCCATACTCTTCAGAGTGTACACTAGTGCACCCAATCGATCAATTTCCTTTGGGATGTAAGCTTCAATGTCCTAGACATATTTCTTGATGGGATAGCTTCCCTCATACTTTGGGATTACTACAAGCTTCCCTTTACTAGGCCAAAATACCCTTTTGTCCCTTTTATGCATACACAAAATTCATTTCTTCTTAAGGTGTACTCACATGATCAACCCTATCTAGGCTGGTCTTGGCTCAGCTATATGCACTAGGTGTCACCTTTACCCAGTGACCTTGTAGACCTCTTTAACCCATCATTCAAATTCTATATCAGTTGTATTATAATATGATTGTCTATCTTCCCATGTGAGCATGCCTTGGTTAGTAGGGTTGATTTTCTTGATGCCCTATGCCATGATGTTGTAGTTGTGATTGATTTTATCCTTGATTTTATCCTTGGTAGTTATCATTTTCATCCAAATAAATGACCTTAAAGTCTGCATGGAACTTAGTGCCCATGATATCTACAATGGTACCCTTCAAAATCCCAAGAGGTTACACATGGGTTTTGCTAGCCATAAACAACATGTGAGGTGAAGGCCTTGTTGACCATTTTTTGCCCAATAGGCCAAAAAATCAGTCCCTTCCTGTCCCTGTTGTTTGAGGCCATTTCATTTTTTTATTTTTGTATGAATCTGTTCATTTCTATAGACTCTATAGTTTTTCTACATACTCTATAGGTCTAAATCTATGGACTCTGCAGGTTTTGGATTTCTACGGACTCAGTAGGTTAGTCCTTTGGCATGTGCAGAATCAGTTTAAAGAGTTCTGGGTTTTACAATGCTTCTTTGGGCTCTAGTCTAAATAAAATCACAAGAAAAGTTAGCATCTTTGAACCATTGAACCCATTCAATCGGATCAAGTTTAACGTGTTTGGTTCAATAGCTTAAGTTCAATGTTTGATTTAAAGCAAAGAGTTCATCAGGCTTGGATTTTGGTTCATTAGCATGCTCTTTTGAACCTTGAACCATTGAACCAAATTTTGGTTTAATAGCTTCGGTTCAATGGAAAAGGTTCAATGTCAACTATTCAATAGAGTCCATCAGCCTTCATAACTATCGGCGCGCTTAGGTGAACCGTTGAACCAAATTTTGGTTCAACGGGTTCAGTTCAAAGGAAAAGATTAGTGGATGGGTCAGTCTCTTGGTTCAAAGTAGCTTGTTTAAATTTGGTTCAAGAGTACATTAGCTAAATGATTGAACCTTTGAACCGCTGAACCATTTTGGTTCAACGCATTTGATTCAATGGTTCAGTTTAACCAAAACGTTCAACAAAAGTTCAATGGAAGGGTTCAAAGGTTTATCGACACGCTCAGTTGAACCATTGAACTGTTGAACCAAATTTGGGTTCAATGGCTTGGTTTAATAGGCTGGTTTAATGCATGGTTCAAGGGTATTCCCTTGAATCGAAGGGTAGTCATAGTCAAATGGCCTTTTTAGAGGGCTGACACTTTAAGGACTTTTAAAATTTTGGGCATGGTTTAATTCAATTCAAAGGTTCATCAGCTTTTGTTCACTCCCCATTGGTGTGCAATGTTTGAACTTTGAACCGTTGAACCAAATTTTGGTTTAATGGGTTTGGTTCAAGGGTCTGCCTCAAGCTGAAGGGGATTTTCAAGTCCAAAACACCCCTTCAGAGGGTGGACACTTCATATTCCAAAATATTTGGGTGTGCCTCAAAGTAACAAAGCGAAGAAAAGGGAAAGAATTTTTGTGGACAATTTGTCTGTGGAAATGCACAGCCAAAATGCAAAGTCAAAAGCGAAAGAATTTTTTTGGACATTTTGTCCGCAAAAAATATAGTGAAGCCATAGACCCAGGGAAATGGACCTGGGGAAATTGTCTACAGATAATTTACCCGTAGGATCCTGAGAGGACTTAACGAAGGCAAAAAAGCTGTAGGTGCCTGAGGAGATGCCACGTGGACCCAATAACGGCCACAAGGCCATCAAATTTAAAGGAATAGAATAGTTGCTGATATTCAAAGTATGACAGCTCCAGAAATGTCAAATTTAGTGAAAGGGAGTAGCCATTAGGTTTTAAATCTGGAAGAGTGCTAAATGGAAAAAGAGAAGGAGCCAAAATGTAATGACTTACCAGTATGTTTGCCCAAGGAGCCAAGCAGCCAGAAAAGACAAATTTCAAGTGACAAGGCAGGGAGCAGTCAAGTAGTCCAAGTGGCATAAACAAGGTAATTTATTTCCTGATGGCATGAATGACAAATAAGTAGAGTGACAGGTAGGTGATGAGTGAGCAGTTAAGTCTGACTAGTGAAAATTAGAGAAGCACCTTTGGCAGGTAAAATAGTGCCAGGAAATTGATCATTTGGAATGATAGTAGCCAGTAGTGCAACCACTTTCTCTGTTTCACATTAAATTAGAAGGCAAACTATGTAAGTCATCCAAGTAAGAAATGTAAGTCTCAAACAGGCAAAACGAATAGTCCATTTAATTCCTTGAGTGACTTGTTCTCTTCATGAAAGGACATGTATGCCACTTGTAAAAGGAGGAGTGCCAAATGGGCCTCTTTGCTTCTCATATATATTGCAAACTTAGTCATTTTGTAGGGATCTTTCCCATGAATTTTACAAGGTGAAACCATGCTAAAATTTTTGCCTGAATCAAATAAACACATTTTTTACCTCTTCTTGGATAGATATCATGTGTATGTCCTAAGTGTTGATCTGTGTTTAGTCATTGTCTTTGATGCTCTCACAGGTTTAACATCAACACACTAGCTATCTACAAGGTGCCATTTGCAGCTGATAAGAGAAGAGTTTCTATTTTGGAGTGTAAAATAGAGGGGATTAGTTATAGATTTCTTCTTATAACATTTTTAGATGAACCTCCCTTTTTGTATCTTTCATTTTTACCTCCCTGTCAAGTTTGTAGATTGCTTCTTCTGTCAAGAGTGAAGTGTATAAGTGTGTTTTGTCTAATTTTGAGAGTGGGTGTGAAAGGGTCATATTGTTTTGGTGTATCACCTCCTTAGAGTAGGTTTTTTTTCTTGCATTTCTTCTCCCTTTTCATCCCCCCCTTTATTATAGCTATATATATATATATATATATATATATA
Source organism: Torreya grandis (assembly GCA_037957365.1). Classification (NCBI taxonomy): domain Eukaryota; kingdom Viridiplantae; phylum Streptophyta; class Pinopsida; order Cupressales; family Taxaceae; genus Torreya; species Torreya grandis. The sequence goes on along the minus strand of JARHVA010004312.1, from coordinate 459,958 downwards.
TATATATATATATATATATATATATATATATATATATATATATATATATATATATATATATATATATATATATATATATATATATATATATATATATATATATATATATATATATATATATATATATATATATATATATGCTTGTATGTATTTTGCACTGCTTGAAATAAACAATGATACATCAAAGGCAGCTAGCCCTTAACTAGAGACTCTCCTCTCCTACTTCACCATCCCACAGGTGAGAGAGGAGTTTCCATGTTGCAGAGAAAAGGCAAGAGTTTGACCTCCTTGCCCCAGGTGTAATTTCTTACATCAACAATTTTGGCACGCCTGGTGGGACCTTCAATTTGATAATTTAGTGAAGTTCAAGATTGATGCTAGTCCTGATACAGCCATTTTAAGTCTTCCAGCATCTAGTGACTCCACTGGTAAGAGCTTCAGTTCTATATTTTCAAAACCAATTTCTTAATCTTCTATGCCTAAGGTCACCACAAGATCTGCTTCAAGAGGGGTCCCTTTTGACTTCGTTGAGTTACCTTTAAACTCTGCTAAAAGACTATGATTTGAAAGGACCCATCCTTATCTAGTAATCAATCCTCCTAGGCCTGTTGTAAGAGCCACATACACAACTCAACCCCAGTTACAGCCGATCCCAGCCATGGCACTACCTTTTGTAGCTTTTTGTGGTGAGAGCCCCTTAAATCTCCCACGCTATGATCCAATTCCAGGAATAGCTCTAAAGAATGTGCCTTCTTTTAATGGACTGGGACCTATTACAGCCATTGAGCATATTAAGAATATTGCCAACCTTTACAATATTCACAATATAATAGAAGAAAATATTGCCATTAGACTGTTGGTGCTGTCTCTTAAAGGCAAGGCTCTAGATTAGTACGGGACCTTGCCTGTGAATTCCATACATTCCTGGAATGAATTGGGCACTCATTTAACTGATCATTTTGGGGAAAAGGGTGATGGCCTTTCTCTTGTTGAGCAGCTGATGACCATAAAGAAAGCTCCACACAAGCATATGCAGGACTTCAACACACATTTCCAAATGACTTAGGACAGAATTCCCATCTTGGTAAGGCCAAATCCCAGTTATGCTTTATTATACTATTTAAAGGCATTAAATAGTGATATTGGTGTGATGATCCAATCTATGGGAGGACATATACTGCCAGCTTCTTATGGCATTGCCATAGCAGCCAAAAATTGCTTGGTTCAAGCTGGGAAAATTGCCCCTAGGCCTTACATGCCACTTTTCCCAGAATCACTACCCCTGATCCAAGCTATTGCTCCCACAATTTCTCCCTTGCCTATCATTGAGAAACTAGCTGGTGCTCTGTCAAATGAATTAAGTGAAGTTAAAAGCCTATTGTAAAACATGTCAAACGAACATGTTGCCTTTAAAAGGTACCAAGCTCAAAGCAACAAGTTGAACCAAGGATATCAACAATATGGCTAGGCCCCTAGACCCCCCTTTCAAAATTATAACCAAAATTAGGGGCAGCTCACTACAACTAGGCCATTTTAAAACTACAACACTGGTCCCTCTTCATCATCTAAGGCCATGGTGCCTGTTCAGAACAATTTAGTACAAGAGCAGTCAAGATGTTCGACCACGGGATATGGTCAAGAACAAGCCATCTATACAAATGAGGTGATGAACTATTTTTAGAATATAGACAACCAAACAGCTGCTCAATCTCTAGCCTTTGAGCCTTCAATGCAGGCCAGCATGAGTAACAATCAGGCTCAGCCTGATTCTACCCTGATGAATCATTTGGAAGAAGATTTTTATTTAGTAAATTATGTGGGTGTTATAGATAATCAAGATAATTGTGTTACAGTTGACACAAGGTTTAAGAGAAGGGTGTTAGGATGTGGAGCTAAAAGCTTCACCTTGTTGCAAACATGGAGGATGTTGAGTATGTAGTTGCCGGCATCGACAGGATCACCGATGTCGGTCAGTGGACAGTGCAGAAGGAAACTGACCTCGGCAGTAGTTGGCCAATGTCGGTCACCTCTAATCAGATAGGGACTGATGTCAGTTGCCTGTGCAGTTCTAGAACTGCTATTGACGAACAGTCAGTTAAGTGAATGGGTAGTTTGCATGATGAAGACTAGTTTGAGACTTGAGCCACAAGTCTAATCATTGTATGCATGAGATCTATATAATAGACTCATGGGCTATATTGTTAACTTGGAGAGTTCTTCCCATGGTAGAATCAAGTAGGATTCTTCATGTATGTAAGATCAGGTTTGATATGCAGGGTGTTGCAGGATCATGGTGGAGATCTACATGTGATAAGTAAGATTATGTTGGTCTGTAGGGGTGTGTGTATGTGAGGGTCAAAAGGAGATCAGTGGGGGAGCAAGATCCAAGGTGACAATAATACATCAAGGAGCAAGATCATGGTGAGATCTACTTGGAGTACCAGTTCGTACTTGGTTGTATTGGCAGTACAATGAAGTGAACAATAACTTGTGTTAGTTGTGTGTTGTGACCTATTGAGAGAAGATTACTCTTGAGGGAAGATTACTGGGAACCCTTGAGGAGGAAGCCTCACAGAGGTGGAAGAAAGAGTGTGATCTCTTTGTTGTAATTTCCTTCTAACTAAGTTGAATACAATTGTGTGTTGCCTCTCATATTTTGTGTTATTTCTCATTGATAGTTATGTGTTCTTCTGGTTATTTCTGCATGTTTAAGTTACTTATACAAAGCTAATCATGTGTGCTCTTAATTCTAACAAGTTGTGTCAGAGCTTTGGGGAACCTAGGTCCTATCAAATGGTATCAGAGTGATGTTGGATGTTCTCAGAGTGAGTTTGACTAATAGATGGCCCAGATCTGGTTAGTGGTTTTTGATAATAGGTTACTCACAGGGGTTTCTATTTGAGTGGGAGTATAGCAATGGCAGAAGAAGGTAAGCTAAGGATGAAGAAATTCAAGCACAAAATTAACACCACAAGGAGTGTGGTGGGTAGTCTTCAAGATTGAGCTTGAAGAGGAATACAAGCCAAGATGTAGATTACAAAAAGTACTGGTATATGTATAGGTGCAGCTGTTTATCTCCAAGTGGGAGATAGATCTAAAACACCTGTTAGTCAACTTGAGCTCTGATACCACTTGTTGGGGATCAACCAACAGTGTTGATCACAATATGAAAGTAGTTAAATAACTTGTCAAAATTAAGAGCACACATGATTACCTTTGTATAAGCAACTTAAACATGTGGAAATAACTAGAAGAACAAATAACTATCAATGAGAAATAGCATAGAATATGAGAGGCAACACATAATTATATTTAACTCAATTAGAATGAAATTACAACAAAGAGATCACACTCTTTCTTCCATCTCTGTGAGGCTTCCTCGTCAAGGGCTCCCAGTAATCTTCTCTCAAGAGTAATCTTCTCTCAATAGGTCACAACACACAGCTAACACAAGTTGTTGTTCACCTCATTGTAATGCCAATACAACTGAGTACAAACTAGTACTCTAAGTAGATCTCACCATGATCTTGCTCCTTGATGTATTTCTATCACCTTGGATCTTGCTCCCCTGTCGATCTCCTTTTGACCCTAGCATACACACACCCCTGCAGACCAACCTGATCTTACTTATCACATGTAGATCTCCACCATGATCCTGCGACACCCTGCATATCAAACCTGATCTTACATACATGAAGAATCCTACTTGATTTTACCATGGGAAGAACTCTCCAAGTTCTATGCTTAACAATACAGCCCATGAGTCTATTATATAGATCTCATGCATATAATGATTAGACTTGTGGCTCAAGACTCGAACTAGTCTTGATCATGCAAACTACCCATTCACTTAACTATCTATTCATCAACAGCAGTTCTAGAACCGCACAGGCAATCAACATTGGTCCCTGTCTAACGAGAGGTGACTGACGTTAGCTGACTACTGCCGAGGTCAGGTTCCTTCTACACTATCCACTGACCAATGTCGATGATCTTGTCAACGCCATCAACTGCATACTCAGCATCCTCCATGTTTGCAACAAGGTGAAGCTTTTAGCTCCACACCCTAACAATCTCCCACTTGGAGATAAACAGCTGCACCTATACCTATACCAGTACTTTATCTAATCTGCATCCTGGCTTGTATTCCTCTTCAGGCTCAATCTTGAAGACTACCCACCACACTCCTTATGGTGTTAATCCTGTGCCTAAATTTCTTCATCCTCAGCTTACCTTCTTCTACCATTGTTATACTCCCACTCAAATAGAAACCCCTATGAGTAACCTATAATTAAAAACCACTAACCAGATCTGGTTCATCTGTTAGTCAAACTCGCTCTAAGAACATCCAACCTCGCTCTGATACCATTTCATAGGCCCTAGGTTCCCCAAAGCTCTGACACAACTTGTCAAAATTAAGAGCACACATGATTACCTTTGTATAAGCAACTTAAACATGTGGAAATAACTAGAAGAACAAATAACTATCAATGAGAAATAGCACAGAATATGAGAGGCAACACACAATTGTATTCAACTCAGTTAGAAGGAAATTACAACAAAGAGATCACACTCTTTCTTCCACCTCTATGAGGCTTCCTCCTCAAGGGCTCCCAGTAATCTTCCCTCAAGAGTAATCTTCTCTCAATAGGTCACAACACATAGCTAACACAAGTTGTTGTTCACCTCATTTTACTGCCAGTATAACCGAGTATGAACCGGTACTCCAAGTAGATCTCACCATGATCTTTCTCCTTGATGTATTGCTGTCACCTTGGATCTTGCTCCCCCTGATCTCCTTTTGACCCTCGCATACACACACCCTGCAGACCAACCTAATCTTACTTATCACATGTAGATCTCCACCATGATCCAGCAACACCCTGCATATCAAACCTAACCTTACATACATGAAGAATCCTACTTGATTCTACCATGGGAAGAACTCTCCAAGTTATACGCTTAACAATATAGCCCATGAGTCTATTATATAGATCTCATGCATACAATGATTAGACTTGTGGCTCAAGACTCAAACTAGTCTTCATCATGCAAACTACCCATTCACTTAACTGACTGTTCATCAATAGCAGTACGGGAACTACACAGGCGACTAATGTTAGTCCCTATCTGACTGGAGGTGATCAACGTCAGCCGACTGCTACCGAGGTTGGTTTCCTTCTGCATTATCCACTGACTAAGGTCAGTGATCTTGTCGATGCTGGCAACTACATACTCAGCATCCTCCATGTTTGTAATAAGGTGAAGATTTTAGCTCCACACCCTAACAAAGGGCAATGGGAGAAGCCTAGGCTACCACTCAGGCATCAACAGCACCTCCTCCATCATAATCTAATGCAAAGGCCCCAAATTTTAGGCAGTCGTCTATACCTTCAGCCCCTCAGCCTACAGTTTAGCTTGGAATCAACCCCAAGGAAATTTTAAGGTGTGGTAGTCCTCAAATCAATATAGTGGATCAGATGAAGAAGCTAAATATGAATATCTCTTTATGGGATGTGTTATCCCTTCTAGGCCAGAAGGATGTGTTAAAAAGGGAATTGAATGAGCTAGATTGTCAAGTTGTCCCAGCCAGCACTGATAATGTCTTGATGACAAATGGATAGCCTTCCACTTTAAGACAAGTGAAGAAGGAAGAGAAGACTCCTCCTTTCTATGTATCCTTGGTCATTGGGGACTTCTTAGTGCACAACTACATAATTAATAGCGGGGCCAACACCTCAGTGATGCCCAAGTGCATTGCTGATAAGATGGGATTGAAGTATCAAGAAATGAACAAAGGAGTTCTACAGCTAGATGGGACACTTACAAAAATAATTAGGATTGTGAAGGGTTTAGGCTTGACATTGCATGCTTGCCCAACCTTCTCAATTCCCCATGATATAGTGGTAGCGAATGTTCCTTCGTATTTCACAATTTGCTTGTCTAGGGACTTCACGTCAAAGATAGGTGGCTATCTAGTACCGAATTGGTCATATCTGGTTTTCAGAACCAAGTATGGGACCAAAGTGAAAATTGAGTCTGAGCCACTCTACAAGGACCATCTAGAACCATATTCACCCAAGGTTGTAAATGTTAGTTACACCATCATCGACCCAGAAGAGTCTAAGATAGACCAATCTCCATCCTTTGCTCTTGAAGGAGTTGTAGACTTACTCTTGGATGAGTGGGGAAATGATAACTTCGAACATGATCCATACAAATTCATTGATGAGGTAGACCTTTGAGTCTATTGCATGCATGAGGAAGGTGCCTTCATGCCAAATTTAATGAAGGAAAGCAAAGAAGACCTTGGCCTATGGTAGCTGTATTTTGACAGTCCCAAAAGTAAAATAGGCACTGGTGGTGGGGCGATGTTGGTTTCCCCTTTAAAGGAAAGGTACTTTTTAGCTTTTTGTTTCTAATTCTCTTGCACAAGTAATGTTTTATAATATGAGTCTTTGATCCATGGCCTTGAATGGGCAAGAAAAAGAGGGATTAGAGAGTTATAAGTCCTGGGAGACAGTGAACTAATTGTAAATCAAGTAAGAGGCCTAAATCTAACCAAGAACTCCTTGTTAAAGTCTTACAAACATAGAGTTTGGGACTTGGTGGAGGATTTTCTTTCTTTTAACATTGCCTCTATTCCCAGGGAGTAAAACAAATCGGTTGATAGGCTGGCAATAATTGGTGCCCAGTTTGACATTTCAAAGGAAATAAGTTGAGACTGTGGTTCATGCCACTTGAAAGTGGTGGTTCAGCCTTCAATCCCAAACAACGTTGCAAATTGGCAGGTCTTCGAAAGTGACCAGCAGATAGCCTTCTTCCTACAAGAAGAAGCTGAGTTCACAAAACATAACCAGGTGAAACTATAGCAATAATATGGCAATCAGATTGTTTAATTGAAGAAAAATAAAATCCCCAAAGGTCTGGTCATGCTTGAAAGCATTTTCAACAGAGATGACCAATTAAGAAATGACAAGGTGTGCATTACTACCAAAGAAGAAAATTATGAAAGGGTTGAATCTTCAAGGGCAACCTATTGGTGCTTGGCAAGGTCTACACATTTTAAGAGAGGCAAGATTTCATTCTGCTATGTCAAGAATTCACTAATGTGTTTGCATGGGATTACAATGACTTGAAGGGCTTCGACCCAAGGCTTGCCCATCACACCATTGAATTGGAAGAAGGTGCCAGGCTAGTAATCCAAAAGCAAAGGCCTGTCAATCCTACAATTCTGTCCCTCATGCAAAGTGAATTGGCCAAATTGATTGAGTCTAGAATTATATTTCCAATCAAACATTCCTCATGGCTAGCCAACCTTGTTCCTGTCAAAAACAAAAATGGGGAGATCAAGCTATGTGTTGACTTTAGAGACCTTGATAAAGTCTCTCTAAAGGATAATTACCCCCTTCCAAGCCTAGAGCGAATCCTCTAGAAGGTAACTAGTAGTGAGTGTTTCTCCCTCCTGGATGGTTATTCACGATACAATTAGATTCTAGTGCAAGGCTATGACCAGCACAAAATAGCCTTCACCACAAAATGGGGAATGTTTGCCTAGAAGAAGATGCCATTCAAGCTATCCAATGCTAGTGTTACCTTTCAGTGAGCCATGGACATGGCTTTTAGTGGCTTGATAAATAATAATGTGCTGGTATACCTTGACGACGTAACAATATTCTCTAAGAAAGTGAGCCAGCACATGGGACGCCTCAGGTAGATTTTTGAAAGGTGTAGGGAATTTGGCATCTCTCTTAATCCAAAGAAGTGTGTGTTTACTATTCATGAGGGGAAACTCCTTGGCCACATTATGTCAAGGGAGGGTTTGTCTATTGACCTTGAGAGAGTTTGCTCTATACTGGAGATGTCCCTACCAAAACATAAGAAAAGTCTACAGAGTTTCTTTGGTAGGATTAATTTCATTCAGAGATTCATTCCAAATTTTGCAGAGATAGTCAAGCCACTTACCCCTATGCTAAAGAAAGGTAAGGATTTAAAATGGACAGTTGAGAGGAAACATAGCTTTGAGGCTATCAAGCAAGCCATAACCCAGGCTCCCACTTTGATTAGCCCAGACTTTAGCAAAGACTTCAACCTCTATACCTTCAGCAATGAGGAAATGATATCTGCCATGCTTACCCAAGCTAACAGTGATGACCTCAATCAGCCATTTTCTTTCTTCAGCCAAGGCTTAGAGGACTTTGAAGTCAAGTACACATATGTAGAAAAGCAAGTCCTAGGAGTGGTGCAGAGCCTGAAGAAATTTAGGCATATGTTGTCTAACAACAGGATCCACCTTATGGTCCCACATCTAGGTGTCAAGGATTTCTTGACCCATCAAGATTTAAATAAAAAGAGGGCAGGGTGGATTACCAAAGTGATGGAGTATGATATAGATATCAAGATCACCAAGCTGGTGAGGGGGAGAGGCCTGTGCAAATAGCTGGCTACAGACTTAAAGCAAGAAAGGAGAGATAGCTTGTTTATCCATGATGTAGCCACAATAGAAGAACCAACTGTCATAAAGGATTTGACACTGTATATGAAGCATTTCCTTCTCATGGGTGAATGCCCATAGGGTCTTGATAAGATCGGGAGAAGGTAATTTAAACTCTAGTCCCTTCCTTATGTCCTAGTTGATGAAGTATTGTTTAGGAGGGATTTCTCTGAGGTCCTCCTAAGGTGCATTGACCCAAACCAGGCTGATAAGGTATTGGCTAAGTTTTATGATGGGCTAGCAGGGAGTCACTTCGCCCCTAGAGCTACAGCAGCAAAGATAATGAGAGTTGGCTATTTTTGGCCTACTCTTTTCAAGGACACCCATGCCTAGGTAAGAAAGTGCTAGAAGTGTGCACTTTTTGATAGAAAGTAGCAATTGGCTACCATGCCTCTATATCCCATTCAAGTTGAGTAACCATTCATGCAGTGGGGCCTGGACTTCATAGGGATGATCAACCCTCCCTCTAGTGATGGGCACAAATGGGTCCTAACTGCTAGAGATTATTTCACCAAGTGGGTAGAGGCCATCACTCTGAAGGAGGTGAATGAAAGTGCAGTCCTAGAGTTCTATGAGGACCTGGTAACAAGATTTAGGGTCCCAACCACTATAATCTCAGATAACACTTTGGCTTTTCTAGGGACCAGAACAAGTGAATGGGCACTGAAGTATGGCATATACCTTAGCACTTCATCAAATTATTATCCACAGGGGAATGGACTGGCTGAGTCCACCAACAAAAATTTGATCAGAATCATAAAGAGAACTATGGAAGAAAATTAGAGAACTTGGCATGCCAAGCTAAAGACAGCTCTATGGAATGACTAAATTACTCCAAAAAGAGCAATCAAAAATTCTCTATATACAAAAATGTATGGAAGGGAAGCTAGGCTTCCCATCTCACTTAAATTACCAGAATTGGATCTCTCCCACAAACTACAATTGGAAGAAGGAAATGGCCTGGAGGTCAAGTTGTGTGTGCTGATGGAACTCCAAGAGGTAAGAAATTAGGCTATGGCTTCCATGACCAGTCGCCAATAGAAAGTAAAGAGGCACTTCAACAAGAAATCTTTGCTAAAAAATTTCACTGAAGGAGACATCATCTTAAGCTGGGACAAAGATCGAGCTAAGCCCAAAAAACATGCAAAATTTGATGCCCTATGGAGAGGTCCTTACATGATCACTCAGTGCAAGCAGCATAATGCATTCCAACTTTCTAGGTTGGACAGTGAAGAATTGTGTATCCCAGTTAATGGGATACATCTAAAATGCTGCCACTAATTTTTGGGTTTGTTTGTACATATTCTCCTTTTGTTTTCTTTTCCTATTTCCCCTAAGTGTTGTTGCACAAGTTGTAGTTTTCTTAGCCTTGAGTGTGTTTTCTTTTCCTTAGAGGTGGGTCTATGCATTTTGGTTCTAAGTTATAATAGAGCTGTTGTTGGTTCTCAAAGTTACTACTGACTCCATGCCCAATGGATTTTCAAGGCAGCTAGATTCTAAGCATGGCAAGCATGCTTCCCCTATAAGTCATTAATTTGTTGACCATTTTTTGCCCAATAGGCCAAAAAATTAGTCCCTTCCTGTCCCTATTATTTAAGGCCATTTAATTTTTTGATTTTTGCATGAATCTATTCATTTCTATGGACTCTGTAGAATTCCTATGGACTCTGTAGAATTCCTATGGACTCTGTAGGTCTAAATCTACAGACTCTGTAGGTTTTGGATTTCTATGGACTCGACAAGTTAGTCCTTTGGCGTGTGGAGAATCAGTTCAAAGAGTTCTGGGTTTTACAAAGCTTCTTTGGGCTCTGGTCTGAAGAAAATCACAAGAAAAGTTGGCATATTTGAACCATTGAACCTATTCAATCAGTTTAATTTCAACGCACTCGGTTAAATGGCTTAAGTTCAACATTTGGTTTAATGCAAAGAGTTCATCGGGCTTGTATTTTGGTTCATCAGTGTGCTCTTTTGAACCTTGAACCATTGAACCAAATTTTGGTTCAATGGCTTCGTTTCAATGGAAAAGGTTTAACATCAACGGTTTAATAGAGTCCATCGGCCTTCATAACTATCAGTGCGCTTAGCTGAACCATTGAACCAAATTTTGGTTCAATGGTTTGGTTCAAAGGAAAAGATCAGTGGATGGGTTAGTCTCTTGGTTTAAATTAGCTTGTTTAAATTTGGTTCAAGAGTTCATCGGCTAAATGATTGAACCTCTAAACTGTTGAACCATTTTGGTTTAACACATTCGATTCAATGGTTCAATTCAACCAAAAGGTTCAACAAAAGTTCAATGGAAGGGTTCAAAGGTTTTATCAGCACGCTCAATTAAACCATTGAACTGTTGAACCAAATTTGCATTTAATGGCTTGGTTCAATAGGCCGGTTTAATGCATGGTTCAAGGGTATGCCCTTGAATCGAAGGGTAGTCATAGTCAAATGGCCTTTTCAGAGGGCTGACACTTTAAGGAATTTTAAAATTTTGGGCATGGTTTAATTCAATTCAAAGGTTCATCAGCTTTTGTTCACTCCCCATCGGCGCGCAATGTTTGAACTTTGAACTGTTGAACCAAATTTTGGTTCAACGGGTTTGGTTCAAGGGTCTGCCTCAAGCCAAAGGGGATCTTCAAGTCCAAAACACCCTTTTAGAGGGCAGACACTTCATATTCCAAAAGATTTGGGCATGCCTCAAAGTAACAAAGGGAAGAAAAGGGAAAGAATTTTTGTGGACAATTTGTCTGTGAAAATGCATAGCCAAAATGCAAAGTCAAAAGTGAAAGAATTTTTGTGGACATTTTGTCAGCAGAAAATACAGTGAAGCCATAGACCCAGGGAAATTGTTTGTGGACAATTTACCCATGGGAGCCCAAGAGGACTTAATGAAGGTAGAAAAGTCGCAGGTGCTCAAGGAGATGCCGCGTGGACCCAATGATGGCTGCAAGGCCATCAAATTTAAAGGAATAGAATAGCCATTGATATTCAAAGAATGACGGCTGCAAAAACATCAAATTTAGTGAAAGGGAGTAGCCATTGGGTTTTTAATCTGGAAGAGCGCTAAATGGAAAAAGAGAAGGAGCCAGAATGTAGTGACCCACTAGTATGTTCGCCCAAGGAGCCAAGCAGCCAAAAAAGACAAATTTCAAGAGACAAGGTAGGGAGCAGTCAAGCAGTCCAAGTGGCATAAACAAGCTAATTTATTGCTTGATGGCATGAATGACAAACAAGTAGAGTGACAGGCAGGTGATGAGTGAGCAGTTAAGTTTGGTTGGTGGAAATTGGAGAAGCACCTTTGGCAAGTAAAATAGTGCCAGCAAATTGATCATTTGGAATGATAGCAACCAGTAGTGCAACTTCTTTCTCTATTTCACATTAAATTGGAAGGCAAACCATGTAAGTCATCCAAGCAGGAAATGTAAGTCTCAAACAGGCAAAATGAATAGTCCATTTAATTCCTTGAGTGACTTGTTCTCTTCATGAAAGGACATGTATGCCACTTGTAAAAGGAGGGGTGCCAAATGGGCCTCTTTGCTTCTCATATATATTGCAAACTTAGTCATTTTGTAGGGATCTTTTCCATGAATTTTACAAGGCACAGCCCTACTAAAATTTTTGCCTAAATCAGATAAACACAATTTTTTTTACCTCTTCTTGGATAGATATCTTGTGTATGTCTTGAGTGTTGATCTATGTTTAGTCATTGTCTTTGATGCTCTCATAGGTTTAACATCAACACACTAGCTATCTACAAGGCTCCATCTATAGCTGATAAGAGAAGATTTTCTATTTTGGAGTGCAAAACAGAGGGGATTATCTACAGAGTGCTTCTTATAACACCTTTGGATGAACCTCCCTTTTTGTATCTTTCATTTTTACCTCCCTGTCAAGTTTGCAGATTGTTTCTTCTATCAAGAGTGAAGTGAATAAGTGTGTTTTGTCTAATTTTGAGAGTGGTTGTGAAAGGGTCATATTTTTTTGGTGTATCACCTCCTTAGAGTAGGTTTGTTTTCTTCCATTTCTTCTCCCTTTTCATCCCCCCCTGCTTTATTATAGTTGTATATATATATGCATGTATGTATTTTGCACTATCTGAAACAAACAATGATACATCAAAGGGAGCTAGCCCTTAACTAGAGACTCTACTCTCCTGGTTTGCCATCCCACAGGCGAGAGAGGTGTTAGGGTGTGCAGCTAAAAGCTTCACCAAGGAGCATACTTTAATAGGTTCAGGTCTACACAGACACCGGCATCGGTCAGGAGCGACCGACGTCGGTCAAGTGCTATTGTAGAGGCGCCGACATCGGTAGAGGGTTGGCTGGCGGTGGTCACAGGCAAGCAGTAGGAACCGATGTTAGTTACCTGTGCATCCAAAAAGCTATTTTCAAGGATAGAAGCGAGTGTTTGCATGATGAGTTTAAGTTGTAGTCTTAAACTCGCATCTCTATTATTAGCAATATTATTTTTTAGAGCCCTTGTTCAAGTGGCTTAACTATTTTTTGTAAGTACATGCTCAAGTTTCCTAATTCTATATGTAGGAAAGATCTTCTTAGCTTAGTGAGTAGAATTGTATGAGTAGAACATTGTGAATGTTTGAAGAACAATATAGAATTGAATCAATCCAGGTTTGTTGGAGTTGATTGTTCTTGAGAGAGAGAGCTCTTGAGGAATAGAGATCTAGTGAGAGATATATACATCTAGGAGAGGTGTGGAAGAAAGAAGTTTCTTTAATTGTATTCCTTTTGTAAAGAGTTTGTTAATACAAGTTTTCAAGGTGGTTTCTTGTATCTCTTGTTCTTGCTGTTTATCATTCTAGTTACTTGTCTATCTGATTTATTTCCACGTTTATTGCTTTCACAAGTGTAATCTATTGTTGGTTGATCTCCAACAAGTGGTATCAGAGCTCAGGTTCACTAACAGGTGGTTTAGATCTGTGTAGTGTGTATTGATTACAGGTTCTCACAGGGATTTCTGTTTGAGTGGGAGAAGCAATGGCAAATGAAAGTAAATTGAGAATGGAAAAATTCAATGGCAAAAATTACCAACATTGAAGAATGCAGATAGAGGATTTTCTGTATCAGAAAGATCTCTACTTACCGTTAGGTGGGGTTGCAAAGAAGCCCAAAGACATGGAGGATGAAGAATGGGAAGTTCTTGACAAAAAGGCTCTAGGGTCTATAAGACTGAGTCTAGCATCCACTGTGATATCTAATTTATCACAGGCAAAGTCTATGGTAGAGTTGATGACTACGTTAGCAAATTTGTATGAAAAACCCTCAGCTTCTAATAAGGTATATCTTATGAAGCAGTTATTTAATTTGCATATGCAAGAAGGTGGATCTGTTTCTACTCATCTGAATGATTTCAATGGAATTGTGAATCAATTAAGTTCAGTCAATATAGTGTTTGATGATGAAATAAAAGCTCTTTTAATATTATGTTCTTTGCCTGAAAGCTGGCATGGCTTAGTAATGGCAGTAAGTAATACTGCATCTGCATCAAATATTTTGAAAGTAGAGGATGTTGTTAGTGTTATCTTGAATGAGGAAATTCACAGGAAAAACACAGAAGAGACATCTGGGAATGCTTTAAGTTTTGAGAGCAGGGGGAGGCAGAAAGAGAAGAGCAAGAAAGGCAGATCAAGATCCAAATCTAAGGGGAAAGGCAGATCTAAATCTAGAAATGGTAGAAGGCCACAATGCTGGAATTATGGAAAGATGGGGCATATAAGCAGAGATTGTTGGTCAAAGCCTAAGGAGGACAATCAGCACGAAGGAAAGGAAGAAGCCAAGGTTGCAGGTATTGCACAAGATGCTTTAATTTTCTCTCTGCATAATAATATAGAATCTTGGGTGTTAGATTTTGGTGCATCTTTTCATGCTACCCCTAACAGGGAATATTTTAGTGACTATATCCATGGAGATTTTGGAATAGTGTATCTAGGGGATGATGAGCCCTGTAAAATAATTGGCAAAGGTAAAGTGTAGCTGAAGATGCAGAATAACAACACATGGGTGTTGAGAGATGTGATGCATGTTCCTAGCTTGAAGAAAAATTTGATTTCTATAGGAAAGTTAGGGGATGAGGGTTGTACAGTAACTCTCACAGCAGAATCTTGGAAGGTGACCAAGGGTGCACTTGTTATGGCCAGAGGTAAGAGAGAAGGTACTCTCTACTTGTGTAATTATGTTACTAACAAATCTCTTTCTATATTATCTACTTCAGATGTGGATGCTAAATTGTGGCACTCAAGGCTTGGCCACATGAGTGAGAAGGGGATGTCAATTCTTAAGTCCAAAGGTATGCTTTCAGATTTAAAAGGCATAGATCTAGAATTTTGTGAGCACTGTGTATTTGGAAAATAGAAAAGGGTTAGTTTTCTCAAGACTGGGTCTACTAAGAAGAGGCATAAGTTGCAGCTTGTTCACATAGATGTGTGGGGACCGGCTCAGGTTGCTTCCATTGGAGGATCACAGTACTATGTATCTTTCATAGATGATGCTACAAGGAAGGTATGGATCTATTTTATTAGAAGAAAATTTGATGTATTTGAGACTTTTAAGATCTGGAAAGCTATGGTTGAGAATGAAATAGGTAAAAGACTGAAGTGCCTGAGATATGACAATGGTGGTGAGTTCTGCAGTTATAAGTTCAGAGATTATTGTTATATGCATGGAATTCGTAGGCAAAGGATGGTTCCAAGGACACCTCAGTAGAATGGAATTACTAAAAGGATGAACAAGACAATAATGGAGCGTGCAAGATGTATGAGATTGCATGTTGGTTTGCCCTTACAGTTTTGGGCACAAGCTGTTGACACTGTAGTATACCTGATTAACAGAGGACCCTCTACAGCTCTGGATGGTGGTATTCTAGAAGAGGCATGGACAGGTAAAAAGGTAGATCTCTCATATCTCAAAGTTTTTGGTTGTGAAGCCTTTGTGCACATAGATAAAGAAAATAGAAAGAAGCTTGATGCTAAGTCTATGAGGTGCACGTTTATTGGCTATGGCTCAGATGATTTTGGTTACAGATTATGAAATCTAGAAACTAACAAGGTAATCAGGAGCCGTGATATTGTTTTCAACGAAAGGGTGATGTATTGTGATCAGCTAAGGAAGCTGAATCAATCTAAGCAGAGCAATGGTGAATTGGATGAGGTGAAGGTCCAATATGAGCTCGTGGGAAAAAGAAATAATCACTTGCAGGAAAACACAGAGATCGATGTCGGCAGATTAGGAACCGGCATCAGCAGTACAGAAACTGGCGTCAGCCATATAGAGACTGACGTCGGCATGATAGACATTGAGGTCAGTCAGGTAGAACTGGCGTCAGCCAGTAACAGGTCTGAAGGTGACCAAGGTCGGTCACTGTCAGAGAATTTAGGTGGACAACGTGTTGTGAACGAGTCTCAGACACCCATCAGGAGGTTAGAAAGGGTGAGTAAGCCTCCAATTAGATATTCTCTTTTATTTTATTTATTGCTAACTGATGGTGGAGAACCAGAGAGTTTTGAAGAAGCAATACAGGTGGAGTCTAAGAGTCAGTGGGAGCGTGGCATGGTTGAGGAGTTGGAGTCCTTAAGAGAGAACCAAACATGGGATTTGGTTGAATTGCCAGCTGGTAAGAGAACACTCAAGAACATATGGACCTATAGGTTGAAAGAAGGTTAGAATGGATAGATGAGATATAAGGCTAGATTGGTGGTAAAAGGATTTGCACAAAAGCCAGGTATTGACTTTGGTGAGATTTTTTCTCTTGTTGTTAAGATGACTTCTATAAGGGTTGTATTGTCTTTGGTTGCTTTTGAGGATTTGCATCTTGAGCAGCTAGATGTTAAGATAGCGTTTCTTCATGGAGACTTGGATGAGGAAATTTATATGGAACAGCCAGAAGGATTTGAGGTCAAAGGTAAGGAGAAGTTTGTGTGCAGATTGAAGAAAAGCTTGTATGGCCTCAAGCAAGCTCCTAGATAGTGGTATTTAAAATTTGATAGGTTTATGACTGAGCATGGCTACAGTAGATGTCAATCTGACCATTGTGTGTATTTCAAGAGATTTGATAATGGTAGATATATTATTCTATTGTTGTATGTAGATGATATGCTGGTTGCAAGATCACACATGCAGGATATCTCTGAGCTTAAGGTGAAATTAGCTCAAACATTTGTTATGAAGGATTTGGGAGCAGCAAAGAAAATCCTTGGCATGAGCATTAAGAGAGACAAGAAAAATCACAGGTTGATATTGTCTCAAGAAGATTATGTAAACAAGGTGTTGAAACGGTTCAATATTCAGGATGCTAAACAAGTAAGCACACCCTTGGCTGGACATTTTAAGTTGAGTAAAGAACAATGTCCTAATTCATATGATGAGATAGAGTACATGAGTAAGGTTCCATATTCTTCCACGGTAGGGAGTTTGATGTATGCAATGGTGTGTACTAGACCAGATATTGCCCAAGCAGTGGGAGTGGTAAGTAAGTATATGGCCAATCCAAGAAAGGAACATTGGAAAGCAGTTCAGTGGATCCTTAGATATCTGAGAGGAACCAGCAGTAGGCACTTTTGCTATGGAGGTTCAGATACTTCTCTACATGGTTATGTAGATTCAAATATGGCAGGTGATTTGGATGGCAGGAGGAGCACTACAGGTTATGTTTTCATTGTAGGTGGAATGGCAGTTAGCTGGATATCAAAGTTGCAGAAGGTTGTTGCCTTGTCAACTACAGAAGCAGAGTATATTGCAGCCACAAAAGCTACCAAAGAGATGATATGGATGAGATGGTTCATGGATGAGCTTGGTAGGGAGCATGAGAGTTGTAGATTGTATAGTGACAGTCAGAGTGCAATCCATTTGGCTAAGAATTCAGCCTTTCATTCAAGAATAAAGCACATACAGCTAAGGTATCATTTCATACAATAGGTATTAGAAGATGGTGAGTTGAAGCTGGAGAAGATCCATACGGATAGGAATCCTGCTGATATGTTAACCAAGCCGATTACTAAGGAGAAGTTGAATCTTCATTCAACTTATGTTGGTCTTCATGATTGAGCTGAAGATGGAGGAGCTAAAAGATGTTGATGTACAGGTACTGGTGTAGCTGTTTATCTCCAAGTGGGAGATTGTTAGGGTGTGGAGCTAAAAGCTTCACCAAAGAGCATACTTTAATAGGTTCGGGTCTACACAGACACTGGCATCGGTCAGGAGCGACCGATGTCGGTCAAGTGCAGTTACAGAGGCACCGATGTCGGTAGAGGGTCGACCGGCGGCGGTCACAGGCAAGCAGCAGGAACTGACGTCGGTTACCTGTGCATCCAGAAAGCTATTTTCAAAGACAGAAGCGAGTGTTTTCATGATGAGTTTAAGTTGTAGTCTTAAGCTTGCATCTCTATTATTAGCAATATTATTTTTTAGAGCCCTTGTTCAAGTGGCTTAACTGTTTGTTGTAAGTGCATGCTCAAGTTTCCTAATTCTATATGTAGGAAAGATCTTCTTAGCTTAGTGAGTAGAATTGTATGAGTAGAACATTGTGAATGTTTGAAGAATAGTACAGAATTGAATCAATCTAGGTTTGTTGGAGTTGATTGTTCTTGAGAGAGAGAGCTCTTGAGGAATAGAGATCTAGTGAGATATCTATACATCTAGGAGAGGTGTGGAAGAAAGAAGTTTCTTCAATTGTATTCCTTTTGTAAAGAGTTTGTTAATACAAGTTTTCAGGGTGGTTTCTTGTATCTCTTGTTCTTGCTGTTTATCATTCTAGTTACTTGTCTATCTTATTTATTTCTACGTTTATTCCTTTCACAAGTGTAATCTATTATTGGTTGATCCCCAACAAGAGGAGTTTCCATGTTGTAGAGAAAAGGTAGGAGTTTGACCTCCTTGCCCCGGGTGCAATTTCTTGAATCAACAGGCCTCAAGGGTGGCCATCCCATCTTTTCTCATGCATTTTTGGTCAGGATATTTACCTCTATAATCATATCCACTAGTAATTCATAGACCAACCATCCATTGATGGTGGCATCTATCAATAAATTTTGGTCATACTCAGCATTCTGAGTATGCTTGACCTCATATGCTCAATCCATATGTGGTATTGTAACTTATAACACTTGAGATGTGACCTCTTACATTAGTTCTTCTCAAATATGCTTTCAAATCAAGTCCTTTAATATTTATAGCATCCCTTTAGTTCATATGATACATAGGATCTTGATCAACTCTTGTACCTTAGTTTCCTAGGGA
Organism: Torreya grandis; assembly: GCA_037957365.1. Classification (NCBI taxonomy): domain Eukaryota; kingdom Viridiplantae; phylum Streptophyta; class Pinopsida; order Cupressales; family Taxaceae; genus Torreya; species Torreya grandis. The sequence continues at coordinate 441,226 of JARHVA010004312.1, read as the reverse complement.
TCTTGTTTCTTGCATGAAGTGGTGGCCCTTCCCTCTAAATATCTAACCAATTTAAGCTCACCCTTCAAGTCTTGTATCATGCTCATGGCTTATTATAGGACATCCTTTTTTCATGTATGGTTAGGTTATGGTACAAATTTTGGCTCTAATTGAGTCATGTGCTTAGTGTGGCTTGATTCACCATACCTCAAGTATAGATCTTGGGGTGGTATAATGGGTGATTGAGTTATGAACCCACTTCTTGTCATGTCCTACACCTTGGGTGGCTCCTTACAAGTCTATTGGGGCTTAGGACCCACTTTCCCCCCTTGAACTTATTCCTAATCATCATGGCACTCTATTTATGTTAAGCCATCTTTGAGTTAACTTTTTGTACAAGTCAAGGCATTTCTTGACTGCATATGGACCCTAACAATACCCATATGTTGGGTGTGTGGGGAAGCCATTCTAGTAATGTTTAGTCAACCTACACTTATAAAATTATCATGGGGGAATATTTATCCACCACATCCCACTCCTTAGTCATGTGCACCTCTTTAGTTTTTGTAAACCATGTTGTTTTACACATAGCCATGATTCTCTTGACCTGCCTAGACACCACCTACCATTATTTCTTGCCTCACACCTCTTTCCATATTCTGGTGCATGTCATTTATGAACCTATAGTCCACTATTTAGTGTGTATAAGCATCACACATCTTATATTAAATGGTAGTATTTACTTGGCTAGCACACTGCAATAGTGGATAGTTTCTTGGGTCATGTGCTCCATGACAAGCTTCATAGTTGAGAAGTAGTGCATAGACATTTTTACATGAGTATTTGTTCTTATTATGCCCCTCTATCTCACATTAGATACACCACAACCTACTAAATTTCTCATGCACTTTCCCAATAGTTAGTTTATATAGCTGAGAGGCTATTGATGCAATCTATGCCTTCATAAATAGACTGACTCTGGTATCGATGTTGCCTACTACCTTAACCTAGAGCATAGCTTCACTCACTTTGTAAGGTTTTATGAAAGTTTTCATGGATAATTCATGTCTAAAAGGCACTAATAAGCCACCAATAAACCATTGTGCATCTTGGGAGGGATAAATGTCATATGGAAGCTTAGACATCAGAGTTTTAAATCATGCATCATATAGGCATATGCTCTTAAATAACCCTTGGATGATCTCTTTGAGCACAAAAATACTAAGATACTCAAACTCAAGGATATCAAATTATTTTAGGAAGGCCTCTTTTAGCCATAGCCTAGTTTGGATCAAACTTATGATACCATGTGTGGGCATGACCTAGTAAAGTAGCCATGAATTATGTTGCCTTATGTTCAGGCTGAGTGATACCCTGAGTGCACCATTATAGTTCACATTTTAGCACATGATCTATGGTTTTCTCAACTCCATGATACTTAGGTAATTGCATGACCATCTTATAGTAGATTTTTTGAGGTGGCATAGGGTTTTAGTTCACTTTCCCTTCTTGTGTCTATGTTGAGGGTGGTCCTTCGATGCCTCTACTAATAGGGTTGGTTATTGATCCAAATGGGGTAGGGAATTATATTTGACTTGATGGTGTATCCCCCACTCCCTTATGGTGTTTTACCACTGCCTACAGGTTACTACCGAGTTGACATAGCTAACATTCTTTGCATTGGAATGCTTGTGCCTATGTTCAAAGCTCCTAGGTTGGCACTTTCTAAATTAGACATTATATTACTCAATTCCTTATAAGGGATAATTTTATTAAGTACAGACTCTTGGTTCAACCCTTGAATTCTATCAAAGTCTAGGTTGATAACAAGGTTAGTTACCATTTTTCTATCTTCTGGTTAGGGATCTAGTGCATTAGCTTATGATTCAAGGTCAAGGGAGATAGGTGCTTCTGGTGTGTTATCAAGTGTTGATTCTTGTAGGAATATTTTTAAATCTCTACCCAACTATTGAGTTAATTTTATTGACTCTTCCTTTATTTCTTCACATTGTTTTAGTTCAATGGATCCTTCCCCATGCCCTTCCCACTCACTATGGGTCCTCTCAGCACTTTTAGGTTCTAGATCCTCCATCATTGTGTGCCTACATTTACCATAATTCAACCTCTAGAGATCTCCTATGTTAGGTTGTTATTTCTCTTCCATCAAAATCTACATATACATACCCTTCTCACCTTCCACACTTGATCATACACAAGGACTCTAGCCTTCCATTTTTACAATTTTTATACTATAAACCATAAGGAGCTTTTTCAATTTGGTGTTAATCCCTTTGATGAACATGCCCCTTGGTTTGTCGAAGAACTCATACTATAATTATTTTGGGCATGATAAAATTTAAATTGAAAATTCCAACATGTATTTATTCAACGTGTTGCTCCACCACTTGTCTATAGTGCACATCTAGACTTCATCTAGACTTTCTAGCCTTTCTATGTGCTCTATAGTCCACTTGAGGCACTGGCCATACCTACACCTTCTATTGGTAGTGTAGGAAACTAACCATTGGTACATGTGCTTAGGTAGCTCATAGAATAATACTTCATAAATAACATCATACAAGCTAGTCTACACCCATTTTCATGGCTTTTGTCCTTCGCATGTAGGATGGTTTTGCATGAAACTATCTTTAACTTGCTCTAGTTATCGCCCAATATTCTTGACTGATAGTCAGAACATCACTCTATTACACCATTATAGTAATTAAATTTAACATGAGTCTTAGAAATGGAACCAAAATAACCTTACTATTTATGTGCTTTGTCATGTACTTAGCTACCAAGCTAGTCAGGTTCTAGACTTAGGAAAGCTAGGTGTGAGAGTAGAAAGGTCTGGCACTCAAAATTTATTCATGATATGGAGCTATAATTAATTTCACATAAGACATGAGCCTTGTGCACTCACCCAAAGTGCAACAACAAAGGGACTAGTCCTACATTGTGTTAGTGGTATCATGGCATAACTTGGGCTTCTAGTGGAGTTAGTCCATTGTCAAAGGGGTTAGTTGGCCTTCCAGTGCTAAGTCTTAGGGTGCAAGTGGTTCATTCTCAAGTGTCACTCTAGGAAAATTTCTCTGATCCTTGGGGTATTCTAGCTCACACCTAGGGCACTCATAAGTTGGTCAAGGTCACTAATGGTGCAAGCATTCCATTAACAGCCAAGTTGAGTCTCCATTTTAGTATCGTACATACATACTCAATTAGAACTTGAATAAAACTAACTCATTAGTAAAACATCTTAAAAATCATAAATGCACATCAATACTTCATCCCATCAAGGCTCTTCTTCATTAACTTAATCATAGAATTCATTATAAATGACAATTTAGGTGCATACCTTAACTCTACTCACACCAAGTAGCTCACATGTGAGCTTGGGATATACATTCAAACTCTTAGAACTAGATGCAAAATTAACATATTATGGTTGGCTCTCTATTTTGATAGAGATCCAATATAACTCTCCTCTCCCTCTCTTTTCTACAAAGGCTAGCTTCCCTTTATAAGTGAGATTCATCTTCTTCCAGATCAGAGGTGTAGTTGTCAAGTGGTGAGTTGTCTTGAGTTTATCAGCTCCACTCTCCCTACATCCATTTGACTCAAGCTACCTCATACAAGTCCTAATAGGGATGTTCTTTAATAGGTTTGGATCTTCTCAATTTCCTAGTAGCTACTATAGATTCCATGGGGACTCCTCTAGCTGGTTCCAAAATACTCAGAAGTGCAAATGGCCCAAGGGTTGCTTCGCACTGAGGTTAGATAGTTGGTTTGGTCCACATATTATCAAAAAAGGGGGCCCAAGACCATGTTTTAGTGAGTTTGTCTATTCATTAGTGCCATCCAAGGCCTCTTGTATAGTCTTCCTATCCTAAGGTATTCACACATAACCTCATAATTTAATATTCATGTGAGAAGACGTAGATTAGAGAAGTGTATGTTGATTTTATCCCTTGATTTCATGTGTAGCATGCATTTGGTTGGAAGTCATCATTTATTTTGTTTTATCACCTACTTTAGGTTAGTTTTCTTTCAAAAATATTTCTCTCCCTTTTATCCCCCCCATGTTGGGTGTGTGGGGAAGTCATGCTAGTAATGTTTAGTTGACCTACACTTATAACATTATCATGGGGGGAATCTTTCTCCATCACATCCCCCTCCTTAGTCATTTACACCTCTTTGGTTTTTGTAAACCTTGTTTTTTTACACATAGCCATGATTCTCTTGACCTACCTAGACACCACCTACCATTATTTCTTGCCTAACACCTCTTTCCATATGCTGGTCCATCTCATTGATGAACCTATAGTCCACTATTTTGTGTGTAAAAGCATCACACATCTTATATTAAATAGTAGTATTTACTTGGCCATTACACTAAAATAGTGGATAGTTTCTTAGGTCATGCATTCCATGACAAACTTCATAGTTGAGAAGTAGTGCATAGACATTTTTGCATGAGTACTTGTTCTTATTATGCCCCTCTATCTCATATTAGATGCACAATAACCCACTAAAGGTGTCATGCACTTACCTAGTAGTTAGTTTATATAGCTGAGAGGCTATTGATGCAATCTATGCCTCCAGAAATAGACTGACTCTTGTATCAATGTTGCCTACCACCTCGACCTAGAGCATAATTTCACTAACTTTTTAGGGTTTTATGAAAGTTTTCATGGATAATGCATGTCTAAAAGGCACTAATAAACCACCAAAAAACCATTGTGAATCTTGGGAGGGATTAATGTCATATGGAAGCTTAGAGATCAGAGTTTTAAATCATGCATCATATAGGCATATGCTCTTAAATAACCCTTGGATGATCTCTTTGAGCACAAAAATACTAAGATACTCAAACTCAAGGATATCAAATTATTTCAAGAAGGCCTCTTTTAGCCATACCCTAGTTTGGATCAAACTTATGATACCATGTGTGGGCATGACCTAGTAAAGTAGTCATGAATTATGTTGCCTTATGCTCAGGCTGAGTGATACCCTAAGTGCACCATTATAGTTCACATTTTAGCACATGATCTATGGTTTTATCAACTCCATGATACTTAGGTAATTGCATGAACATCTTATAGTATATTTTTTGAGGAGGTGGCACAGGGTTCTAGTTCACTTTCCCTTCTTGTGTCTATGTTGAGGGTGGCCCTTCGATGCCTCTACTAGTAGGGTTGGTTGTTGATCCTAATGGGGTTGGGAATTATATATCACTTGATGGTGTATCTACACTCCCTTATGGTGTTTTACCACTTCCTACATGCTACTACCCAGTTGGCATAGCTGACATTCTTTGCATGGGAATGCTTGTGCCTGTGTTCAAAGCTCCTAGGTTGGCACTTTCTAAATTAGCCATTCCATTACTCAATTCCTTATAAGGGATAATTTTATCAAGTAAAAAATATTGGTTCAACCCTTGAATTATATCAAAGTCTAGGTTGATAACAAGGTCAATTACCATTCTTCTATCTTCTGGTTAGGGATCTAGTGCATTAGTTTATGCTTCAAGGTCAAGGGTGATAGATGCTTCTAGTGCGTTATCAAGTGTTGATTCTTGTAGGAATATTTTTAAATCTATACCTAACCATTGAGTTCATTTTCTTAAATCTTCCTTTATTTCTTCAAATTGTTGTAGTTCAAGGGATCCTTCTCCATGCCCTTCCCACTCACTGTGGGTCCTCTCAACACTTTTAGGTTCTAGATCCTCCATCATTTTATGCCTACATTTACCATAATTTAACCTCTAGAGCTCTCCTATGTTAGGTTGTTGTTTCTCTTCCATAAAAATCTACCTATACATCCCCTTCTCACCTTCCACACTTGCTCATACACATAAGGACTTTAGCCTTCCATTTTCATAATTTTTATACTATAATTCATAAGGAGATTTGTCAATTTGGTGTTAATCCCTCTGATGAACATGCCCCTTGGTTTGTTGAAGAACTTGTACTCTAATTATTTTATGCATGAAAAAGTTTAATTGAAAATTCCAACATGTATTTATTCAACATGCTGCTCCACCACTTGTCTATAGTGCACATCTAGACTTCATCTAGACTTTCTAGCCTTTCTATGTGCTCTATAGTCCACTTGAGGCACTGGCCATACCTACACCTTCTAGTGGTAGTGAAGGAAACTAACCATTGGTACATGTTCTTATGTATTTCATATAATAATACTTTATAAATAACATCATACAAGTTAGTCTACACCCATTTTCATGGCTTTTGTCCTTTGAATGTAGGATGGTTCTGCATGAAACTATCTTTAACTTGCTCTAGCTATCACCCAATATTCTTGACTGATAGTCAAAACATCACTCTATTACACCATTATAGTAATTAAATTTAACATGAGTCCTAGAAATGGAACCAAAATGTTTCAATATAGTTCACCTTACTAGTTATGTGCTTGGTCATGTACTTATCTACCAAGCTAGTTAGGTTCTAGACTTAGGAGAGCTAGGTGTGAGAGTAGAAAGGTCTGGCACTCAATATTTATTCATGATATGGAGCTAGAATTAATTTCACATAAGGTATGAGCCTTATGCACTCACCCAAAGTGTAACAACAAAGGGACCATGCCTACATTGGATTAGTGGTATCATGGCATAACTTGGGCTTCTAGTGGAGTTAGTCCATTGCCAAAGGGGTTAGTTGGCCTTCCAGTGATAAGTCTTAGGTTTCAAGTGGTTCATTCTCAAGTGTCACTCTAGGCACGTGTATTTGATCCTTTGGTTATTCTATCTCACACCTAGTTCACTCATAGGTTGGTCAAGTTCACTAATGGTGCAAGGATTCTATTAGCAGCCAAGTTGAGTCTCCATTTTAGTATCATACATAAATACTCAATCAAAACTTGAATAAAACTAACTCATTAGTAATACATATTACAAATAATAAACTCACATCCATAATTCATCCCATCAAGGCTCTTCTTCATTAACTTAATCATATATTTCATTATAAATGACAATATAGCTGCATACCCTAACTCTACTCACATCTAGTAGCTCACATGTGAGCTTTGGCTATACATTCAAACTCCTAGAACTAGATGCAAAATTAAAATATTATGATTGGATCTATATTTTCTAGAGATCCAATATAACTCTCCTCTCCCTCTCTTTTCTATAAAGGCTAGCTTCCCTTTATAGGTGAGATTCATCTTCTTCTAGATCAGAGGTGTAGGTGTCAAGTGGTGAGTTGTCTTGAGTTTATCAACTCCACTCTCCCTACATCCATTTGACTCAAGATACCTCATACAAGTCATAATAGGGATGTTATTTAATAGTTTTAGAGATTTTCAACTACCTATTAGCTCACATATATTCCATGGGGACTCCTCCAGCTGGTTCCAAAATGCTCAAAAGTGTAAATGGCCCAAGGGTTGCTTCGCATTGAGGTTTGATAGTTGGTGTGGTCCATATATTATCACAAAAGTGGGTCAAACACCCTATTTTAGTGAGTTCTTATATTAATTAGTGCCATATAAGTCCTCTTGTCTAGTCTTCCTATCCTGAGGCATTCATATATAACCTCATAATTTAATAATCATGTGAGAAGATGTAGATTAGAGAAGTGTATGTTCAGTTTGTCCCTTGATTTCATGTGTAACATGCAGTTGTTTGGAAGTCATTATTTATTTTGGTGTATCACCTCATTTAGGTTAGTTTGATTTCAAAACTATTTCTCTCCCTTTTCTCCCCCCCCCAAAGTTAGTTGTAGTTATAATACAAAGTGGTACATCAAGGGAGTTATCCCTATCTAAAGATTTACCTCATCCTTAGGCTACCCACAAGCCTAGAGGTGTTTCCATTATGCCACTTAGATGAGGAGAGATTTATCATCTTCTCAAAGGGTTAAAATCATAGGTATAATAGTTTTTGGCATGCCTGGGGGGACTCTTGGTCCAAGAAGTTGAGATATTTTTGGTGTTCTTTCTCAATAATTAGCCTTTAGAGGCATCTATCAAAGCATTAATGGGGACTCTAAAGATACATCAACTGGTCAAGAAACCCAAGTTTCCTTTTGAGGATTATTGGTAACATTTTTCTTTTTTTATTCATTTTAAAAAGGTTTCATGTCTAATTTTGGTGTTGAGTACTATTCTTTGCAAGTTGGTGAGACATTGCAAGCTTGTGTCATTCCCTATCAACAAGAGTAAGTTCTTAATTATCCCTTCCATGAAGTGTGCCAGCCCTAATATTGTTATTTTCAGCCCCAATATAATCATAATAAACCTTGTCATGAGTTTTAATAGTCTTATTGTCAGCCTCTTCAATGTCTTGCTTCCCCTAGTCAACCTAAGCACTTCTCAACTCAATCCATTTCCACCTTCAAGAAGACACTCTTGGGATATGATAATTACATGTTGGAGCTTGATACTCTAAGAGGATGAGGTTAAGATATTCCTAGTTATTTTATTCATAATTTTAGATGTGTATTATATTTAGTCAAAAGAGAGTGGGTACCTATTGAGAGAGCCAATTAGCAAAGGCTCACAAGTGAGATGATTGATGTGAATGGCCTAGTTTCTTCCTTAGAGGATAGGCTAGGAGTTCATGAAAGGCAACCTCACCAAACCTATCAGCCTTCATATCCACTTCCCAAAGTTTTTTATTAGCCATATTTTATCCCTACTCATGAGCCCAAAGCCATCCTCTTCCCAATTAGTTGGAGGAGAGAGTTGAAAAAATAAACCTTGTTTTTGAAGCTAATCTTGATAGATAAATTGAGTTGGATAATATGCATATGTATAAATCCATGTTGGTATCAAAAAAATTGGACTTAAATCCCTCATTTCCCTCTCACATTAAATCCCCACCACCTTAAAAAGATACTCACAATTTTAATACCCTAAGCTAGAACAAGATATTGGAGTCATAGGGAAAGAAAGAGGAGAAAAGACTTGACAAGGAGTATGACGTTGAGAAGGAGATTGATCCTATAAAAACCCATCCCACCCTTCCTTAAGAAAATAATTATAATCCTAACAACCTAAGCTGGAGTAAGATAGTGGAATCATGGGGAAAGAAAGAGGATAGAAGTTTGGTTGATAATGAGTGTGAAGCTATGAATGAAGGTAATCCTTTGAAAGTTCCTCCCAACCTTCCTCAAGAAACTTCTTGTGTTCTATGTCATCCCTCATGCATTCCTTTTCCTCATTAATACTCCTATTAACTTCAAGAAATACTTTTCCAAGAGAAGCTAGCCAAGCAAATTGAAGAGTTAGAGGTAAAGATGAAGTTGCTAGGTTAAGGTGTGGTGGAAGGTTTTGACCCAAAAGAAGATCATATGCCTAAAAACACCCCATACACCCTTCCTCAAGAGATTACTCAATATAAATCAAATTTTAATGAAGTTTATTTCAAGTGGAAGGAAGAAAATCAAGTGGTTTTATCCCAAGGTCTGCATCCCGTTGCTCAAAAGAATCCAAAAGAATCCCCTACACTTCACTCTCAATCTAATTTTGAGTTATATGTGCCACGTCCACCCACTACTTCATCTTTTCCTCACCCTATAAATATTTTCCTTGATGTAACCATGGTAATTTAAACTAAGGAGGATAATTTGGTTGATAAAAATTTATAACTCTTTCTTGAAGAAAGCCTAACCTCTTGGCAGCCTCATTGGACTAAGTCACATGACTTCAAAATGCCTAGTCTTGGAATCACAAAGAAGGAGATGGAGGATCTTTAATCCATTGAGATCCAAAGTCCTATTATGGAATTTTATATTCAAATTTATATCCCTCAAGAGGTACTAAATTATTAAGAAGAGTTGGTCTCTCATGTTGAAATTTTTTATTGGGTTGATGAGGAAGAATGTTTTCCTTTTGCCAAAGAAGGAAAAATGGTCATTGATTCTTCCATCACTTTTCAAGATGTCATAGAGTAATAAAAAGTTCCTAATAATCCATGGGATTAATTTTTTAAAATAATTGGATCAAGATAAACTCTTCTTCAAGGAGACTATGATCTAGTCAAAGATGTAGAAGGCAGCTTTGGCACTCAAGTAGGTATGCAAAGGAAAATCAACCTTTCAAATCTGTCCTTTCAAGAAATGTATATATTTTATGATGACATGTTTGAATTCATAAATATGTTATAACATCCTCTTAATAATTTGGGAGAAACACATCATCTCTTGAAGGATGGAACAAGCTCTTTTTGTCCTCAATCTTCTAAGTAACAAGAAACCAATCCTCTTGAAGTCATGCCTACAAAGAAGATGAAAGTTGACCATGAGATGAAGAGTGGGAATTAGTATTAAGTATGTTAAAAAGTTAAATAGGAATATTTATACATTGGGGACCTATTTAAAAACGATCTACTTGGGGGGAAATAAATTCAAGTGCCAAGGAATAGGTTTGGTCTACAAAGCATCTAATCCAAGGAGAAACATGCTTGGCACTGTGATTCATCCCATCATCAAGATGATTCAAGGAATTTTCCTTTTTATCCTATAAAATAGGTATGCTTATTCTCTATTTGTGCATAATAGTTTTTTTTCTGATTTTGCTAAGTGCCTTGAGCACATGTGTGTGTGTGTGTCTTGTTAGTTTTTTGTCTTATTTTGTGTGTGTCCTCGCTTTGTGTGGTTAAGGTAATTAGTGGTCTTATTTTGATCAAGATCAATGGTAAAAGGTTTCCTTGTTTGTCTTAGAATTCAAATGACTACCTAATCCTAATGGATTGATAATGTTACTGGTCTAGTTAATATAGTAGGCATACTACCCCTATGAGTCATTAATTTACTGACCAATTTTGACTTTCAGGTCAAATTAGGGCACCCCTAGGTAAAAATTTGAATTTTAGGTGTATTAGGAGTCAAATACATATTTAAAAATGTGTTTTATCAGTTAATTAATGTCCCTTAATGTTTTACTAGCCTTGGTCATTAGTATTTTAGTCCTTATATCATTTTTTAGTCATTTTGAGGTCCAAAAAGGTGCATTTAATGAGTTTTACAAATTTATTGGGAATTTTAAAGGTTAAAAAATGTTATTTCATGCCCCATGTGTCCCATTATGTCTTAATTAATTGAAATCAATTAAAAAGTGGCAAGTTCCTTAGAAAAAGGGTAGTTTTCTTATGGAAAAGAAGTTTGGCACTTGTACTACTCCCTGGGAAGTATTCCAAATGGGAAAGGATCATGGTATGTCTCTTTAGCTTCCCCAAGATCATTTACACATTTTAAGTGCTTTTAAAGTGCCATTTTTGGCCCAAAACCATTATGTTCCTTTTTCAGTCTTCTTGGCAATTAGAAGTGAGCTTCAGGTTTGTGCTTGGTATAGATAGCTCAAGAGGTTTTAGCTAAAATTCCTTGGAGATCTTGTATTAAACTCAGATACCTTAATTTAAATATATTTATTTTTATTAATGGTGACCTCTACTTCATGTACCATCCTCATGAAGTGGATTGTACTTTTTTTAATATTATTTCATGCACCCTATGGGTTTTTCTCTATTTTGGGCAAGTCCATATGAACTAGTTGATGATATTAGTTCTATATTATTTTTGATTCCTCCTCAGATTATCTCTACTCTTTTTTTCAAGTTTAATATTTTTTTATGATAAAATTAGCTTAGGTTGCAAGAGGAAACACTTTTTTGTGCAATAGGTCGTTTATACCATGTTCGAGTTTCTCATGCTTTGTCAATAGATATAGGGAGTTGGTATATGATATTTATTATGTTTAAAATGTTATTTTATCTCATTTTATTCTAAATCTCATTCTATAAATAATACTTCATGAGATTTCATTCACAAAGATGATGTAGCTTGTTCACCTTATGACTGCCACACACAATAAATCTTGGTAAATCACATGTTTTAAAACCTATATGACATGTCCACAAAGGTGTGTTTAAGTTTTTTAAGTCTCATTGTATCTTTTAATAGCATAAAATGATGATAAAATCTCCATATGGTGCAAGAAAAGTGGAATGATAGTCATATGCAGGATTTTCAGTTAGGCAATCATGATCATGCTTACCCATATGTGTTTGGAAGAAGTGTGCCACATGTAAACTAGGAGTGAAATATTTTTAATCCATTTATACATTTTGAACATTAATTTTGAGACATTTTAATGGCCTAATATTCATTTAATGGATAAAATAATTCATACTATCCATCATCATATACCACTAACTATATTTTGTAAGTAGTCACCTATAGGTGGCCTTAATAGAGAGATGAGGCCTCCTTTTTGAGGTATTAGATCAAGTAATGGAGTTATATTGATGTCATAGTAGGTGTTTTAACCATATAATAACCATTTGAGAATATATATTGACATATGAAGTTGAAAACCATGAACAAAGTAACAATGATTGTTTCAGGCCTTTTGTCTCTAAAATTATAAAATAGAGGTCTTGTGGGTTTTTAGAGATATCACAAAACATGGATTAAAAGACTTTTAATGACTAAAATTGACTTAATATTTTATAAAATACATTATTATATCACTTTAAAAGAGATATAAGATATATGACAAATGGAAAGTGGTTTTTAGGAGGTCCAAAGTTGCTTGCAAACCACTGAAACTAGACATTAATGTCTATAGGATTTGAAGATGTGAGATAACCTTTATCACCCAAATTTGAAAATTTGACCTTACCACCATGTTAAATTAGCTTTAAATGGTGAATTAGACACTTATTATCTAAATACTATCAAGATAAGTTGACAAATGATGTTATTTTCTTTAGCAAGCACCTATAGTCCGTACATAGCCCTGATTAAACACCTACAACTAGCATAGATCTCAAATTTGAAAGAGTGCATTTTCCTTTAAATGCAAGGGTGTTTGAATATGTTTTTAAATTATTTAAATATTTTTCATAAGTTTCAAGGATAAGTTATGACCTTCAAAGATTATTTACACTTACGATATGCACCTACAACTAGTTGTAACTGATTGAGACAGGGCAGACAGTGAGCTTGTTAATGTTTTGATGATTCTTAAGGGAATCCAAGGTGAATTGTAATGAAAATATGAATTTTTTTACCTAAATGTACTCTAATAAATCCTTAAACACCCTGATCAAGGTTCAAGTAGATAAAAAACACCTACGAGTAGGGTTTTAAAGGAGTAGGTCACAGTTTAGACCAAATAGTGAGCTAAGAAGTGAGGTATGAAGGTTATCAAGGCATAGAAAATACCCAAAGTGATTAAAATAGAATTAAATGGTTATAATAATACATAATAATTTATCAAACACCACTTATATATATCCCTTCATTTGAAAACATGCACCTATAGCCACTTTAGGTGATTATGAGAAATAGTGAGCAAAAAGGGATTGTGTTTGGTGAGGTTTGACATAGACAAGGTGGACTCAAATGATACAAATAGGTGAAATATGATTCTAAAAGACTTATATGGAGGTAAAGGATATTTTTAACACTATTTTTAGGTTAAACCATGCTTTTATGCCTACAAGGGTCACCTTTTGAGTAAGGAAAATAGGGTTTCACAATCAAATTAGAAAAGACTCAGTTCATGAGTTCAAGGTGAATTTAAAGGGTATGTTAAGATTTGTAGTTAATATATAACCTAAAACACCTGAATAATGACCTAAATGACCTTAAAATGTCACCATGGCATGGAAATCAAGCTAATAAGGGCTCTAAACTAACAAAACATAGTTCATGTAGAGAAAACCCTACACAGTTTCTCTAACAAGTTTGTTTCAGATTTCCATGCTTTTGGAGGGTCTATGCATAGAATAAATTGTTAAAGTTTCATATATTGAATCATTAACACTTGATTAATACCCTCCAACAACCATATTATTTTAGAGAATAGGGTAAGTACCCCTTGTTTTATCTCAGATAGGGGGTACTTCCCCTCAATGTAAACTCTAATAGGTTTTGTGGAAAATGAGTGATAGGAGGAACCAAGAGTTAAGTAATCCATAAATGAGGTTTGTGAAGTTGGAACACACTCAGGGTAACATTATAAGTACTTCACATAGATTATTAATCTAATAGAATGCCCTAGACCATTAGGTTTGCAAGCAGGCCTTAAAAGGCAGAGTTGGTTTAGTGCCCAAATGGAAGGTCAGTGCAACTTCCAACATTAGATATGAATTATAATTATTATATAAATTTTTTAAGGTTGATTACATAGGTGATAAATATTTTTAGATGAAAATGAAATCATTAAAACTCATTTTGGGCTTTAAGGGTAATTTAGGCCTATTAGGCATGACTAGGCCTAGTATCCAAAAAGGAGGTCAACTTTATATTTGGGTTTAGATGACCACTAAAACCTATTTTATCATGGATATATAGGTAAATAATACATTTTAAATCCTTTATATTATATTATAAACCATAAAGGGACCACTTTTGACTCAAAGATAACTCAGTTATATAAGAATAGAGGAAAACATGTTTGATAGGTCAAATTCAAGTGCTCACATATTTTTAGAGGATTTGAATGGAAGAAAAAGGAATTATGGAAGGTTATTAGGGGTATTTAAGTCCATGTTTTTTTAATTTTTTGTAAACTTCAATGTTAGGTATTTATGAACGAACCTCAAGAGTGTAAATAGGCCTAAAACCCTTGTTAAACCCTTATAAGGACCAGTTTAGATAAATGGAGATATAGATGCAATTTAATGGCATATTTTTCCCATGAAACCTATTGGAAATTTTAGATTACTCATTTCATATACTCATCATGTTTTTTATTTGTATGGACTTATATGGATGGGATGAGAAATAGGGTATTTTTTACCATTTTTTGTGTTGTGCAGGTTCTGGGAGGAGTCTAAAGTTGAAACCAAATTTGTGAGATATATTAATAATTTTTATATATAATCATATTCATTTCATGCCTCATAAAAAATCTTAAGTTCCTCAATAATATCTCTCATCTGAACTAGTCAAAATTGGCATATTGGACAAGCTAGTGGGAAGTGTGAAAAATCTAAGGAAAAGTGATTTTAAGGTGTCCCTAATTATTATAAGTACATAGATGGTCTTGAAAATTTTAATTCACTCCATTACATATATTTTCATGAGCAACTGATGCCAATTTTGAGTACAAGTGTGTAGGGTGCATGAAAGTGGAGTTTTATAGACTACAGGTGATAATAGCTTATTTCTAAGTGATTCTAGATGACTAGGCCTACAACAAATGCATGGAGAGGTATGTGTGATGTCCCTAAACTTCATCACAATAATTGGACCTATTCCTAATCAGTTATAGAGAATTCAAATAGAGATAATCATATAAGTAGTTTTTCTAAGCCATAATGAGTTTTATGCCACTTTTCATGAAGTTTATGCTTTGAATTGATACTTGGGATTCTTGACCTTGCATGGTTCATCCCACATAATTCTCTCTTGCACAAGTAACTAATTTTGTCAACTTGAAAAGTGTCCTTGTGACCATTGGACTTCTCTCTTCTCCTCTTTGTTTCATTTTTTCACCTATTTTCAACCTCTTCTTACAGGGCATATGAAGTGTTCTAGGAGATGTCCATGTTTTAGTGAGTTAGTATATTAAGTAGTGCCATCCAATGCCTCTTTTCTAGTCCTCCTAGCCTAAGGTATTAATCCATAACCTCATAATGTAATATTGATGTGAGAAAACATAGATTGGAGAAGTGTATGTTTAGTTTATCCCTTGCTTTCATGTGTAACATGCATCTAGTTAGAAGTCATCATATATTTTGGTTTATCACCTCCCTTAGGTTATTTTCCTTTCAGTTATCTCTCTCTTCCTTTTCACCCCCCCCAAAGTTAGTTATAGTTGAAATCCAAAGTGGTACATCAAGGGAGCTAACCCTATCTAGAGATTCACCTCATCCTTAGGCTACCCACAAGCCTAGAGGTGTTTCCATTGTGACACTTGGATGAGGAGAGATTTACCATCTTCTCAAAGGGTGAAAATCCAAGTGACAATATAAACATTAAAAAATGTTAGAATCTAGATCGTCTATTTAAAGATGAATCAAAAACTAGTTGTCTCATTATGACTTTCAATCAATATCAAAAATGCTTTTTAGAACTGATGAAAATCCATAAGATGGAAATAGAGTTTAAACATTTTAAACAATCATACTTTGTGTGTGATTTGAGGTTCATTAACCATTATTATAGGTTTCAAAAATGATATCTTTTAAGCTTCAAGACATTAAACATGAAATGAATTAAGCATTCTTTGGATTTATATAATAATGCTTTGCTCAATTAGGAATGGCATGGGAATTTCTCTACTGCCATCCAGGCATCCATAACCCCAATAGATATACCTTTGGCTCCACTCTAGGCCTTGATCTACTACCAAGTAGGCATCCATAACCTTAAAAGAGATTGTCTAAATCACCATTCATAGAATATAAAGTAGTTTATGATTTCCCTTCATTGGTGTATAATTTTTAATTTTATTTTGATACCTACATTCATAAACTATAATGGTTTGGAACCAAAAACTATCTAAGTGTAGGGATTTTGTCAAGACATAGCCTTAATGCAATTCACTTTCAAATATCAAGTTCTACCTTGAAAATATATTTAGAGAATTTAAGTGATAATATGATGGTCCACATATATTCAAACTCTTGTTCAAGAAAATGATCAGTCATCTGAACTATATTACATCCTTAAAATAACTTAAGACTTTCATGAGAAAACCAATTTATAATTAACCCTGCAAAGCTTTTTTAAATTGGAACACTGCTAGAGGTTTCTAAACTTTGGACAACTGATGTTTAAAACCAACATTCCCTTCTTCCCTTTTTAGGATTAGACTAACATAAATTATGCCAATGAATTATTGTCTAAATGACTTATTACTAAACTATAGCACACAACAAGAAAACAAATAGCAAATAGAAATCAAAGAAAGAAAGGAAACAACATGAAAGCAAAGTAAGAAAGGAAATAACCAGAAAGCAAAGTAGGAAACTAATCCTACCTACTCTAACTCTAAATAATCTTACTATCCTTATAAAAATTTTGATAGACCAATAGAGAAATAATGTTTCAGGTATTGCCCATTGACTTGCAAGGCTAAGCCATTTCCTTGTAGGTCTTTGTTTTTTAATGCATTTTTTCCTAGAATTTTTTCAACTTGATATGATCCAATCTACAGGGGAGTGAACTTGTCATGTTATCCTTTATTTTTATGGACCTTATCACATAGTAGGACTAAGTCTGATATTTAGAACATTTTAACTTTGGCTTGCTTATCAAACCACCTTTTCACAATATCATGATGTTTGTTGAAGTTATTTAGTGCTTTATTTCTAGCATCATTTATTTGGATGATGTTAAATATCTAAGATTACACTCTTTCATCATCTTCCATGTACTCATCCATGAAATCATAGGTGGTCAGCTTTAATGTGATGGGAAATATAGGTTGTTTCCCATAAACTAGTAAGAATAGAGATGCTATGAGTACCTTCTTGTATCTAGTTTTGTCTACCCATAGAGCATATTTTATCAAGGACTACCATTCTCTTGGTTTCTTTTCTATATAATTCTTGATGGAATTCATCAAGTTTTTATTAGTGGATTTAGCCACTCCATTACCCTAAGGGTATTAATTTAAAGTAGACTTGATGACTATCTAAATTTCATATGCCCATTTACTAAATTTTGCTGATGTAAAGGTTGGGCCATTATCACATACTAAAGAAAAGGACATCCCAAACTAAGTAATGACATTTTATTGAAGGAATTTGATGACATCAATCACTCTATTATTTTTGGTGGCTATTGTTTTAGTCCACCTAGTGTAATAGTCTATGATAGTAAGTACAAATTTATTTCCTATCAAAGAGTTCAGATTAGTAACTCCTATGAAGTCAAGGCCCCATTATGCAAATATTTTTTCTTTAATTATTAGTTTCAAAGGCATGGTTGCATTTGTCTCTCACATATCAATTACTTAACATTGGTGACATGTTCACACATGGGTGTGGGCATATTTGAATATAGTTGGCCAATAATAACTAGATCTCAATATCTTGTGTGCAATGGTATGTCCTAAAAGATGGCCACTTCCTAGCTTGTCATAGAAATTATCCATGATCTTAGTGGCTTCATCTCTATAAACATAGCTTAGATAAATTATTTCATAGTTTTTTATATAGAGGACTCCTCTTTTGATCATGAAGTGAGAGGATATCAGCCTCAAGGCCCTGCTTTACTCCCTTTTGAAGTGTGGGGTACATGTTCCATGCAGCAAATAATGGACAATGTCCTTGTACCATTCACCTCTAGATACTTGACTTGCTTCTACCTATGAAACACCAATGCAAGGATCAGTCTTTGAAATAAGTTGGATTAGACCTTGACCCCTAACTAACTTAGTATATTTTATTTCTAAGTCATATTCTTAGAGTTTTGTCATCTACTTCCCTCTTTATTCTCCAAGCTTATTCTATCCTAGCATCAATATGATAGTTGGATCAAACACTATGGCATATGTTTTATTTCTTAGAATATAGCGTTTGAATTTTTTGATAACCTTTACTACTATGTAAGCTTGCTTATCCAAAATAGGATAGTTTAGCTCTAAATTTTTAGAATTAGTGCTCATAAAGGCTATGGGGTGTTTTTTCTCATCTTCTTTATATGTCAAGATAGAAACAATAGTATGATCAAAAGCAAAAGAATATAGATAGAAATATCTACTAAAATTAGGACTTATCAGGATAAGATCTTGAATAGTAGAATCTTTGATGTCTTAAAAGGCCTTCTTCACTTTATTAGTCCATTATATCTTTTCATATTTCTTCAGCATGGTGTTGATCAGTCTCACAATCTCTGTAAAACTAGAGATAAACTTTCTTACAAAATTGATTTTACCAAAGAAGGATTTCAACTCTTTTTTTCTTATCTGAAACTTATACCTTTGAAATTTCATTTATCCTATCAGGGCCAATGGTCATACCTTCTTGAGTGATTACATTTCCTATAATTTTACCTTTAGTTACACAAAATATACTTTTCTTAGGGTTTAAGGAAATGTCATACCTTCTGGACTTTTCTATCACTTGTTCTAAATGCATCATGTGATCTCCCCTATTTTTAGAAAAAAAAAATTAAATCATCCATGTATATAATAATGCACTTACCAATTAATCCATGTAATGTGTGATCCATATCTCACTATAAATTTGTTCCTACATTGATTAATTTGAATGGCATTCATTTGAATGCAAATGTTCCCCACTTGGTGGTGAAGGTAGTTTTCATTTTGTCACTCTTATTCACTAGGACTTAGTTGTAGCTTGAAAAATCATTAAAAAATGACATCATTCTAGACCCACTCACCAACTGAATGATTTCATCTAAGGATGGCAAGGGATAATTATCCTTCTCTGAATATTAGTTTAAGTTTTATAAATCAACATAGAGTCTAATTTCTCCATTCTTCTTTCAAATTGGGACTATATTTACTAGCCTTTATCTTTACCTAAAAGGTTTACAAGATTATTTAAATGGGATAGTGTGAGTAATCACACTAGTATCAATATCTTGAGGTCATCATATGACAAGGAAATGATGTCCTTAAACTTGGTTAACAGAGTAGCAACTTCTTTTAGCTCTTCATTGGTGCAAATTAGACCAATGTTAACACATTCTTCATTCCCAGGATCCCCCAAGTTGACTTGCTTGTAATATTTCATGCTTACCTTGGGTCATTGATTTTTAGTTCTTTACTTATCCAAATCAAACATCCTCTCTAAGGATATCATGATTTTGGGTATCTAGTTCTCTTTGAGCTAGATCACTCCATCTTCATTATCTTATGGATTTTCTATAGGACTTTCATCCTATTCATCAATGATATGATATTTGAATATGCCATCAATATGTAAGAAGTCAATTATTTTCTTGTCATCATCAAAGACTTAGAGTTTATTGATGTTTTATAGCATACAGAGACATGAAATTATCTCGATAATGAATTCCTACAAGTTCAAATCTTCTAGAGGCACCAAGTTTGTTGTTGCTAAAGATAGAGCATATGCCAATTGGTTTTGTTCCCTAAGTAAGGAAACAATGTTAAATGAGTCAAATTACTCAAATAAATCCCAAGCTCTAAATTTATACTTTCTTAAACAATAAAATTTTCATTGATATATGCTTCTAACTTGGTTAACAACTAGCTCATAATCACCATAGACTAACAATTTTTTAACCTTATGTTTGATTCCAAATTGGAGTACTAAAATAAGAGATTCATATTCTACTAAATTATTAGTGAAAAATAAATATAATCAATAAGAGGCTAAATATTATCTTCTTTTAGTATTTTTCAAAATAATCCCAACACCAGCACCTTACTTCACTCATGCACCATCAAAGTACAATGTCCATAGACCTTTGCTTTCTTCCTTCATGCTATCATCTGTAACAATGTTAATGGTTTCCAAAGTATAAACAACTAAATTAGAGGATTGGTAATTTACCTTTTCATTCTTGGTGTTGTACTTAGTAATCATGTATTTCATCTTGGGTTCCCTATCGACCTTGATCTAATTGGGAATCCCATGCCAAGGTAGCCACTTATGGGAACAATCTGTGGACATGTATCCATTTAGGGATTTAGTCTAGTTGTGAATTAATAATAATACATATGATTTAGATATTTCAATGAATTTAATGTCAATGAATTTTTGGATTTGGGGCTCATGAGCTAGCTACATATGTATATTCAATAATTTTCCTACCACCTTTACCCTTGACTTGTCCAATTGCACCACTACCTTCTCAGATTTGACTAGGTTTAATCCCAATTTTTCACATATTCTTAGATGAATAATGTTATTTGAAGCACTAGAATCAAGTAAATAATTATGAATATTTTTACCAAAAAATCTAACAATCAATAAAAATAGAGGAACTTCATGCTTACTCTTATACATCACCACATTTGCATGGACCTATTTAGCATTGTTGGAGTTAGACTTTTCATTCCATGATTTTAAAAAAAAATCATGTTGTTGAGTGATTTGAGTGATATCATGAAATTTTGTGTCTACCTTGATCTTCTTCATGTCTTCCACTATGTTATATCCACCTTTTGATTTTATACAGGGAGCTTCTATTGCTAGTTGTAGCTCCTCACCTTTCGGGTGTGGAGGATTATTATCTATCCTATTGTTAGGAGTTGTATATAGTTTATCACATGGAGTAGAGGTTATCCAAGGTGGGTTCTAACCTTTAATTTTTAAGGTATATTTACTCCTTTTGTATTATTAGAATTCATGTATTTCCTTGACATTGTCTTCATGCTCATTTTCATCTTGACTAGGGAAGTCATAAGACTCAACCATGAGGACACTTTCTAAGGCTCTAAAGGCATCATTGGTATTATCAGATTTCTTATAATTGTTTTAATAAATGGGTTTTACCTCTAATACCTTCATATATATTTGAATAGATTAAAATCCATGACAATTCTCAACATAGTCAAGCTCTCCATGTCTAGTTGTATTATGCACTCGGCACCAGTTAGGCAAGGCCATCTCGTAAATATTGATCTTAGGAAGTTTTCTCAAAGTGGGTTCACTATTATTATTAGGCCTATTTGAAGGTATATTATACCTTTGTAAATTATAATTTTGGTTGGAACTTCCACCAGTGTTACCCACCTATTTTTTGAGATCCAAGAAATCATTAGCGAGTTTTTAGATAGTTCTTTATATTGAGTCTAGCTCTCCCTTTAAAGGTTATGGTTTCTTTCTTTGGGTTGCATCTTGGATATTTGTGTTGTTTATAGGTAGGATTATTTGGATGACATTATTTTTGGGATGTGCTTCATCATTTGCTTGGTTAAATAAAACTATTTGTTGATTGGGTGCAACATAGATCAAAGGCAACTAGTTAATCACTAGCAGTTGGTTTAATGTAGGAATGTTCTGATTCATGTTAGGGATGGAATTTAGAGTAGGCATGATTGGATAAAATTTTTGTATAGAAAATGTAGGATGAAATTGAGTATGCATTTTCTTATCAATGTGGATTACTTTAGCATAATCTAAAGGCAACGTGTCAATATTTAAATCTCTTCTTAAGAAGATAACTCTCATTAGGTCCAAGGCATTCTTGTATATTCCAAATATAATTAATCTATGGGATTATATGGAGATGGAATTAAAGTATACATATTTTATAACCTAGCATTAAATGTTATGATTAGTTCCTTCACATCCTTTTAAAGGGTGGTAAACTATTGGTACACAACTCCCAGGCTAACTACCCTACCAAATTGGGTAATAAAGGTATCATTGAATTGACCCCATCCCATGATTGATTATTTGTGAAAATTAAGGAACCAATAATAATCATCATCTCTAAATGTGAAGGAAAAGAGATAGAAAGCCATGTTCTCATGGATCACATTAATAAGTCTCAAAGATGCTTTAAAAGACTTGATTTGCTCTTCAGTAGTTACTCTACCAGTGGGGGTAAAGAGAGGCAAGTAATTTTCTAGATTGTTTGGTAAATCATGCATAGGTATAGGTGCATTGATGGATGAACCAACTAACCATGTCATGACTAGCACAAGGGGTTGTAGATTTTGGTTAGATGGGGAATTAGGCTAGGTCCTAAACTTTATATACCTACCTTTGTCTGTTCTCACTTTTTTATGGGTTTCTAAAGATGCTAAAATGATACTTCTTAAACCTAACTTTATCTTCTCTCACTTTTATATGGGTTTATAAATATGTTAAAGGGATCTTGGATTCAGATTAGGATCTATTTCTAATCCTAGGCAACTCCAAGATGTAGAACGAGTACTAAGAGAATAGGGGATTCAAGGATAGCCTCCACAGATGTAAAATATAAAAAATATCAATTAAAATTTATATAAAATCCTTAGATAAATTATTTTTACCTTGATATTTGAGTATTCAAGCCTTGAAACCTCAAATTTTCTCAATACCTGCATAAATATTGTTAGTCTTGCACGTTAATCTTCAAAGAGCAATGTTAAACCATTTTCAAAAGCATCTTTATGTTTAACTCAATAATCTGAGAATGTTTAATTACTTTAAACCAATTGTAAACATAAATCTATGCAAATTTTCACTTATTTCCAAATGGAATAGAGCAAGTATGATCCCAAATGCCTAGATTTAGTACAAATGAGGTCTTAGCAATCGATCTATACATAAATTCTTATGAATATCCAGATACATTACCAAATTTATGTGAAAATTTAAAAAGATGATTAGAATAACCCTCAATATGCTTAAATAATGGAGTATTATACCTATATTTTCACAAATATAGATAAATATCAAGTTTATCCACCAAATTTTCACAAATGAACACTAATCTTGATGAAATATTTTAAAGGATGCAAAGAATGTAGATCCTTAGTGTTATTCAAAAATATTTGCATAATTTGAAATAATTATGCACAATTTTAATGAAATGTGATATAATTATACAATATGTATGAAAATAATTTCATAAAGGCCCTCCTTCTAGAGCCAACTTTTCCTTTCTTATTGATGCATATATTGTGCTCCCTATGTGACTAGGGAATAAGGGGAAAGTAAGAAAATCAATTTTGAGTCCTACATGACTCGGATCTTGAGTTTTTAACATAATTACTATTGGAAATAGCATAAATAATAGATATATGGTCACCACTTAGAATTCTAAAGGCAAACCCTACTATAAGGACAATAGATGTTATATAGTGACACTTTACTTTGTTAATCTTTATGAATTTATTTCAATCTTTGCCAATTATTTCCCAAATACAAAAAATTAATGGATATTTATAGCATAAAATAAGATAAATTGAGTCATGCTTGGATCTAAAAGTAAGTAGGGAAAGGAAGAAAAGATAATTTTCTTAAGATGATCAAAGGTACTAGTTCTAATAACTTTTAAGACAAAGAAACACATGAAACTAGCATCTACCAACTCTAGTTTAAAGCTCAAAGATAAATAAATGTATTTTTAACTTAAAATGACATTAAATTAATTTATCCATAAGCATATATTGCATTAAAATTACTCATTCATAGTAAATTGCATAGCACATTCAGATGCAAAGGAGAAGAAAACAAAGAAAATATACCAATAGATTAGTCAACCTAGTCTCAAACTCAAACTAACAGATGCATAGATAGAGTGTAATTTCTAGATTAGCTTGTAGAAAATATATTATTAGTCATCTAAAATCATGAGGAATAACTATATAAATAACCAATTAATCACCTCAAACAAACTTGCAAAATCTTTGGCTCTTTTGTATTAATTCTTGTAACAATTGCTTTTTATTATAAATGAGGGAGAAACCCATATTTATAATTATCTAAATGCCTAAGACAAGTTCAAGTGGGCCCATAAAAAGGTTCCCAAATAGATAATTGGATAAAATTTCACATATGTAGGAATATTCTACATTTGAATTTACAACATGAAACAAAATATTCTCTAAAGCCCTAGAGGTGGTTGATGCAATGCTTGTTGTTATTGCCTTTTTTTATTCTCTACTTCCTCCTTAGTCCATACTTATGAACATTCTAGATAGTTTTGGTTGATTTGATAAAATTATAGGATCATGAGCCAAAATAATTTTGGTATCTCTTGGATGAGTTTTTCATATTATGTGAGTAATTGTCTTAGTGCTTCTTCAATTGTATCTACTTTTTCTAGCCTCTAATTAGCAAATACTATAATGCTCATCATCTCCATAGTAATCTTTAAAATAGATACATCTTGCTATAATTTAGCAATAAACACCTTCATTTGGGCTCTAAAATCTTGATCATCCATGAAGGAGGCATTAGGCTTAGTCACCCTTGTGACCATGGCATCTTTCAGTAGTAATGCAAATTTGAAATCAATCTTCTCTAAGGATGTGGTTGCATCCTTGACTTGATTCAACCATCTTTTCAAGATCCTTATTCTATTCATTAGGATGGTTTGTGTAGGAATAATTTCCTCAAGTGGTATCAATTTGAGGTTAAGAAACTTATTACTTCTTAACACTCTATCCAAGTATGCTAACTTGGCATCATAAAGTGCAAGATTCTGGTCAATTTTAATGACCACTTTGGATTGAAGGACCCCATATTCCTACCTCTTCTTCATGACATTGTACATGTTGAAGACATTAATAATAGTATTTATTATTGAAATTAAAGTGCCCTCTAACATAGTGGGTAATGTTTGCTCCTTCAACCTTTTTAATTCTTGTTGCATCCCATTATTCAAGGCAATTATATATTCTTCCTAATCCTGAACTATAGACACAAGGTCTTCTACATATACATGTACCTCTCTAGGGCTAGCCTTCTTCTTCCTTGTCAAGGTTAATAGTGACTCTTCACTCTCATGTATTACAACTGAGCTTGATTGTGTTTACATAACTTGCCTTCTGACCAGCCTCTTCATGGCTCATATATGTCAGCATCAAACCTCATGCCAATTTGGCAGGTAGAGTAAGATGCCCAAGGATTCTCCTACCTTACTACCTAAATTATGTCTATAACCAAATTTGGGGTATCATTAGATGTTGGTTGTGTGGGAGGTGATTATAATGGAAGTGCTTGGGTGGAGGAAGAGGCTAAGGTTGAAGCAAGGATGTATAAGCTTGTTGGATCTCATTTCCCAAGTGGGTCAAATAAAGACTTGGTTAGGCCCATGTCAATAATGAATCAAGGAAACTTTGATGGCATACCCACTTTAGAAATTGTGTCGATATTGAGTGTATTATGAAAGGGGACCATATTTAAGATGAGATTCAATGGATTTGTAGGTATAGGGGAACCAATAGCAAGTGAAGCACTTGTTTTGGTTGCCTGGGAAGAAACCATATGTGAAGTGGCATGAGAAATAAACTAGGGGAAGGTAAAGCCAAAAGAGGCACTATCTTGGCTCATGCTGGTGCCATCTTAGGATTGAGAGGTGGTGGTAGTTTCAGAGACTAATGATGTTGAAGTTAATAGAGAAATAATGGTGGCTGAAACAAATATGGAAGAGGAATTAGGAGTAGAAGCAAAAGAAATTATAATTAGGGAAGAGGGCAATGTGAAATTACTTACATCAAGAGCCCCATATGTGCTAACAACCTCTATAGTTTCTTATGGAAGTGGGATTGTTCCCCTCATTATAGTCTTGGGAGACTTATTTTTCTCATATAAAATGCAAAATTGGATGAATTAGGAATGGTTAATAGCACCAAACCTATAGGTCCTATTTATTTCTCACTCAACCCTTCTCAACTAAACTTTTATTGATTCCCAATCACCTATAGCTTTTCAAACTTAAATTTTCAAGACCTAGGTAGCCCTCCTAGACCTAGATCCATCCCCCTAGAGTTCATCCTCCTAATAAAATAGTTCCCAATTTGGATAGCAGCACCATAATTTAGGGGTGTCCTATTTTTGGCATTATTTTCCAAGTTCATTTTCACCTCTAACGGTCAGGTTTTCCTGATTCTTTTTCTTTTCCTCTGTCAGCCTAATACAATTTCATCTAACCTAGGATCATTAGTTTCCCTATAAAATTTCATTCAATGTCCATTTAGAAGGGTTGGCACTCATTCATAGGAAAAAATCAAAAATAAAATAAATTACACTCAATCACTCTTACCTATTCTCTACATATAGCCTTCCAAGACCAATTCAAGACTATCTAAGCACTCATACCAATCCCTAGTCATCTAAATTAAATTAAATTTTTGCATCTAGTTACATACATCACACAATTGCACCAAGAACTTCAAATAGGAGAAATGCATTAGCTTGATCCCCCTTCAGAGTATTGGTATGTAGGTAGCATGTCCATACACAGGGTGTGAAGTGTGTCCAACATATCCTTTACACACTAACCCCTTCTTTCTTTCCCAGGTTTGATATTCAAGTTCAAGTACCAAGAGATCCTAAGGGTTTTGAATATTAAATTAGACACACAAAAATATTTTCATAGAATCAATATTTTATATTTCATGACTAGGCTATTATAGACATATCAAACAAAACCTAGAAAATCTAGGTCACCAAGGCAATAGCACTAGAATTGAACAATACCACCAGAAGTGGACAATAGCTCTAAAAAGTGGACTATAGAACCAAGTAGTAGGGTTTACTAAGTTTAGTGATCCTATCCAATCTATAAATAGAGTTTTATTTTATATTTTCAATAGTCTTCCACCCTTGCATAATAATTTCTAGATCTTGAATCAGTTATTTCGACCCAGAATAAGCTAATTTTGATTTCTCTACATTTCTTGTTATTTTTAGAAAAGATAAAAATACATATCTATTTAGACAAATTAGTATGATAATTAAGATACATTAATTAATAATTTATATATACTCATATCTTCATTTTCTTAGGAATTAAACCTCTAATTCCCAAAAAGAATAAAACATTTGGTGAACCCAACTTACTTCAAATTTTTGTATAAAAACCCTAGAAACCTAAGGTTAATTATTTATAATTTTTTGAAATATATTCTTAATTTTTATTAAATTTAAAAATCATAAAACTACAAATTAATTTAAATATTTTTAATAAATTCACTCAAACCCTAGTTTGTACATACTAGGTCCTATTTGCATACAAACACTTTCAAACCACTACGAAAAATATATTGCTAATTTTAGAAATATATTCAGATTTTTCATAATTTTTTCAAGATAAATTATAAAAATTCATAATAAATTTTTTAAATTATTATACTAATTTTTAAAAAAAATCTTTTTAAACCCTAGTTTGCACATACTAGGTCTTATTTGCATACAAACACTTTCCAACCACTAGGAAAAATATATTGCTAATTTTAGAAATATTTTCAGATTTTTCCTAAATTTTTAAAGATAAATTATACAAATTCATTAAAAAAAAATTAAAATTATTATACTAATTTTGAAAAAAAAATCTTTTCAAACCCTAGTTTACACATACTAGGTCATATTTGCATACAAATACATTCAAACCACTAAGAAAAATATATTGCTAATTTTTAAAATATTTTCAGATTTTTCCTAAATTTTTCAAGATAAATTATACAAATTCATAACAAATTTTTAAAATTATCATACTAATTTTTTAAAAAAATCTTTTTAAACCCTAGTTGCATCAACTAGTTCCCAATTATTTTTTCCAATCATTTTTTGCATTTTTAGTTAAAAATCCAACTCAAAAAATCAATTTCAAATTCAAAATTTCATAGTATTTTTCAAAATCCCTAGTCACATATACTAGATCCTTTTTTCTTGTTGAGGTATCACCTTACATCCCTAGTCAAATTGTATAAATGATGCTCATTTATTTACAAACTTTTCTTACATTTCTTGCAAATAACAAGGAAACCATAATGGGTCGTATCATGTACATGAATGATAAAGTCTATCATATGTTAGTACAAAGCTTCATCCTTTTAATTTCATACGTATGTTTCATAATAAGGGATGATATTACAAAATTCATTGCTAAACTTACACAAGATTTCAATATTTCTTTTGCATATTCTTTATCTCTCATATGGAAAAAAAATCAAGCCTATCATGTTAAACACATCACAAATGTTATAATACATGTCAAATATATTTATACATTATTGAAAAAATCCATGCTCTTTAACCTTTTCTCTCTATCTCTCATAGGAAAAAATATACAAGTTTATCATGCTAAACACATTAGAAATGTCATAGCACATGTCACATTTTCTTATGCATACATGCACAAATTCATGTTTTCTATCCCTTGTTTGTTATATTTCATGTGGAATGTTCTCTATAATCATATTTTTATAAAATTTATAATTATAATTACATGACTTTTAGCTTATATGCATACTTTTTACCTAGATGTATATGCCTATTTGGGTACTCTGGTTTCAATGTCATATGTTATGCAGAGGAAAGACATCCCTTCTCCTCCTCTCCCTCAAGAGGGTGATAGATACTTTCCCTCTAAATAGGTCCATGATATCACCCCTTCAAAAGGTTAGGCATCCTTTACTATAGTTCCTAATGCATACATTCAGCCTACAACTTTTTCAAAACCTCTTTAGCATATGTGCTTGCATGTCCAATCAGAAATAACTAAGGTTTGCACTTGTGATAATCTAAGGAATAAAATCACCAGCATGAGCAAGCTATTTTTAGATTTACAAATGTAGAATCAAATATTACATGAAAATATCATGACATTAGAAAATCATATTACAATACAAAAGCTTCAAAGACACCCTAGTGTCAATCATGTATATGCACCTTCACCTAATCAATTGGTTGTAAGAAATGTTACATATCAAAACAATAAATCAAAACAAAGTAACTCTATAACTAGTGATTTGAAAAGCATTAAAATATCAAATAAGAGTTCAAGTGAGCTACTAAAGTAAATGATTAAATCTAACTTGATCAAACTACCTCCTCTACATCCAGTAAGAAGATCTAGATATTATTGTGCATATCATAAAATGCATGGGCATCATACAGATACATGGTTGGCATAGAAAAAGCATATAAAATAGATAATTGTTAATGAGGACCTTATACAAGGTAAATTACTCAAGCAATCCACAACATTACCAGAACACATTCACAAAGGGTCAAATTCAAAAATAGTACAAAATTAGTTACCAAAGCAAAACTCAAAATAAAAAAAGGATCAACAAGCAATATTAGAGAAACAAACAGTACCAAAAGCATAGGTCAAGCATGAAAAATATGTAAATATACCTCTCCAAAATGAGGCTCAACTTTCAAAGTAGTATGGGTTTGGTCAAAGATATATACAACAGTTTGATTATCAAGGTCAAGGGTTGGGAAAACATACTCAAGGCATTACTACTCCTATTATATCAAATGATAATGTTTATCACCAGGGTTTGGGATTTATTGAATATCCTAAGGCGAATCATTCATAGACACAATTTATCAAAGGAAAAGATCCACATACAACAACAGTCAACACTAGCATTCTATTGGTTCGAAATCAAGATGATAATGATGAGTGGAATAATATAGGTTATTTTGATTTTCAAGATACCCATGATGAATCCAAATATACAAAGTCATATTCTCATCCATTCAATCATGCTTCACAATCACGCATGATTCCATTATTTGACACATGACACCATGATAGGGGGTCTCATCTAAGACTCATTAGTTAGTATCATTTATTTTCCATATTGTTTGTAAATAAACTCTTCTACTTGATTGTACATAGTTTAAATATTTTTAAAACTACAAAAACAATACAAAATTCAAAAATATGAAAACATTCAAAAAATTGCAAAAACACCAAAAAATTTCAATTGTATGCATCACCCATGTTTTACATTACAACTATCATGATAGGACTTACATTTGTTATTTCATGCTATTGTATGTCAATTTTCTACATTACCATGCTTCACTTGATCTTATTTGAGTGTGTGTAGTGACATCCAGGTACTTGATTGCATTATTCTACCTATAGAGGGGGCATTTCTATTTTGACATTTGAGACATACATTGCTATACACAACCATTAGAGGAATCTTTTACATGACTACACTATCTAGGTTATGTCATTTCTACACTACACACTCTGAGTTATGATGCTGATATACATTACTTTATAGCTTACAAAAAATACTATATCGACATCTCACTAATATCTAGCAATTATGTATTTCTTAGCATATACCTAGTCGTATACTACACATGTTTTGCATACTCTCACATTTTCTTTAATTAGTTAGATTTGTTTGTATCTTCCAATTCTTACATGATTTCTTTGATTACTTAGTGTAACTTGTGTGACTATATTTTTAATTCTATCTTGTATCCTACTTGTACCTTGGGACATTTACCAATGTCCTTTACTTCTTTTTCACGTATGTGCCTTAGGACATTTACTAATGTCCTTTGTTTTTACTCATCTCTATGCCTATGGCTTATGTGCCAAATTTGTTTATTTCACTTGTATGTGTATGAGGCATTTGAACATGCCTTCCATGCTTGCTTCCAGTTTGAGTGACATGTGCCCATGTCCCTTGTTTACTTAGCCCCTTAGCCCATCTAATATGCTTCTTACCTCTTTCATATTGCTTATTTGCTTGTTGATTTTCAAATGTGTGCCATGCCATGCTCTATATCATGCATTTACCTTGATTCCTTGGATTCCATGATGGACATCATGCTCCATCCCTTCAAAATAACAAGTAACAATTAACATTTCTAGTTCTAGTTTAGTACTTTGTGCATGCTTTCACATTATTATATCTATGTAGGCATACCCCTATTGATCTAACAAATCTATCAATACAAGAATTGATATCTATTGAAATATATTTTCAAACATCAAATGTTATATCATATATCTTTTCAAAATTAAAACACTTGTAGGACTCTTTTCTTCTAAGGGCAGTCATTAAAGGTTTAAAATTCCTACCCTCAAAAGAGGGAGAATCTAACAAGGGATTTATCATAGAGATAAAACCTCCTAGAAATAAAAATAGTAGCATTTAGGATAGTTAGTATAGAATTCAGAGGTTAAACTAGTCAATTTAGAGCAAAGAAATGGAACAAACTTATATCAACAGTCAGATTTCACACTAGATAATAACAAGACAGTAGTACCAAAAATGGATAATAGCACAAAAAATTGGATAGTAGTGACAAAAATAGGGGTTTCCATAGTTTATAACTCATATCTAGGTATAAAAACACTCGGTGTTTTGAGAAATAGGCAAAATTTTCAATTTAGGGACACTTTTTGCACTTCTAGATCCTTCAAATTTAGTAGTTTTAGCATAGTTTTCTTAGATACAGGGGTTATCATGCACAGCATGATAGTTCTCAATTTTATTTTAGATTGGTTTTTTGGCATAACTTTTAGATCAAAATCCATGTTCTAGACATCAGTGATTGGGGGTAATGTGTGTGGCACATTGATCTTTTGTTTTAGAGTTCAGTTTATTCTAGGCATTCTCAGTAGTTACATGCCTTACTCCATTTATAGGTGGTTGGCATCACATTTGAGTTAAAATTTCATATAATTTTATCTTTATAATTACTTGAGTTATTTATTTGGATTTAATATAAGCCTATTAAATCAATTTTAGAGTGTCCTTCATACAAGTCTAATCTCCATCTTTCGAAATGGCCAAGAGTGGCCTAGTTTCCAGCACACATTTGGTTATTCACACCATAGTGTTAGATTTCTAGAACATTCATGGGATCCATGAGCCATCTCCTATGACATATATTCTATACTAGTATCACTTCATAGCTTCATTTCATAGGGAAATGATGGATCCAAAGGGCCTACCTTTGTATTCTTGAGCCACCTATTTAGAGGGATTTAACACATAATCCAAACATTAATTAGCACATGCATGATTCATTAACTTCACTTAGTTGGAAATGATGGAGCCAAAGGGCTAGCCTTTGTATTCTTGAGCCAAATTCCAAGGAATTTAGCACTCATCTCCATTCATGATATTGCTCTTGATTCAACACATACTCTCAACACAATCCAATATCATAACAAGTTTTGTATTGGTTTGCATACCTAATGAGGTTATTCATTCCTCTCTCTCTTCCTATACTCAAGTTTTGTACATTATTATTTTATAAATATCATATCTTTTAATAATTATCTACTTCATGTTTTATTTTTAGATTCACACATCACATCATGCTCTCTCTACGCACATCTAGCATCACACAGCTTCATGAGCTTTTCCCTCACAAGTAAATTTAGGTATGCTTATTATTTTTACTTTACCCTAGTATTTCACTTTGTTGAATCACTAGAATAAAGGGGGGGTAAATGTAATCATATAAAATGTGAAATTAGATGACTTAGGCATGGCTAATATCACCCAACCTATAGGTCCTCTTTCTTTCTCACTCAACCCTTCTCAGCTAAACTTTCATTGATTCTCAGTCACTCATAGCTTCTCAAACTTATCTTTTCAAGACCTAAGTATCCCTCAAAAACCCAAATCCATCCCCCAAGGTATCATCCTCCTAGGATAATAGCACCTAATTTAGACAGGAGCACCAAAATTGAAGGGTGTCTTATTTTTGGTGTTGTTGTCCAAGTTCATTTTCACCTCTAATGGTTAGGTTTTCTTGATTCCTTATCTTTTCCCTTGTTATCCTAATACAAGTTAATCTAACCCAAGATCATTAGTTCCCATATAAAAGGTCATTAAATGTCCATTTAGAAGGGTTGGCACTCATTCATAGAAAAAAATCAAGAATACAAGTAAGTACACTCCAGCACTCTTTCCTATTCTCTGCATATAGCCTTCCAAGACTAATTCAAGCCTATCCAAGCACTCATACCAGCCCCTAGTCATCAAAATTACATTTCATTTTTGCATCTAGTTACATACATCACACAATTTTACTTATTACTTAAAATGGGAAAACTACATTAGCTTGATCCCTCTTCATAGTATTAGTATGTAGGTAGCATGCCCACACATAGGGATTGAAGTGCATCTAGCATATACTTTACACACTAACCCCTTCTCTCTTTCCCAAGTTTGATATTAAAGTTCAAGTATTAAGAGATCCAAAGGGTTTTTAAGATTACTTTAGGTAAATATAAATATCCACACATAATCAAGCTTTGATATTTCATGGCTAGGGTTTTACAGACCTACTGAATAAAACCCAAAAATTCCAGGTCACTAGGACAATAGTGCTAGAATTAGACAATATCACTAGAAGTGGAAAATAGCTTCAAAAAGTGGACTATAGTGCTAAGTAGTAGGGTGTCTTGAGTTTGGCAATCCTGTCTAATCTAGAAATAGATTTTGGGTTCTATTTGTAATAGCCTTCCACCGTTGCATAATAATGTATAGATAATGAATCAGCTATTTCAACCTAGAATAAGCTAAGTTTAGTTTCTCTACACTTATTTTTAGGAAAGATAAAAATACATATCTATTTTCACAAATCAATAGGCTAATTAAGATACATTAATTATTGATTTATATTTACTCATACCTTTATTTGCTTAGTGATTAAACCTCTAATTCCCAAAAATAATAAAACACTTGGCAACTTAAGGGGAGCCACCATCACCCCTTCTACCCTGATGACTGTGAAATCTACGTATAGCTACTAACTTCCCGTTTCCTTTAGTTTTTATCTAACCTCTAGGGGAACTCTTATAATTTCACATTCGGTGATGGATTTGTAAACAACTAGGTATAAGTCTTTTATAATTACCTTGATATTACACCCAAAATAGTGGATATGCATTACAAATAATAAATGGGTCAAAACTTCATCTAGTGTAGGAGACCATGAGTTTGGACCTAGTTGGGTAGTTGAGTAGATGGCATCCAATAGGTAGCTCATCATGTAGAAAGGGAAACCATTTTATAAGTATCATTCATTACATGCACTAGATTTTTACTAATAATGTCTTTTAGTGAGGGAGTTTATTGATCCTCCAGGATTATCTGTAACATTGGGATAGTTATGATATCCACATAGCCAATGTTTGTGTTACCATATATCCTATTGAGAAATGCAAAGCTAATCTTGACTCCCTTCCTAAACTGATGGATAGGTATGTTCCCTAGGTCATCCATGAAAATAACCCTGATTAGGTTAGTAACCCATTATTCTAAGACTGTCTCTATTTTGTGTACCTCATACCAGTTGTCAATGATGTTTTGGTTGTAATCTAGTTATGGTAGAGGTAGATCACAATATTTCTTGAATCTCAACCCTATGATGAAATCAATCAAGAGTCCTTAGTTCATGGATTTTATTAGCCCATCCTCACATCTCATCCTCCTAAAGATGCCATAAACTAGGTCAGTGCATGATATGACCTCTGGCTTCACTACAACTCTATGAAGATTAGTAGATTTTATTGAAAGGATGTCAAAATTAAATTGGATTATGTAAGGCAATGTCTTAGCCTCATCAATATCCCTAGATACTTCAACATTGTAATAGATTCTTATATAAGGCATGTCCCCTGATTTTATGGCCTTGAGAATGAATTATGTATCTTTAAAGACCATTGAATTACTATATTATAATAATAAATCATCATTTCCAAAGGAGGTACCCTTACCAAGAGTGGAGGGACCTACTTGTTCCATTTTTTCAATCTTCTGGGTAGTAACCAACTTCATTTTATATCTCTCTACAACTTTTGAGCTCCAACAATGGTGGCCAAGTGAAATTTGTGAATAGCTAGAGCTTTATCATACTAAGGATGTAGATAGCAGGGAAAGTAAATGTTTAGAGATATGAAAGCAAATGTAGGTAGATATAGTCAATTTGAGTATCCTTTTGAAATATTGCTATTATTAATGTAGCATAGATGGTAATTTTGGTTCATGCCAAATTAATGGTGAGATCATCAAATTTTCATTTAAAGCACTCCAAATTATTGATTTTGGTATTTAATTTCTTTAGAATTCAAATTTAGCACTGATTTGCCTTTGATTTTCCATCAATTTTATATTTAAAGATAAATATTACCACCTTTTGACACATGGCATCTTTCAATTTATGGTGAGCTCTTACAAATCTTTTTGGTCTTAATCAGTTATGGGAGTGCCACACATTGCTCTCATGGGTGATCAGGGCTTTTCTTGATAGGTGGCTCTCTCAGAGGGTACTCATATCTTTCCTTAATGGTTTTCACCTTTAAAAGGCTTCCAACCAACTATTAGTAACTTAGAATTAATCATGTGGCTCAAATAGAGACACACGTCTCTCTCAGAAGTGATCTCATTGAACTTTGAATGTAGTTTCATGGGAATGACATGTGGCTTCATCTTGTGGGACCAAGGTGGACATGCATCACTCTTGGAGGTGATCTAGTGGACCTTAGATAGAAACATTGTGTGGATAACATGTGGCATCATCACACGGGTATAAAAGGACATGCATCATTCTCATGGGAATTTATTTATTCTTATGCCACTTATCATTCTCTTAAGGAGCTTTGGATATTTATATGCCATCAAGCATTGATCAAATGGATTGGGTGTTACCAAATGTCTTATTTAATATCTATAAAGAGTTTTAGATGGATTTAATGCATTTTAAACATGCATTGATCTTTAATGAACCCAACATCACTTCAGAGAGCTATTTAGTTTTGGTTGGTTGTGCTTGAGACATGTGGTGACATCTCAGGGGGTTTTGAATTGTAGCGAGACATGTGGTGACTTATATTAAGTGGGATTATTCATAAGGAGCTAATATTTTGACACATAGCCTTAGATTAGAATATTAATAGCTAATCTTCTCATGATCTCTCCATATGGTACCATGTGGCTTGTAAACTTGGTAGATTTATTCCAAGTCTCTTGTGCGAGGCATGATCAATATCTAAGGCATTAAAAAGCTTGATGATTTGGATACCTATCCTCTTAATTCATAATATTTAATTTTACATCCCACAAGTTGTCATAAATTACTACTTTTAAATTGACATCCTATGAATCCAAGAGAGAAACTAAGTTAGACTTCTAAAAATGTCAAATTCCAATCTAAGAAGATTCAAACAAGTTTAAAGAAAAAAATGCAAGTAAATGCTTTAAATTAAATATAAGGTTAGTCCAATAAGGCATTTGAAGCTTGTTGCATTCATGCCAATAAGAGAACCAGGTAGAATATCCTTAACGAAGGCATGTTTGCACATTTTGAATCATTAATTGTTAATAATTCATTATTGAATGAAACCTTGAAGAAAATTTGTAGTAATTTGAATATTTATAAGTGTTAAGCATTATTAAAAAATGGATAATTAACCCCAAAAAAAAAGGAATTATTAAATCAATTTTCTATGCATTTAAATGAGTTAACAAGCTTGGTATTTTAGGCATTTTAGAAAATTTAAGAAAGGAGGGTCCCCATTCTGGGAATAGGGGGTAGTTAAGCATCAACAGTATTAATTATTATGGATGGTATTGTTTTAATGAGTAAGTAAATGTGTTGGATTAGTATTTATCTACTACTACCTATAGACTACCAAAGTGTCTTTAAAATGTCTTATATATTAGCTAGTTATTATGATATTCAAGAAATATCATTACTTGGCTTAATGCATTGATATATAAAAGATATATATAAGACATTAGGATAGTCTATAAAGAGTGGTAATAAAAAATGACTATGTTATTATAATATCATCATGTTTGAAATTGTTATAATAGTTATTTGATTTACTATTACAGTCAAAAGCATGTCACTAACTTTAAATTAGTCACATAGTTATTTAAAGTCATAATGTTCTTTAATTTTTCTAAGTTATTACCAAAATTACATTTTTACCCTAAGTTATCCTATGAACGAACCCCTAGTCAATGTTCAAATGCATAGAGAATGATTTTATGTAGATAAGACTTGCAAAGTGTTAGTTATCATTGGAAATGATTTTAATAATGGAATTTGTAAAGTTAATACATGGGCATGTAAAGACAAAAAGGCCATGTAGAAAATAAAGGATTAAAATAATGATTAAATGTTTTGGGGAAAATTCGATAGAATTAGTTATTTTTTATGGGCTCAAACTTGATTTAATCTAGTTTAGTAAATAGTTATGGTGAAATGATGGCAAACTATGATTTTGATTCTATAGCTACATGTATTGCATGTATGAGGAAGGTCAATGGAGAAATGATGAGAAGAGGGAGCAAAGAGAGAAGGGAATGACACGGCATGAGGAGGATAAGGAAGGAGTAAAGAGAAGGAGAAAATAATTATTCTAGTTCAAGAAGTTTTAATCCAAAAGCTATTATAAGGTTGGTGAAGCTATTTCATTATTGTTTGAAAAAAAAAATTGTGTGTAATAATTATGTCTTATTAGGGTTTTTATGAAATATCTTGCTTTATATTAAAGATATAGATTTATCCTTGTGGATGGCTCGACCATCCACATAACTAAATCTATATCCCTTGAATCCTTGATGGAATGAAGATTAGGAATATATGTGTAAATTGTTATGGTTGAATGGATTTTAGTTTTGTTGTGATTACTATATACTCAAGCAAAGAAACTATAGGATTTTGACAGTTAGTTTTTCAAAAAAAAGGTTGAATGTGTTTTGTTATATTGAAAACCCTTATTATACATATACAAAGAGGAATATGTCAAAATCCTGAATATATTTATAATACATAAGATTTAGCATATGTTTTGAATTTATGGAGGTTAAAATACTAGGTCTAAGTAGGTTTGTTTTTGATAAGGTAAGATGGAAAAACAGGGGCTAAACCCTTTACAAAGCAAAAAAGACAAGAAGGCAATCAAACAACATATGCCTTCAAAGGGCCGATGGTACTAGCTAAGAACAACAGACACTAAAACAAAACACAAGGAACATAAAGACCAGAGTCAAAGAAGACTCACCTTACATAACCATTGCTTTGAGAAGATCATTAAGTTTCTCAATATTCTCTGCATTATCAGCCTAGCTAGTATTACCCACCTCTTTCAGCATAGACAGGTTCAGTGTGAATATGATCTCCTCCCATTTTGTATTTGTAGACCCAGACCTTAGAGTTCTTAATTTTAGCCTTCAGCTTTGAAATGGTTGCTAACCCTTTTTTCCATTTATGCAAAATGAAGATGTGATGGCTCATTATGTGAAATACTCTACAGAGATGACATTGTCTACTCCCATGCTTGGAGATTATTTCCCCTTGATTTTCATGATGACACCCATGTGCCTCAACCTCATGATGCAATGAATCTTGAATGATTGTTAAACAAGTACAAAGGTTATCAAGTTTTGTAATCCATGATGACCTCCAAATGGACTACCTCCAAGAGCTACCCTTGTCATAAATGAACCTCATTCTTGACAAGTCATCTCTTTTTGAATAATATCCCTAATGTTGATAGGAATATGAGCACCTTGTCGCCACACCCTCCAACCTAAAAATTGTTGACCAAGGTTGGCACAAGCATTGATGACCCTATTTTCCTCTCTATAAATATGGGAAAACTCTACTCCAGAGAACTAAAAAATAAATTGGATGTCTGTAATGACATCTTTTAGCTTAATTCCCACATTTTATTCTTTATTCATAGCATCTATGAACATTTTAGAGTCACCTTGTATACTCAGGTTCCTTATTCCTAGGGATATGGCCAACTTTAGCCCCCATAGTAAAGCCATTACTTTAGCATAGTTATTGCTCTGGCATCCTATTCCACCAGCATCGACAACAGACATCCATCCTTTATCATTATTTATAATTCCTCCTCCACTAGCTTTACCAGCTGACTTGGATGCCCCATCAAAGTTGAGTTTCATCCAGTTAGGCTTTGGATGGATCCATTTAGTATTTAGTCTCTGTAGCATTTTAGAGTTATCATACCTGGGAATCTGGTTTAAAACCTTCCGTTTGGCTATAATTTTGTTCTCAATTTGAGATAGGGGTTTCTTCGTAGCATGAATATGAGCTATTGTGACACTTTCCATGATGGTCTTAACAAAGGAGTGGAAAACCTGAGATGCATTTCTAGCAGTGTCCTTGAAAATTATGTGGTTGCACTCTTTCCATAAAATCTAGCTCAAACATGGAAGAGTTTGCTTCCATAATTCCAAAAGCCAAGGATGTGTGAAGGTTGGGTTCCAGCTGAGAATTACTTATTTGAGGTCAAAATTACAGACTCATTCAATACCAAAGTTATTAAGTATTATGCTCCATAATTCTTGAGCAAATTCACAGTGGATAAAAAGGTGTGAAATTGATTCCTCTTTTAAACCACACAAGAAACATCTATTAACCAAGGTAAACCCTCTCTTTTGAAGGTTATCCTAAGTTAGGATTTTGTTATGAGCAGCAGCCCACCAGAACATGTTAATTTTTGGAATAAGTTTGTGATTCCAGACCTTTTTCCAAATATATTTTTTCTAAGCTTCAAGAATTTGCATATGATAAGCAGATTTAATGAAGAACAATCCATTATTATCAAGCCATCAATATTGTTCATCCCCCTAGGGGAAGAGATGGATTCTGGTCTCTTGAACACACTATTGGATCTCCCACACTCTAGGGAAAAGCTCAGGCTGATGATCACAGTAGTCCAATAGATTTTTCTAGCTCCTTATCCTATTGTTATTTTCCATACAATCACTGACTCTATCTCTAAAAAATTGAGTAGCCAAGTCAGCAATCTCTCCATAGTTACCCTGTGTGATGAGAGTCTTGTCCTTTAACCAGATATCATCCCAAAATTTAATATGCCAGCCATTTCCAAGTTTCCATCTAATTCCCTATTTAAGAAGGCTTCTGCTTTTTAGCATTTTATTCCATATCACAGATCCCTGGGGCAATCCCATCTATTGAAGAAAGTTGGAATCATCCATGCCATGCATGTATTTTGCATACATTATTTCCCCCCAGTCATTATTTTTATTGATCAGGTTCTAACTAATTTTTGAGAGAAGGGCTTTGTTCATGTTCCTGATAGACCTAATATTGAGTCCTCCATGAGATTTTGAAAGACACACTTTTTCCCATCTGACTAATGACATTCTCTATTTGTCTTCCACCCCCATCCCTAAAAATTTCCTTTAGATCTATTCTAGTTTATCATCAAAATATGCATGAATTTTAAAAAGAGATAGGAAGTATGTAGGAATACCTTGCAGCAAGGCCCGAAGAAGTTGCAGTTTACCAACACTATTGAGTAGTTTCCCTTTCCTACCCAAAAGTTTCCTTTGCATTATTTCCATAATTCCATTCCAAAATCCAGGAGAAACCATCTAAGTAGGTTTGTTGAATGAATGGAATGGGATGATATTTTGTGTGTACTTACTATGAAGTTCTTAATGGGTTTAGTCTATTAGGATTGAACTATATACATTTGTTTTTCAAAACCATGAACACATAAATAATGACTATGTATATATTCTTATAAATCCTATTATGGTAATCTAAGTTTGATTAAATTAGTTATAGTCGGATTAGTGGATAAAACAGAGCCATTCTAGGATAGGTTCAATAAGTGGTTATAACCTATCCTGATATTGAATTTCTTGTTATGGAAAATTATGTTACATGATGAAAACATAGTATCCATTGGATATTTATTAGTATATACAAGTTGATGTTATTAGGAAAAAATAGATATAATCATAGTTATTAATTTCACATACACA
The DNA here is from genome assembly GCA_037957365.1 of Torreya grandis. NCBI lineage: Eukaryota > Viridiplantae > Streptophyta > Pinopsida > Cupressales > Taxaceae > Torreya > Torreya grandis. The sequence continues at coordinate 400,099 of JARHVA010004312.1, read as the reverse complement.
AATATACGTATCATTTATACAACATGTATATTGTTTATGTGGATTGGGTATTTGGTTCAAAACCTATTGTGGAGCCTGTAGTGTATTATGGAATCCTTAGGGTTATGATTTTTTAATAAAAAAATAAAATTCAATAGATTTGAACTTGGAATGATTCATTTGATAATGTTTATGAATTGTGCATAGACTATAGTAAGATTAAATACTTATATTAGATTGTGCAAAGTTTTGGTTCTTATACAGTTCACAATAATTTTGAGTTGGATGGTAACTTGATTTTAAATGATACTTGTGAATCGAGGATAGACTATAATCCTAAATTAAGTGGAAGAGGTCATAATATAGATTTGTGTTTCCAGTTGATTAGAACACTATTTATCAACATCTCAAAATAGCATATCAAGTCTAATGACCCAAATTAGGGAAAAATAGGGTAAACAAACTTTGTATAGTTTTTCATCAAAAATGGATTATGACTTATAAATTGAAATGGGATAAATTAGAATAGGGGAAATTGAAATCCTATGATTAATATTGAATGCTATTAAGTGAATAGATAAATTATTAATGTTTGTTCGAATCATATGTAGTTCTTATTGGAAAATAAAAATTATTGTTAGTTAGAACAGAACAGTATTTTTATAAGTGAACAAATACATTTATGCAATATATATTATGTATGTATTTGATATATATATATATATATATATATATATATATATATATATATATATATATATATTAAATATATCTATATGAGGAACTTACATACACACACACATATATAGCATACATTTTTACATAGGAAATGTGTGTTTATAATTGTGGTATATGTTGACTATTAAATTAAGTCATAAAAACCTGAGAAGTAGTACACTATGGTTATATTCATACAACTCCTTAAAGGTAATATGATTTAATAAAAATGAAGGATTTATGTTTCACGTGAGTTAAGACATTAATTTTGAAGTATTTGATCTCTAAAATTATTTATACTAGTTTGTTGTTAATTAATAAATGTGTACATAGAAATAAACTACAATAATGTTGTTTGTCATAGATGGTACTACATTTTAATTACTTATGGAAATTAGAAACATTTAGTCTAAGTATAAAATATACCCAATTGGTATAAATCATACTTATTTATGTTTATTATTCATGTAATAAATAATATAGTTGAAATTCATTGCATACAAATGACAAACTAAATGTATGTACTTTAATTATTTTCATACTTAGCATGTTTTATGCCTATTGATAGGAAGTAATCCAATTAAATCTATTGGTTATGTTTTAAATAAACCAAATCTTGCATTGTTAGTACTAAATACATAGTGAGATAGACTTCACTAGATTACTTAGCATCACGAATGCCAGATGAAGGTAATTTGATCAAGTGGTGTGTATGAATTTGATTGATCATAGAGATTATTAACTATTTGAAAACTTGTCTAGAGTAATGTTTAGTTAAACATTGTCATTTCATATGTATGATTTGCATGTTTATGTGATATCATGTTAGAACGTATTTTATTTATAATATACATCAAGTATTAGATATATTATAGCACACGGATACTAGCTTGTCTTTTTGTACTCCCACACCATCACTATCTACCCATCCATAAAGGGAGGGTCATTCCCTTTTTTAAGAATTATATGGGGGATCGATGGTCTGTGTTTGGTGTATAAAAGTTCTCAAATGATGCTCTCGCTACTCATAGCAGTACTTCATTAGAGACTAAACTTGAGATTACCATAGATACTAGAGTTCATGAGACTCATGCTCCATGGATCCTTGTATATTGTGTTGTATTTAATATTATGATAGTATTTTTAAAGAAAAAGTAATATTTATACATTTCTACATTTAAAATCATGATTGAATATTTTACCAGTAGTGATTGGAATTATATAATTACTTCTTGGGGTATATGCACTAAAATTGAGTAATTTAGCATTATACTTGATTTACTTCTTATGATTATAGTGATAAATAATGCAATAGATTATTACATACCTATTTTTATACTTAACATACTTTGTGTGTTATTTGTGGATCACTAATTAGATTCTCATGGTGAAATATAATGCATGAATACATGGATTTAATTTTTAAAAAATATTACATTATTCTATTAAATCCCAGTAGGGATGTTACAATGTGGTATAAGAGTTTCACCTCAAACTCTAGGACTTAATGAGTCCACTAACACTTTCTTATCCTTATATTTATAGAAAGGAGAATGGTGCAAGCTAAATCATCTAATGATGGTCCTTATAATGTAAATAATAATAACCCTCTATTTGATCTTAACCAATTTATAGCTGAGCAAGTATCAAATTTGGATTATATTCTTGCAACCATGAATGAAAGTAGGGACCAAATTGTAGCCCTAGAATAGGAAATTCATGACAATGAGGAGGAAGCCCATAAGGATGTCCCTAAAGATAATCTTCTTGAGTAGTAAATTCCTTAAGAGTAGATGTATGAGAAAGTGCTTCAATATATGAGATCTCGTGTAACTACAAAATTGGCTAGAGATATGAAAAAGGTAAAGCCACCTAAGTTTGATGGAACTATTATGAGAGAAGGATTTGAAGCATGGTTGATTGAGATGGATAAGTATTTTGATATTTTAAACTACTCTAAAGTCATTAAAGTAGTTTGGGGAGCTTACCAGTTGGTTGGTGAAGAAGCTACATGGTGGGCCACAAAAAAGTTGGAAAAGAATCTTAACTCTACCACCACCACATGGGAGTAGTTTGTAACATTATTTAGATCATGGTGGTTTCCATAGTTATAATTTGATTAAAATATTATGAACTTTTAGAATTTTAAGTAAGGAGATCTATCAATGAATGAATATTGGAAAATTTTCACAAAACTTTTGAAGTATGTACTTCAATATCAGGAAGATGAGAGGTTCATAATTAGGAAGTTCATCATGGGATTAAAACCCCATATTTGTGGAGAGGTAGGTGTGCATGAACCATTTACCATGGAATAGGTCTTAGAGAAAGTAGTTAAATGGGAATATAAGCTAAAATCACTTGCTCAAATTAGATATAAGTTCAAGAAAAAGTTTGAAAGTTCTAAACCAAATTTCAAAAAGAAGAACTAGAAGCAGACGAGTGGAAACTCCAAGAGCTAGTTCAAATATCATAATTCTAGCTTCAAAAGTGATTTAGGTAATAGGAAAATGGGAAATGGTTTTAAAGGTCTCAAGGTAAACCAATAATCTGGTAGGAAAGGACCTCCTAGAGGTTACTTCATTTATGGAGGTGACCATTTTACTCATGAGTGTACTCAAAATAAGTCAAAGAACAAAGGTTTTACTCCATAATAGGGAAAATTTTAGCAATATATATATATATATATGATAGTTGACAATCAACAAGCTAAATTCCAATCTTCACCCATAGAACTACCAGGTATTTTAATTGAACATCCAATTTTTATTTTGATAGATATGAGATCTATAAAGTGTTTTATAGATCCTAGAATACTTAATAAGTTATCTAGAAAATCTAGAGAAATGGAAAATGCATGGTTGGTATAATATGGGAATGAGTTAAAGGTCAAAGTTGATAATTTTATATTAGAAGTTGAGATTAGGTTTCCCAAATTCACAATAATAGTGGATATTTATGCAGCACTGCTAGGGTCATATGATGTGATCCTAGAAGTCAATTGGATTGAGAATCATAAATCTAAGGTTGATTTCAACCTAAAGAAGGTTGAGTGTAAGGATGATTTTATAAATTAGACATGAATTTAGGGTGAGAAAAGAGAGTAAAGGCTTAGGTAGATTTTTGGAATATAACTTAAGAAGGCTTAAGGAAAAAGGTGTCAATCATATATCATTAAGATAAATGAAATGGAGGAAACTAAGGAACCATCCTTTGAATATTATCCTTTTATTAAGAATTTTAATGATGTTTTTCTAGAGTAATTATTAGAATTGCCTCCCAAATATGAGTTTGATTTCTTAATAGATATTATACTTAGATTGGAACCATAATCTAAGGCACTGTATAGAATGATAACCATCGAATTGGTTGAATTTAAGGCTCAACTCTAGGATTTCTTATCAAAAGGGTTTATTAGACCAAGTGTATCACCATAGGGTGTACTAGTTATCTTTATCAAAAAAATATGGTACTCTTCACCTTTGTATTGATTATAGAATGTTGAATAAGGCAACTATCAAGAATAAATATCTGCTACCTTGTATAGATGATCTTTTCGATAAGATGAGAGGGGAAATGGGATTTTATAAGATTGATCTTAGAGAAATATATCATGAACTGAGGATAAAAGATGAGGATATTTCAAAAATAGCTTTTATAACTTGACATGGGCATAATGAGTTCATAATGTTACCATTTGGGTTAATAAATGCTCCAACAACATTTATGAATCTTATGAACAATGTGTTTAGAGATTATCTAGATCATTTTGTTTTAGTTTTTGTAGATGACATTCTTATATATTATAAATATGAAGAAGACCATCTTTAACATATGTAATTGGTTTTAAAATGGTTGTGCAAGCACAATTTGTATGGAAATTTGTCCAAGTGTGTATTTTTTGAAAATAAAGTGAAATATTTGAGACATATTATCTCTATAGATGGTATTTCAGTAGATCCATGAAAGATAAGAGCCATTATAGAGTGCGGGGTACCAAATAATTTCCATGAGGTAAGAAGTTTCATGAGATTGGTAGGTTATTACAGAAAATTCATTTTTATTTCTTCTAAAATAGCTAATCTGATTACCTCTCTACAATGGAAGAGCCAAAGATTTGTCTAGTCAAATAAGTGTGAAGTAAATTTTTAACAACTAAAAAGGAAGCTTACTTCGGCACCAATGCTAAGATTTTTTGATCCTAATAGTCTATTCTTAGTGATCATAGATGCATATTGGGATGGACTTAGAGGAATTATTGTGCATGATGGTGTAGGGGTAGCCTATGAATCAAGGAAACTAAAGCCTTGTCAGGTTGACTATTCCCCTCATGACCTAGAACTTGTATCAATTATGAAATATTTGCAATTTTAGAGGCATTATTTTTTGGGTAAACCATTTAAACTCAAGACTGACAACTTAGGACTCAAGTACATCTTCACCCAATCAAATTTGAATGCTCATCAAAAATGCTAGTTAGAGTTCTTGTCTGACTATGATTTTGATATCAAATATATCAAGGGTAAGTAAAACAAATTAATTGATGCCCTAAGTTATAGGAGGTACATAGTAGTCATAAATACTATCAATAGTACTTTTAGGGATTAAGTGATCAAATTATCACTAGGAGATGAATTCTATGATCAAGTCAAGAAAGTGTTATTTGAGAATGCTGAGAATACTAACTATAAGGGATTCAAAATAGAGAATGATGGTCTTTTGTGATATAATGGAAGTATGTATATATCAGATAGAAATATTCTAAGGATCACAATGCTAAAAACATTATACAATGCCCCATATTTAGGACATCTAGGAGTAAACAAGCTAATGGAAGAGATTAAACCACTTTATTTTAAGAAAGAAATCAAGAAAGATGTAACAGACTTTGTGTCTCATTGTCTAGAATGTCATCATGTGAAAGCTGAACATATACATCTAGATAGATTAGTGTATCCACATGACATACCATAATGGAACTAGTAGGTGATCAATATGGACTTTGTCTAAAGTTTATCATTATCATGGAACATGCATGACATGATCTTGGTAGTGGTTGACAAACTAACCAAGGTAGCTCATTTTATACCAAGAAACTTGACTAATGATTCACCTACTCTTGCAAAGATATTTGTAAAGTAAGTGTATCAAATGTATGGTTTTATAGAGAAGATAATTTTGGATCATGATCTGAGGATGACTTCTAGGTTTGGATTGACTCTGAATTCAGCATTGGGTATGTAATTAAACTTCAATACTACATATCACCCATAGATTAATCATCTAATTAAGCAAATTAATTAGGTGTTAGAGGATCTCCTTCATATGTATTGCATGGATTATAAATATAAGTGGGAAGAGTACATTTCATTGGTTGATTTTGCTTAAAATAACTCACACCAATTAGTTTGGAAGATGGCACCATTTGAAACATGATATAGAAGAAGGTACAGAATAGTAATTAGTTGGGATAATTTAGAAGATAGGGTAGTCTTTGGACTGAAGATGCTTTCAAAAATGGAACATCAAGTTAGATTAATTATTAAAAGTTTGGTCGAGGCCAATGATAGACATAATAGTTATATTGATTTAAAGATAATAGTTAGGTAGTTTTCATTAGGTAATAAAGTATTTTTTAGGGTTAAGCCTAAAAAAATATTGATTAATTTTGAAAAGTTATCAAAACTTTCACTGAGATATGTGAGACCCTTAAAGGTTTTGTAAGTGGTCAACCCTATAGCATATAGGTTTGCATTTCCACCAGCCCTAACTCTATTGCATAATGTCTTCCATGTATCTTATCTTAAAAAGTATATAGTTGATCCTTCACATGTGTTGGATTGGAATGATTTGTAGGTTTTGGATCCTAGGGTGGTCATGGTAGAACTAATTAGAGTAATTGACACTTGCAAACTCTGTTTACATAATAGAGAAGTGTCATAGTGTAAGGTATTTTGGGATAAATACTCTAAGGATAGTTCCACTTGGGAAGACTATAATGAGTTTTACAAGTTATTTCCACATTTTTTTGCTTGATTTATTGTTTTATACTTTGTTATTTTTCTACTAAATAATATTTTTAATTTAGAACTAGTATTTGAATAAGTGTCATCGAGATTATGACAAGCTTTAGGGGGAGATATGTCACATCCCAATTTCTCTCTAACCTTATTTACCCGATTATTTATGGATTATTATGGTTGTTAAATTGATTAATTACTATTTAATTAAGTTGTAAGTCATATGCTATTATGGGATAGTTTTATGTTGCTTTGATTACATGATTATATTATTATGATTTAGTTGTATTTGTATATACTTTACATTGTGATCATGTTTTTAGTTTTTACACCAATTTTTTATGGATATATATCATGATGTTATGGGTTAACTACCTTATCATGAGTTAGATGCAGAAAAGATCCATCACTTAGATCATGACAGAGGGAGAGCATCATTGGAAATGATAGTGTATATGGAGGTGTTGTAAAATGATAGAGAAATACTAGAACCCATGCATACACCATGATAGATAGAATTATTTATATGTATTATTTGAATTATTATCTTTAATATGTCATTGGTGTTATCTGCATTTATATGATTGAATATGTGTGTTAATTGTGACCTAGTTTTAGTTTAATGCTTATGTGGATCTAATTGTGTGATTGCATTTTAGTTTTAGTACATATATTGAGTCAATAATGTTTATTTTGATCATGTTGTGTAATTTTATTCATGATTATGGATGATATTGATTTAATGAGAAAGTAAATCTATTAGATTAGTATTTATCTACTACTACTTATAGACTAATTGGAGTGTCTTTAAAATGTCTTACACATTAGCTATTTATTATGATATTCAGGAAATATCATTATTCAAATTAATGCCTTGATATATAAAATATAGCTAGAAGACATTGGGGTGGTCTATAAATAGTGGCAATAACAAGTTACTACATTATTACAATATCATCATGTTTGACATTGTTATAATAGTTGTTTGATTTACTATTACAGTCAAAAACATGTCATTGACTTTAAATTAGTCACATTGTTATTTAAATTCATAATGTTGTTTACTTTTTCTAAGTTATTACCAAAATTACATTGTTAACCTAAGTTATCCTATGAACTAACCCATAGTCAATGTTTGAATGCACAGACAATGATGCTATGTAAAGAAGACTTTTGAAGTGTTAGTTATCATTGGTAATGATTTTAATAGTGGACTTTGTAAAGTTAATACATGAGCATGTAAATTCAAAAATACCATGTAGAAAACAAAGTATTAAAATAATGATTAAATTTTTTGGGGAACATTCGAGAGAATTAGGGCTTTCTTATTGGCCCAAAATTGAGTTAAACTAGTTCAGTAAATAGTTATGCAAATAATGGGGATTTTTCATGGTGGAATAATGGAAAACTATGAGTTTTATTCTATATTTGCATGCATTGCATCTATGATGAAGGTTGATGGATAAATGATAAGAAAATTGAGCAAAAAGAGAAGGGTACAACACGACATGATGAGAAGGAAGGAGCAGAAAGAAGGAAAAAATAATTATTCTAGTTTTTAAAAAATTCATCTAGAAGCTATTGTGAGGTTGGTGAAGTTATTTCATTATTGTTTGAAACAAGAAATTTTGTGTAATAATTATGTCTTATTAGGGTTTTTTTGAAATGTCTTGTTTCATATTAAAGATACAAATTTAGTCTTGTGGATGGCTCTATATCCCCTAAATCTTTAATGGAATAAAGACTAGGATTGTATGTGTAAACTATTACAGTTGAATGGATTTTAGTTTTATTGTGATTACTATATACTCAAGCAAAGAAACTAGAGGATTTTAGTAGTCAAGTTTTTCAAAACAAGGATGACTATGTTTTATTATATTAAAACCCCTTATTATATGTATGCAAATAGGAATATGTCAAAATATTGAGTATATTTATAATACACAAAACTGAGCATATATTTTGACTATTTAGAGGTTAAAATACTAGGTTTGACTATGTTTGTTAAATGAATGGGATGGAATGATATTTTGTGTACTTATTTTAAAGTTCTTAATGGGTTTAGTCTATCAAGAATGAACTATATACATTTGTTTTTTTAAAACTATGAACATATATAAAAGGACTATGTACATATTCTTATAAATCCTATTATGGTAATCTAAGTCCAAGGAAATTAGTTATAGTTGGATTAGTGCATAGAACAGGGCCATTCTAGGATAGGTTCAATGAGTGGTTATGTCATATCCCAACATTAAACTTCTTTTTATGGAAAATTATATTACATGAGGAGACTACAGTATCTATTTGAATATTTTTTAGCATATACAAGTCTATGTTATTATGGAAAAATGGATATAAGCATAGACATTAATTTCACATACATAAATATATAGATCATTCATATAACTTGTATATTATTCATTTGGATTGGGTATCTAGTTTGAAACCAATTGTGGAACCTATAGCGTATTATGGAATCCTTAGGTGTATGAGTTTTTAATTTAAGAAAAATTGACAAAGTCAAACTTAGAATGATGCATGTGATAATGTTTATGAACTGTGCATAGACGATAGTAAGGTTAAATACTTATATTAGATTATGCAAAGGATTATTGTTTTATGGTTCATAATAATTTTGAGTTGGATGTCGACTTGATTTTAAATGATATTTGTGAATCTAGGATAAAATATAATCCTAAAGTAAGTGGAAGAGGAAATAATATAGATTTGATTTTCCAATTGATTAGAACACTATTTATTAACATCTAAAAATAGTATATCAAGTCTAATGCCCTGAATTAGGGGGAAATAGGGTAAACAAACTTTGTATAGTTTTTCATCAAAAATGGATTGTAACTTATAAATTTAAATAAGATAAATTAGAATGGGGGTTTAATAAAAATTTAAATCCAATGATTAATCTTGAATTATTTTCTATGAATAGATAAATTATTGATGGTTGTTTGAATCATATGTAGTTTTTATTGGAAAATAAAAATTAGTGTTAGCTTAAATAGAAAATTATTTTTATATGTGAACAAATACATTTATGCAATACATATTATGTATGTATTTGATAAGTACAGGTACACGTATATGAAATATATATGTATGAGGAACTTACATACCTATACACATATATAGCATATATTTTTACATAGGAAATATGTACTTATAATTATGGTATATTTTGATAGTTAAATTAAGTCATAAAAACCTTGAGAATTAGTACACTATAATTATATGCATACAACTCCTTAAATTTATAACAAATTAATAACAATCAAGTATTTATGTTTAACATGATTTAAGACATTAATTTTGAAGTATTTAATCTCTAAAATTATTTATACTGGCTTCTTGTTAATTACGAAATGTGTACATGGAAATAAATTATGATAATGTTGTTTGTCACAGATGATACTAAATTTGAGTTACTTATGGAAAAAAATTATGATAATGTTTTTTGTCATATATGATACTAAATTTGAGTTACTTATGGAAATTGGAAACATGTAGTCAAAGTATAAAATATATCCAGTTGGTATAGAGTGTACTTGTTTATGTTTATTATTTATATAATAAATAATATAGTTGAGATTCATTACATACATTTGATGGACTAAATATATGTACTTTGATTATTTTCATAGTTAGCATGTTTTATGCCTGTTGATGGGAAGTAATTGGATTGAATCTTTTGGTTATGTTTTAAATAAACCAAATCTCATATTTTTGGTACTAAATAAGTGGCGAGATAGACTTCACTAGTTTACTTAGCATCACCAATGCCAGATGAGGGTAATTTGATCAAGTGTTGTGTATGAAATTGACTGATCCTATAGATAATTAACTATTTTAAAATTTTGGCCAAAGCAATGTTTAGTTAAACATTGTCATTTCATATGTATGATTTACATGTTTATGAAATATCATGTTAGAACATATTTTATTTATGGTACACATCATGTATTAGATACCTTATAGCACACATGCACTAGATTATCTTTCTAGATTCTCATACCATGATTATCTACCCATTCATGAATGGAAGGTCATTCCCTTATTGAGGGATTATGAGGAGGATTGATGGTATGTAGTTGGCATGGAAAAGCAATCGAATGATGCTCTCCCTCCCCATAGTAGTACTTTATTAGATAATACACTTTAGCTTATCATAGATACTAGAGTTCATGAGACTCATGCTCCATGGAGCCTTATATCTTATATTGTATTTAATATTGTGGTATTATTCTTGATGAAAATGTAATATTTATATAATTAAAATAGTGACTAGAATTATATAATTACTTCTTGGGATATATGCAGTAAAATTGAGTAATTTAATATTGTACTTGATTTGCTTCGTATGATTATAGTAATCAATAATATAATAGATTGTTACATGCATATCTTATGGTTAACATATTTTGTGTGTTATTTATGGATCACTAATTATATTCTCATGGTGAAATCTTATGTATGAAGACGTGGATTTAATTTATTTTTTTAAATTAAATTTTTACATTATTCTATTAAATCTTAATAGAGATGTTACACCATGCACATTTACTTCATATCCAATTTGGGGTTTCAATCCCATGATGAATTTCTCAATTTTGAAACCTCTCATCTTCCTAATACTGAGGTACATACTTAAGAATTTTGGTGAATTAATCCTAGTATTAATTCACTAATAAATTATCTTACTTAACATTTTAAAAATTTATAAACTTTTGGTTGAAGTATAGTTATGGAAGCCATCATGACCTAAACAAAATCACAAAATATTCCTAAGTAGTGGTGGTTGAGTCGAGGTTCATCTCAAGCTTCTTGTTTGTCGACCAAATCCTTGTTTCACTAACAAGCTAATAAGCTCCCCATCCTACTTTCATGACTTGAAAATAATTTTGAATCTCAAAATACTTCTCCATTTTTTTAGCCATGATTCAACTCCATCCCCTAATATAGTTCCATCAAACTTGGGTGGATTCACCTTTTTATGTTACATGCTAACTCTATAGCTACTCAAGCTCTCACATCTTGTGGTTCCTCCTCATACATTTTCTCTTAAATATGCTCTTGGTCATTAAGATGATCTTTAGGTTCCTCCTAGGCATTATCCTCTTCATGTCCATGCACTTCCTCTTCGAGGGTTGCAATTTAATCCCTACTCCTTACATGCTTATGAGAATTTGATCCAACTTTACAGCTTAGTGGTAAAATGATTTAGATTAATAGGGGGTTTGGTATTAAAATTACCCTCACCTCTTAGTCTATCGCACACCATTTTTATTCTTATTTATCAGAAGAATAGGTTTTCATTAACAGACATATTAAGTCCTAGAGTTTGAACCTGGCGCTAATACCATAATGAAACAACCCCACTAGGTTTTACTAAAATATTTCAATAATTTTTTTAATTAAATACACATATTCAATATATAGATTTTACCACAAGAAACCTATCTAGTGATCTTTAACTAACTCTATTAAATTAATTAACCATTAAGGCCATAACTAATCCACTTAGCTAAGGATCACCATGAATAGATATAGAAATCATGAACAATACTAAAGTAATAATAAATACTACATACCATCATAAATAAAATAGTACAAATTTAGCCATCACTAGTACAATGTTATAACCACTACTATATAAGTATAATGTATAAATGATACAATTTTCAATAATACATAAAAATATCTGAAATGATAAAACATGATACAAAGCCCCTCAGAGCAGAGTCTCCATGATTCAAGTATCAATATGTAATCTCAAGTGTAGTCATAAGTATAGTACTCTAGCTATAAGGGAGAGCATCATCCAAACACTTTTCCACACTAACCACATACCATAAATCCCCCACACTATCTCCCAAAAAAAGGGATGGCCCTCCCTTCATTGATGGGTAGATAATGATAGTATGAGAATCCAAAGTAAAAAACCAAAACCCATGTGTTGAACATATCTAATACATATTGTGTATCATAAATAAATATTTTATAATATGATATCACATAAAAATGAAAATTATATCAATATATGAAATGATAATGTTTATCAAATATTACTTTGGCCAAAGTTTTCAATAATAAATGATCTCTAGGATCAGTCAAATTCATACACATCACTTGATTGGATTACACCTTATATTGCATTTTTGGTGTTAATTAAGCCATTGGAATTTATCCACTACTTAATTAGATCATTAATGTGAGATTCAATAAAATAAATAATAATATAAAAACCAATAGATTCATTTATAATATTTCACTTTAGCTAATAAAAATTATGCAAAGTACAAAAAAATCACAAATATTCATTTAGTATATCAAATGAAGTGAATTGAATCCATACATATAGTTTATTAAAAATAATACACACAAATCTATAAATAGTCCTCAATATAAAATACCATCAAGGTAATGATTATCTAAACTGTAAGTTTCTTTAACCACTAAGCAACTTATAATATTATTTCTATACAAAATAATATTATAACCCTAGCTAAATAAATTGTTCTTATTCCACATATAACAATAGATAGTCTAAAACATACTAAATGTTTTATATTTAAACTCTTAAATATATTATCTTAATGTCTTTAATCCAAACATTAAAATATAAAAAGCATTCTTTTATACGTTGTTATGATAATAATAATTATAACATAGCTGAATGCATTAATATATATAAACACTTCATTTATATATTATACTACTAAGATGACATCTACTGTCGTACACCTTATAGTATATTATATATGCTAAGTATACAGTCAGTTCCTATACAATGGCCTCATAACCTTTTTCATTAAACTAAAAAATTCCACTTGCCCATGATAATAAACACATATAATTCTATAAATCAAACTCAGTTAATCCACTATTTATCAAAACTATTTAACCATTTAAATCTAATCAATAATTTAATTTTATCAATTAAATATAATTTATATGAGAAAATAGAAGAACACAATCATTTTTACTCAACTCAAGTATTGTTTAATAAAATAATCAACACACAGTCGAATACCCATCTCGAGTCTCATTTATAACATCTCAAACTTGGCCAAATAAAATAACTATAACACTTATCTGAATACCTTACTTAGGTATGGTCTATCATAGCTCAAACTTGGCCAAATGAAATAATTCAATCATGCAATTTAACCCATATTTCTATGCCCTTAACATTTGTCATGTCTTAGGATATGTGTGGCTAACTTGTGGCTTACATACCTCTTTTATATTCTTTTTACATTTCTATATGTTCTTGGTTAGGTCGGCCTATGAAATAACCATGGTTAAGTATACTATATATAGGAGGTAATGGTTAGTCTTTAATAATCATGTTAAGTATTCTACTCTTAGTGCGTTATTATGAAGGTTGCTCCCTTGAAGTGGCTTTGTTATATTATCTAATATTCTACTCTACTATCAATTATTATTGTGTGATCTCTCATATTTACTTATTCTATGAGATATAAAATCATTTTATTTAAACATCTAGTAAATTCATTACAAATGGTATCAAAGCTTTGATTTGGGAAAGTTTCATGTGGTGTTATTTTTTTGGATCTAGCGAGGTGCAACTTCTGTGAGGGGAAGGAGCAAAAAAACATAACTTATAATCCAAGAAGAATTAAATTTTTTTTGTTAGCATAGTATTGTTCAAAACATTTTTTTTTTTTAATAATTAAAAAAATCACTTTGCACAACTATAGTTGTTGGATTCATCTTGACAAGATGATCATAATGATATATTCCACCAGTACACTTTTTTATGCCAAATTTTTTTATTCTAGTGCACAAAGGTATTCATTGGGTTCATCTTGGCAAGGCGATCATAATGGTGCCATCTCTTGGTACACTTTTTTTGGGGGAAAAAAAACCTCTTAGGGTTTGTATATGGTTGGTCCTTCCACACAAAGATGAAAAGGGGGGAAAGAAACTCCTAAAACTCCTACCAGTGACATGGAATCTAGAACTTCAGATCCATTGATTTCTCAACTTTAAGCTAACATAAAAGTTTTGGTACAGCATGATGACTTTGTTTCAATTCAAATGGATGTTTCAAGGATGCATAGATAGATTAATTAGGTTCACAATCAATTGAATCAAAACACTTCTTCATTAGTTGCTCTTTCATCTCATTTATAGTCAAATAACCCTCCACTTCATCATTCAAGTCCTCCTCCTCCCAACACTAACAACTCCAATTCTAGTGTGAAACTGATGTTGCCCAAAGTGTACATGCATAATTTTTATGGTAAGATTACTCTCATTTAGATTACCAAAATTGAGAATTTATTTGATCTGCATCAAACTCCTAGTTCTCAAAAGGTGATAGTGGCATCTTTATATTTAGAACATGAGTAGTTCATTTGGTATCATTGGTTGTGTGCATGGTCTATTTTCACTAATGAGTTATTGGCTCATTATTATAATAATGTCTTTGAGAAATAATTTAGCCAATTAGCAAAACTATGGCAAATGGGAACTATGAAGGATTATATTCATCAGTTTTAGAATCTATCTTTATGAGTGGAAGACATCACTGAGAAAAAATTGACTGATCTATTTTTGGGTGGTTTAACTATAGCATCCAATAAGAGGTTTGGATGTTTAATCTAGAATTTGTATCAAAATCTATTCCATAGGAATGCATGGTAGAGGTAAAATATATGGTCAAATGGAAAACCTTCACTATTGGTCATGATCACACCTTTTTAGCACCACCATATCCTCAACCCTCTAGATTGACACATCAACAAATTGATGAGAAGTGAGCCAAAGGGTTGTGTTATAGTTGTGATAGAAAATGGAGTAAAGACCATTGTTGCACTAAAAATAATTTATTTTACATTGAAGGTGAAAATGAGGATGATGATGAGGAGGAAGCACTTGGTGAGGATGAAAAAGGTCCTAAGGAGGAATCTAAAGACTCTCAGCCTATTATTTCCTACCATGCCCTTCCAAGTATTAGTACTCCCCAAACTCTTAAGGTGGTGGGTTTCCTAAAGAAACAAAAGGTCACTATTTTGATTGATTCTAGGAGCACACATAACTTCATCAATAATAAGTTGGTTTCTCACTTGAAATATTTCATTTATCCCACTCCAAAATTTTAGGTCATGATTATAGATGGTGGTGCTATTAGTTGCTCAGTAAAATGCCATGGTATTAAGCTGGCCATAGGAAACTACTTTTTGGATTCTCCTATGTTTGTTATTCTCATGGGGGGAGTTGTAATTGTTCTATAATTATAGTGGCTCACCACTTTGGACACTATTGAGATGAATTTTCAATAATTATTAATGCATTTTCATTCTAATGGAAGGACATTTGAGCTAAGAATATTAAGGGATAAATATCCACAACTTGTTAAATCCCATCAAATGACAAAGATTCTCTAAAAGGGTATTGAAGTATTTGTAGATCACTTGTTTTCCATGGAAGTTCATCCAAATCTACCATTTACACCTCCTAATATATAACAAGTGATTGATTCCCATTCAATTATTTTTAGTGACATGCCAAAAGGACATCCACCTAGTCACATGCATGATCATGCTATCAAACTTATTCTTGGTATTACACCACACTAATATTAGGCCATATAGGTATCCCTATGCCTAGAAAAGTGAAATTAAAAATATGGTATGGAATATGTTGCATGCAGGAATCATTCACCATAGGCAAAGTGAATATTTTTCACCAATTGTCATGGTGCAAAAGAAAGATAACACTTGGAGGATGTACACTAACTACAAGGAACTCAACAAGTACACTATCAAAGATAAGTTTCCTATTCCTATCATTGATGATTTTATAGATGAATTAAATGGTGCTAGTTATTTAACCAAGTTAGATTTGTGTTTTAGGTATCGTCAAATCTAGATCTATGATGAAGATATACCCAAAATTGCTTTTAGGACTTATGAGGGCCATTATGAGTTTTTGGTTATGCCTTTTGGGCTAAAAAATGTACCATATACCTTTCAAAGTTTGATGAATACTATCTTTAGGCCATTTTTGAGGAAATTTGTTTTGGTATTTTTTGATGATATCCTCATTTATAGTAAAAATTAGGAAGACCATTTGCACCATGTGAAATAGGTACTCTCAATTTTAGAACATCAATTATATGCCAAACCTTCCAAATGTACTTTGGAGCTTGTAAGGTTTAGTATTTGAGTCATATGGTTTCACATACAGGAGTAAAAGTGGATCCTAAATAAATCCAAGCAATGGTGGACTAGCCGAATCTTAATACACTCAAGAAAATAAGGGGATTTCAAGGGATAACTAGTTACTATTGTAGGTTTGTTAAAAATTATGGTAGCATTGCATTCCTAGTCACATGTTTGTTGAAGAAAGACTCCTTTCAATGGATTGATACAACTACTGAGGCATTTGAATAATTGAAATTGGTGATGTGCACCACTCTAGTGTTAGCTACTCCTAATTTTCCTAAGACTTTTATGGTTGAATGTGATGCATCTAGGTATGGTATGGGTGTTGTAAACATGCAAGAAAGAAGACCAATTGAATTTGAAAGTTGTCAACTAAAGGGTAAAAATTAGCATGAGTCCATTTATGAGAAGGAAATGATGGCCATTTTGTATGTAGTTAAACAATGGAGGACTTATTTGATAGGTCATCACTTTTAGGTAAAGATTGATCATGACATTCTCAAATATTTCTTGGAACAAAGGTTATCATCTAAATAACAATAGAAATGGGTAACTAAGATGTTAGGCTATTATTTTTAAATAGTTTACAAGAAAGGAAAGGATAATGTAGTGGCAGATGCACTATCTAAGAAAGATGAATCAGTTGAGGCATTGTTATATGCTATGACCATTCTATAGGTAGATTGACTAGAGGAAGCATGATTAGAATGGGACAAGGATAGTGCTACCCATGATTTGATTTAGAATCTTCAACAAGGTTTAGGTGGATTTGAAAAATTCACATGAAAGGGTGATGCATAATAGTATAAAGATAGATTATACCTATGTAAGAATTCTCTTAAATAAAAAATCCTTTAGGAACTTCATGCAACTCTAATTGGAGGTCATTCAGGATTTTTGAAAACCTATCGTTAAATCAAGTAGGATTTTTTTTGGGAAGGACTCAAGGGGTATGTCCAAAATATGTGGTTGAATGTATGATCTATCAACAAAATAAAGGAGAAACCATCAAAACCCTAGGTCTTTTACAGCCTTTATCCATCCCTAGACAATGTTGGGAAGAGGTGTCTATGGATTTTATTATAAGGTTACCGAGATATGATGGTCAAATTGTTATCATGGTTGTGGTAGATCATTTTAGTAATTATACTCATTTATATTCTTTATCACAACCATTTTTTTCTAGTACAGTAGCTTCTACTTTTTTCAATATAGCTATGAAATTACATGGTACCCCTAAGATCATTGTTAGTGATCGAGATCCCATCTTCACTAGTAATTTTTAGATTGATTTATTTGCATGTTTAGGCACCCATTTGGCTCATATTTTATCCTATCATCCTTAATTAGATGGAAAAAATAAGGTATTCAACAAATGTCTAAAAGGATATCTCCATTGTTTTATTTTTGATAAATAGGATAAATGGGTTCATTGGTTTCCACTTACTGAATAATGGTATAATAATTATGTTCATATTTATTTCAAAATTTCTCCTTTTATAACACTATATGGATACCACCCTCTATCCATAACTTCAACCTTGAAGGTCCATCCTAAGGTTTGTGTAGTTAAAGAACATATTCACCATCAACAAGAGGTCCTTGCCAGTTTATGTGAAAATTTAGCCATGGCCCAAAATCACATAAAATAGTAGGTAGGTCAACATAGGAGTGAGAGGCACTTTGACATTCGTGATTGGGTTTTTGTTTGGTTATATCCATATAAGCAGATGTTCTTAAAGTAATATAAAAAGGACAAAAAACTATTTCTTAAGTATTATGGGCCTTATCATATCTTTAAAAAAATTGGTAGTATGACCTACAAGTTAGAGTTTCCTTCCTCCACTCACATACATCTAGTATTTCATGTATCATGCTTGAAGAAAGTCATTAGACACAAAGTTGATACTTAAATAGAGTTAATAAAATTGGATGAGGAAGGAAGAGTTATTCTTGATCTTGAGGTGATCCTTAAAATGCACACTAAGTAGTTATGGTCTTGAGAAATTAAGGAGTACTTGAACAAATGGAAGAATTTTCCCTGTGAAGATGCTACTTAGAAGGATGAATCCTTTGTGCAACAACATCCATAATTGACTCAATGTTTAGGACAATGTTATTTTGAAGGGGAGGGGCATGCTATGCCCTTAACCTTTGGTGTATCTTGGGATATGTGTGGCTAAATTGGCTTACATACTTCTTTTATATTCTTGTTACATTTCTCTATGTTCTTAGTTAAGTCAGCCTATAGAATAACCATGGCTAAGTAGACTATATATCAGAGGTAGGGGTTAGACTTTAGACATCATTTTAAGTATTATACTCTTAGTGCATTATTGTGGAGGTTGTCCCCTTGAAGTGGATTTTCTATATTATCCAATATTTTGCTCTATTATCAATTATTGTTGTGTGATCTCTCATATTTGCTTATTCTGTGTGATATAAAATCATTCTATGCAAACATCTAAGTAATTTCATTACATGTATACCCAGTCTCCCTATGAACTAAGTGACACTTACATAGTTCATTCTCATAACAACATTACATAGTAATTTCAGAGTATAAGCAATGTTCATAATAAATAACTAAACTTTGCTATGAATTCTTTATTAGTTTATTGGTATACATACTATCAAAAATCCAAATGCATACCTTATAGTCCTATTATTCATCTCCCTATACCTAAGTTACATAAAAAGACTACGAAATAAGTTCCCAATTCCATATATAAACCATTATGAATAATACTAGATTTCATAACTTAGCTTAGTGTTTAAACTATAGTTTATGCCTATTATAAACAAACAACTTCATCTTTTAAATGTAATACATAGTCTCCCATTAAATTTGGACTATATATTACAAGTGTGTGTGTGTGTGTGTGTGTGTGTGTGGGTGGGTGTGGGTGTGTGTGTACTTGTGTGTATGAATATATGTATGTATATGTATACATATACATACATACACACAAATGTGTGTGTGTGTGTGTGTATACACACACACTTGTATTCAACTATTAAACTTAATATATACTTGTGAGTTTAATAGTATACAATCACAAGTATATATTAAGTTTAATAGTTGAATACAAGTGTGTGTGTGTGTGTGTGTGTGTGTGTGTGTGTGTGTGTGTGTGTATACACACACACTTGTATTCAGCTATTAAACTTAATATATACTTGTGATTGTATACTATTAAACTTAAATTGAAAAGCTTTAAATATGTGACTACACACACACACACACACACACAAGTATATATTAATTTTAATAGTTGAATACAAGTGTGTGTGTGTGTGTGTGTGTGTGTGTGTGTGTGTGTGTGTGTGTGTGTGTGTGTGTGTGTGTGTGTGTGTGTGTG
This sequence comes from Torreya grandis, assembly GCA_037957365.1. Lineage (NCBI taxonomy): Eukaryota > Viridiplantae > Streptophyta > Pinopsida > Cupressales > Taxaceae > Torreya > Torreya grandis. Next base: position 379,813 of record JARHVA010004312.1, on the reverse strand, counting down.
TGTGTGTATTTGTATTCAACTATTAAACTTAATATATACTTTTGTGTATATATTAATTTTAATAGTTGAATACAAGAGTGAGTGTGTGTATACTTGTGTTCAACTATTAAATTTAATATATACTTGTGTGTATGTATGTGTGTGTATGTATGTATGTGTGTGTGTGTATACAGTCACATATTTAAAGCTTGTTAATTTACCAAACAAGTATGTATAAATATATCTACAAATATATATGAGTATACTATTTATATATAATTGATTTTAACCAAGTATATACTCATGTGTATATTTGTGTATATATACTCATAATTTCTAAAAACCCAGATTTTAAACCCAAAAAGTCTAATTTAGTTTAAAAATCAAATGATCATACAAACAAACATTTTTTATTCTATTTTATAATATACCCAAATTAATATATAACAATATTGTTCAAAATAACTATTTCAATATTTATTGCATATATACCCATCAGAATAATCCTCTAAATTTGAACAAAGATTTGTGAATATTTAGGGAAGTATAAGATAGAGCTTTTTAAAATGCATGTGTGTGTGTGTGTATAGTCACATATTTAAAGCTTGTCATTTCACCAATATATTAAGTTTAATAGTTGAATATATATATATATATATATATATATATATATATATATATATATATATGTATATATATATATATATATGTATGTATGTATATATATATATGTATATATATATATATATATGTATATATATATATATATATGTATATATATATATATATATGTATATATATATATATATATATATATATATATATATATATACATACATACTTGCATGTATGTGTGTGTGTGTGTAGTCACATATTTAAATCTTGTCAATTCACCAAACATGTATGTATAAATATATCTACAAATATATATGAGTATACTATTTATATATAATCAGTTTTAACCAAGTATATACTCATGTATATATTTGTGTGTATATATTCATAATTTCTAAAAACCTAGATTTTAAACCCAAAAAGTCTAATTTAGTTTAACAATAAAATGATCATACAAACAAACATTTTTTATTATATTTTATAATATACCTTAATGAATATACAAAAATCTGGTTCAAAACAACTATTTCAATCTTTATTGCATATATACCCATCAGAATAATCCTCTAAATTTGAACAGAGATTTTTGAATAGCTAGGAAAATATAGGATAGAGATTTTTAAAAACCAATAAGTATACATACATACATACATACCTTACATAGTATACTCATATATATTTGTAGATATATTTATACATACTTTTTTGGTGAATTGACAAGCTTTAAATATGTGACTACACACACACACACATACATACATACACACAAGTATATATAAAGTTTAATAGTTGAATATATATATATATATATATATATATATATATATATATATATATATATATATATATATATATATATATATATATTTAAGTTTAATGTATGTATGTGTGTGTGTGTGTAGTCACATATTTAAAGCTTGTCAATTCACCAAAAAAGTATGTATAAATATATCTACAAATATATATGAGTATACTATGTATATATAATCAATTTTAACCAAGTATATACTCATGTATATATTTATGTATATATATTCATAATTTCTAAAAACTTAGATTTTAAACCCAAAAAGTCTAATTTAGTTTAACAATCAAAGGCTCATATAGACACATTTTTTATTCTATTTTATAATATACCCAAATTAATATATAACAATATGGTTCAAAACAACTATTTCAAGCTTTATTGCATATATACCCATCAGAATAATCCTCTAAATTTGAACAGAGATTTTTTAATAGCTAAGGAAGTATAAGATAGAGCTTTTTAAAAACCAACAACAATCATGGCCAACTCTATGTCTCTACCCTACCCTCCTCAGGTTACCCCGGTTTGAATGTGGGGTTTTGTGGAGGCAAAGCCTTCCACAAAGCACCACATACAACCTAATATTTCTAAGAATTGAACAAAAAAACTAGTAACTAGACATATTCAGATAAACCCATTCAATATACCACTCAAAAATTGAATTACAAGACCTACCTATAAATTCTAAAGAATCTATATGAATTCATTTTTCTTTCCTTCAAATTTTCACCTTCTTTTCATTCTAAAACTATCTCCTCTATGTCGTGTATCATCCCATTCTCCTATTTTTATTCTTTTCCATCCCCCTACTCACCTTCCACTTCTCCACACTCTTTGGTAGATTAAAATTACTCAAGAACATGCATGCCCAAATAGCTCAACCAACTCATAGCCACCACCATACAAACATAATGAACCCCATAATTTTATCCTAAATGATGCTTAACTGAAGTCAATGGATTATTAGTAACCCTAATCATCTTGATGCTTATCTTGAATCCCTAAATAATCATATTATATTATTTATAAAATCCACATGACAATGATTTAAATAATCTATCATTGACCATCTAAATCACTTAATCCCCATATTTTATTCCATGCAAAGACTATCAACTAGTCGATATCCCATGTAATGACAAAATACAATAATGATTATTTAACTTGTCAATTCAACCAGGTACTATAAGACTAGAGTTCAATGTTGAAATTTTATCCACAACATATATATAAATTATAGTGATTTCCTAAAATAATTAAATAATTAACATTAATATATTCATTTATATATTATGAATATCAATTCTTTAATCAAATATAATATATTTTAAAATAATGCTATTTTTTTGACATTATAATATACTATCATAATAATAATAATATTTAATTATTATTATATAAAACTTATAGATTGAGTAATAATTATGGAATCCATCACAACATTATGATGTTTTACTATTCAACCATAAATAATAAGGAATTTAGATAAGTAAACATAAACAAATTCACTCATTTAGCCAAATAAGATGAGCTACGTAGGATCACAAAATTATTAAAATAACTCAGATAATCAAAAATATCATCATCAGCAATCAAAATTATAATAGAAAACATATTAACAATCACCTAAAGGAAAATTACACAAAACATGCTATGATATCTATATCAAACACTTAATTATGATACATGATATATTAAGTGGTGTGTGCAAGGGTTTTTGGATTCATTCTCTATCATCCCCTAATATATCCATCTAAACCACCCTCTTTAATGATGTTATCCCTCCATCAAGATCTGAAGGAAGAATCTATCCTAAATCTACCTCACAATAATGAGGGTAGTCAGCCTGAAGCATCATTATATCCATAAAATAATGTGTTATAATAATCAAACATGATCATAATATACTGAATGTAAAAGTACTGCTAACACATAGAAAACTAATCATTTAATTTAAGCAACACAAATTGTCCCAATATTAGCATATGTCATCTAGCTCAATAAAATATTAGTTAATCAACAATAATAATCTACATATCATATAGGTTATTTAGCTTAGAGATAAATTAGGATGAGATAGTAGACACTATGAATTACCAATTTAGTTCATTTTTGAATACTCGTATCTTGACTTTTAGTATGGTTTTAGCCTAAACCTTACTTTCACACTTGTACAATTTGTTTGTGTTGATATTTTCATGATTGTGGAATATCATCCCTTCTTTTATCATGCACTCAATGATTTTAAAGGCCATTCTTATTTTACTCTACAAGTTAATCATATTTTCTTGTCATTCATTTTCTTCTATCCCATATCCTAGGACATCTACATTTGGCCAAAATTTCACATTGGATCATGTGTCTATAAAACCATGTAGGTAGTGTCCACTTGCCTAGTGTAGCTAGAGTAAGTTTGGCTACCCCTTCCTTTTCTTTTATTTTTTTTTTTTTTATTTGATTTATGTGTCATTGTCTCCTATAGCCTACGGGTAATGTTATTTTTTATTTGTGTCATTATCTCTTATTACCTAGGGGCAATTTTTGTATCATCTTTTTTGTGTCATTATTATCCTATAGCCTAGGGGAGACTGTTATTCTCTTATTCCTATGTTGTTTTGCCTGTGTCATTGATACCTGGCTTAGGAGTCACCTTATCACTTAGATAAATTTTTATGGTATAGAATTACACCCTGTGAGAGGGTTCTTCAAGCCTTCTCACTCTTAGCCACACAATGGGATCAACCCCAATCTGTGGGTATCCTATTATGGTGTTGAATCTCTAGATAAGGTTGGTTCCTTTTATTAGATCACATAAACTATTGATTTTACTTGGGAAAGGGGTATAAGAGATACATAAAATGACTAAAAACATAAAAGGGGTGATGAACCAAACTAAAAGACACTCCTATTACTACAAAATAAACACAAGGGTAGCTCAAATATTTCTCACTCACACAATATCTTACACTAGTTAATTTTGCATAAATTATTCCAAGGCATCCTAGACAAGGGTAAAGCATAGAGGAATGGTAAAAATAACACTATAACCTCACATATAACTGAAATAACATAAACTCAAAACTGTAAACACTTAAAACCACCTACAAAAAAATCAAGAAAGAGAGGATAAATACCAAGGAAGAAGACCTCTTCACAAGGAATTCGTGCACAAACTATCTAGAAAATAAAGTGAAGTCAAAGAGATAGGTAAAATATATGATATTATTGATGTAAAGGTTGTTTATTACAAATTTTGATAGCTTTTTTCCTTGTCAAATGAGAGTATGTCTTACAATGAGAAGAAAATGAGAGATATATAGAAAAAAAGGAAGAGAAAGAGGAGGAGAAAGCTTTAAATCTTTAATAAATGAACTTGTAGGCCCATGCTATATATAAGGGAGAGTTTTATGCATTTCTTGGTATCTTTTTCTCCTTGAGACTCACCCTTGATTACACTTTAAGCCCTTTTTGACCTCAAGGCTTTTTTCTCTCCCATTGGCCTAGAAAAGGCTCTTAAGGTCTAAAACCTTGATGATTTGAGTGATGTCATCATCCACTATATGGATAAATTATTCAAATTCTAGACTTTTCTTGAATTCCCCACTTTCCTTGACAAGCCCTTCAACTCCCTCAACTTGCCCACTTGCCTTCTATGCCACATCTCCACTTTGGCCTTCTAGAAGCCTCTGAAAACTTTGCTAAGGCTTGTCACTTTAGCATTTAATGTTTATGGAATTTGATGGTGCATTTTATTACCTTATTAAACCTCCATTGATGATAGATGACATTAAATACACTTATACAACCATTTATAATTCCATTACACCTACAACTTGAATCTTTACTCACAACATAGCCTAGAAAGGCTTCTTGAGGGCCAATAACCACCATTTAAATCTTTTTTGGGCTTGATAAGAGGTTTAGAGTACCTGAATATGCATATTCAAGGTGTTTATTGGTGTTTTTAAGACCATTTTAGGCATTCCCAAACCTATGATTTCTAAGACTCCATTAATGGAGGTCTTCAAGCTCAAACTTTTCTTCATTGGTTATTATAGAACTCCCATGCAGGGTCATCTTGACACCATGGTAGCCATTTTGGGACATATAGAAGAATTATATACCTCGATAACATGCATATAAGGATTAAAATTAATATTTAGGCCTTCCTCAAGACCTTCAACAATGGTGGAAACCTCCATTAGACCTTCAAACATCACAAACTCATTAGAAACCTTGGGTTCTTCACCTTTTAGCTCAAATATAAACAATTTTTAATGTAATCTAGAGACATATAACAATTATTTATGTCTCATTATACCTCAACACAGAATTTAAGCTTTTAATTCCAGGTATAACTCCTAAAAATGCAAAACTTTGTGTTCTCTTGAGCTCTCCAAGACAATATGGTTTGTTGGAAGTGATTTCCTTTTCATGGTGACAATTTTGGATTGGTTTTAATTTTATTATGATTGATTAATACCTTTAAATTATTTATACACATTATAAAATCAATTTTTTCTGTCAAAAAGACCTGAAATACTCAATTCCAACTCCATGTGTGAGCAAACAAGTGACAATCCTTGAAATGCTTCTTCAATAGACCTATAATTTATAATTTTATCTATCCTCAAGTATATTTGTGGAATTAAACCAATTTTAAAACTTCGAGGACATAAAAATATACCTCCATGTCAAATTTCAAGATATTTCATTGAGTATAACTCAAAATATGTACCTTTTGGGGTTGCTTCAACTTGTCTTGTCTCATTTTTGAACATGTGTAGCTCTAATTTTTTCCATTTTATTTATTTTATGAGATCCTAATACTTAATTATTTTTTAATTAGGATAAATAGGTAACCTCAAAAAATTTACAAACATTTTTTGGCCATTTTCAACCCTAAAAACCATTCTAAATCACCAATTTAGACCTGTAACACACTCAAAAAGTGAGAACCAAGAAAACTAAGAAGATAAAATTGGGCATATATTTATATTTATTACATATAAATACATAATTATTTTTTTTATAGTGACATTTATGTACACCCACAATAGTTAAAAACATTTTTTCCTATCATACAATCCTAAAAAACACATTTTCTTATTGTCCCCACTTACATGCTAAAACCCTACAAGTTTTTACCTAAAAAAATTAATTTATGAAAGTTTGTAAAGATCACATATTCCCCATAATATATAACACAACATTTTTTTACATAAAATAACTCATAAAAATGTAGTTCATCTCCCAAAACTAAGTTGTGAGAGTTTAAGAAGGGTTTTACTCCTTAGCAATTGTTCATAAAGTTACAGGTATATATATTTTTATCAATGCATTAAATGGATTGAGTTAAAATCCATAAAACTTCACCAAAAATATCATCCTCCCATTAATAATGTGATTAATGTACTGAGCAAGTAAACACTAACTTCAAACTTGCAGTTGCAAGCTTGTCCAAGAGAGTGTAATTTTGAGCCAAAAAAGCCAAAATTTAGTTTGAAAGGTTTAGAAAATTTGATAGATATTATTAATACATTTTTCATACCTAAAATATCTCAATCCATTATTTTTAATTTTTAATTATGAAAAAATCTTGTTTGGTCACATGTGAGTGTGTATAGGCTTATTAAATCCTACAAGGGGTTTGGTTCCTCTACAATTGATTGAGGCCTTAATGGATTATTTTATTGATAAGGACTCCTTAAATAATTTTATTTAATAATTTTATACCCATTTAAACCTATGTATCCACCATTTCTTCTTGTAATTAGCTTTGGTAGACCTACAACAATTCAACTTATTGGTGTGCATGGGTGTCTTAGGCTAGTTTAGGCACCTTAGGCTCTTTGTGGCTCTTCTAATATTTGTGATCATGTATAAATTTTCCCTATATTAATTATTTATCATTATTAAATTTAATCAATAAACTTTTAATTCACTTAAATAAGGAATTTAGACCTGTAACTACTTGGCCACCATTAATAGAGAATGGCAACTTTACTCAAAAACCCTTAAAACTTGCTTGGACCTTCATATACATAACATTCCTTATCTAAAAGTTTTATTTTTAATAATTGGAATATTACAACTCTCTTTATCACCTCATTCACTCACTAACACTTCATTTCATGCTCAGGGCTCTTATTAGCCCTATCTCCTTATAGCCCTGAAATCAAACAAAGCTCCTTATCTAGAATAATCTAGAAGTGACCTCAACAAATCAAACATAGTTTTGAGTAATAATTTGGACATTAATATTTTTTTCATCATTTAATCATCATAAACCTAAGGTAAACATGTTTATTCCACCCTTTTATCTCTCTAATTAGGCCTCTTTTAGGCTTGTGAGCTCCGAGATTGAATTTTGGCCTTTTTGAGCTCCCACGTGGGAAACCTTATGAAATTGTTTGATTAAATTTTGGGCGATATTTTTCTAATGAATACCAAATTTTTAGGTCTTCTACCTTGTGCACATGTTCAAACCAATAAATGTTTAGATATTAGGCATGGTAAATGCATAGGCCTAAGAGGGTGATGAACTAGAGCACCTCTAATAATGGATTGTAAACTCTTGTTGATGGTATGTGATGATGTATGTGACTTGAAAAAAACTTGGAAACCTCCCATATACTTTCAAGGGAGTGTAACTAGGTATAAGCCCCATTGAAAATCTTTTTTCAACTTGGGCATCATAGGCTAAGGGCTGAAATTTGTATTTCTGGTGATCTTCACACCTACAACTGATTGCATAGGCTTTGGTGAAGACATTAGATACACCTTATATTCTTTAAAAATATAATCAAGCTTTTATATTGATTAAAACCTACAAACTCCTATTCAAGCATGTCTCCAAGAAGGCCAGAATTGCATCCTTATTCACTCAAACATCTCTCCTCCACTCCAAATGACTTGAAATGGTCTCAAACATGTTTTAAGGGGTTAAATTATATAAAAGGAATTTAATTAGGTCAAAATACATTTTAATTCTTCAAAAATCCAAAATCTCACTTTAAAAAATTATTTGAAAGCTTTTAAAGTCATCTAATGCACGTTTGGTGTATTTTGGCCAATTTGGCTCTATAAAACCCCATTTTTGAATTTTTGAAAGCTATAATTTGGTGATAACAATTTATTATATCTAATTTATGTCATTATATGCTCAAACACCTTGTAAATGAGTTATATACTTCACTTAGAGCCCAAAAAACCATTTATAGGCCTTTACCTTAAAGTTTCCAAATTTACCTTAAACATTGTTAAAGTGATTCAAAAGAGTGCAAGGACACTAATTTATAACAATAAAATGTTATTCTCTCTCAATTATTAGATCACCCACTACAATAGGATCCTAAGATATTTCACAGCATGCCAAAACCCTCCAAGATAGTTCACTACATCATCAAGTCATGAATTAGAAAGAGACTAGTCATCAAGGCAAAAGGAGTCATTGAATAGCTTGGGAGAATAACATAGTCCATATAATCAAAAAAATTATATGTAGGAAAATTTTAGCTAACATTTTTTTTGACCTCCTAGGATTGCATGCCTATTTATGTAATATAATAGTTGTCTTAAACTATCCATTAGGCTTATCGAGTCACAAAAAACTTCCTCAACTGAGAATGAAGTTACCAACATCTAAAAGAAACTCTAAAAATAAAAATAACAACAAGAAATATAACAACAATGTGCTCAAAGCACTTAAGGAATGGAAACACATAATAGAAGAGGATGTCTATGAATAACTTATAGGAAAAAACATATAAAATAATATAATATAATATTATATATATATATATATATATATATATAATATGTTTTTTTCCTCTATGTTTTTCATAGACATCCTCTTATATTATGTGTTTCCATTCCTTAAGTGCTTTGAGCACATTGTTGTTTTATTTCTTGTTGTTATTTTTATTTTTAGAGTTTCTTTTAGATGTTGGTAACTTTGTTCTCAGTTGAGGAAGTTTTTTGTGACTCGATAAGCCTAATGGATAGTTTAAGATAACTATTGTATTACATAAATAGGCATGCAATCCTAGGAGGTCACAAAAAATGTTGGCTTATATATATATATATATATATATATATATATATATAAGCCAACATTTTTTGTGACCTAAGATTTCATGCCTATTTATGTAATATATATAATGGCTATAAAATTCTTATAATAATAAGGATTTATATGAATCCCATTGAATAGGATGGGTAATACCTCTCCATCTAGCTTGGCAAGCTAAAAGGCATTATCTTGTTTACAGCCATGAATTAATTAGGGTCCACTCCATAAATTATCAAACTTTGAATGATTTCTTGGTTTGGCCTTTTTAGTGTCCCACTTCAAGACTAGATCACCTTATTTATAGTCTCTTACAATGTATCTCTTGTCAAAAGCCTTCTTAACTTGAGTTTGATGTGATTCCATTGTCTTTGTTGTAAGGTCTCTTGTTTCTTCTAGATCCATGAGTTATGTCATTCTCACACCCATGGGCTCACTTTCCATCAACTCAAGTTGATGAACTAGATCCAAATTTGGTAGACTAATATAGATTTGTAGTTTGGCCTCTCTATTGGAGGTTTTTTAATGATGTCTCCAAGGTGACCAAAGATGATGAGGTGTCATGTGTGATAGAAAGACAATGAAAAAGTGTGCTTCAATGTTCTTACATAGTTCTTCAATGTTTGAATTGGTTAGGCAGATGTTAGATGTTATTGATGGTTTGTTCATGTTGAAAAGACCCTATGGGATGTTTTTAGTGCTTGGATTGCTTGTGGAAGTTAAATGAATTCATTAGAGTAGTCATATGAGTGTTTAGGTTTAAGTAGTCATCTTGATAGATAAAGCTAAGTGAGTAGATTGATGACATTAGCATTCACATATGTGAAGGTTTCAAGAGTAGCTTGATATATTTATATTTTTCCATATGTGAGGAGATCATATGTTCCAAGTTTTAGGTCTGGACATGGAGTGTATCAAAAGTTATTAAGGTGCAAACTTGGTTTCTCAAACAAAGTTCAATAAGTTCTCATACTTAGCTAAATTTGTGGTATCAAATATCTATGTTGAGAATTTAATCAAGAAATGAAGATATAAAATGATCAATTAATCTAACTAGATAAGAGGATGGATTTTTGGCTCTGTAACTCGATGTCAAGCTAGGGTAGCCGTGCCCTAGCTTGTTCTAGCTATGGCAGTGATTGCGTAGGAGAAGCGTGCAGGGTCAAGTGCATGGGGGGAGCTAAGTATTTCAACACTAAGGATGAACCAAGGAGGGCGTAGTTATGGCTCAGAGGGAGCCTTGTAAGACTACACCTGGTAGGATTTTTAGTGAAGTAGTGGGCTTGAATAGGCTGGGGAAGGAAGCAAGATCACTTGGAAATGTGTTTTTTTCCCAAAATATAGGTGCAACAAATTTGAGCTCACCTGGGGGATCCTGAATCATGAAGATTAATGGTTGCTTGGAGCAGTTCAAGGAGAGACACAAACTGGTAATTCATTTTGATATGATTTTTGAAGATGTGGAATATTATTCTAAGCATTCGTTGTATTGCAAGTTTTTGGGATTGAGAGTCTCGCTTCAATTTCTAAAGAGTTGGGCTAGAAGAGTGTGGGAACCAGAGGGAAAAATGGAGGTCACATTACTGGCAAACAATTACTTCATGGTGACATTTCTATGCTTGGCTGATTGAAACAAGGTTTTTGAGGGTGGGCCTTATTTTTATAATTAGGTTGGACTTTCTATCAAACCCTAGCATGCAAGATTTAATCCTTCTAAGGAACTACCAAATCAGGTTTCGGTGTGGGTTCGATTACCTAGATTCCCTATAGAATGTTGTCAAGAGGATGTTCTTCAGATGCTAGCTTCGATGCTCGAAAGGCTAGTGAGGTCTTCAACACAACCTTAGGTAAGAAAGTTATGATGTTTGCTCAAATTTGCATGGAAATTGATTTGAGTATACCACTTCCAGATGCAGTGGAGATGAGTGTGGGTTCATATTCCTAGGTGTAACAACTGGACTATGAGACCCTTCCTTTCAGGTGTCACCTATGCCATGAGTATGGCCACTTGGTGTGAAGATACCCAAAGGCTAATCTAGTGGAATAGCAAACTTAGCTAACCCTTAGTAGCACTCCTAGTGCTGATAAAGGGAAGAAGGTTGGGGTTGGTGAGGGCAAAGATGTTGAAGGTTTTGTTTAGGTGAAAGATAGAAACTAAAATAGAGGCCAGAAGAGGACCCTTATGGAGTGATAGGATGAAGATTCTTTTAATAGGTTTGAAGTCTTGGATGAATTGGGCCAGCAAGAAGTGAACTCAGGATTGATGAGTGTGAAGCAGCTTGTGGGATAATCTAAACCAAAGATTAACTCAGTCAATCTTCATTCTACTCTTCAGGAGGAGTTGGCCTTACCCATGGTCATGGATGGGAAGGTAGGAGAATATATGGTGGTGGAGATAAATGGAGATTTGGGATATAGCATAGAGGATGCAGACCTTCCAGCAAAGACTACGGTTGTAGAAATGGATAAGTGAGGTAAATCTTCTCCTCACTTAGGCATTCTTCAAAAGGATGGGAAGAAGGGGATATCAGAGAAAAGTGTTAAATTGGGGTGAAAGAAGGACACAAATAAAATTAAGATGATTGGGGAGACCTTGGTAGAGTCAACTTTTGTTAAGACCTTAGACTCCCACTTTTTAACTCCTCTAAAATGATCATTATTTCATGGAATGTAAGGGGCCTAAACAGCGGCCCTAGACAAAAGGCTATTCAGGAACTAATTAGATGTCAAGGGCTTGATATTCTTTTTCTTTAGGAGACTAAGGTTTCTATGGATGATATGAGGAGTATCACACCTAAGTTATGGAGGCATGAAATATGTCATTGCATTGGAGCCCAGGGCTCTTTGGGGGGTGTGGCGTGTTTCTGGAACCCACAAAAGATCTAACTAGTGTCCTGGATTTCCTTTAAGTCCTCTTTATCCATGGTTACTTTGTGTATTGAGTTAGGTGAATCTATCCTTTTTTCTAATGTCTACAATCTTACAGATTTCCAAGGTAAAGTTCTTGTTTAGAAGAATATCCACTTAGTTTGTAGATTATTTCCTTACCTGCCTTGGATTATTGTTGGAGACTTCATTGCTATTCTTGATTTAACAGAGAAATGGGGAGGTAATGCAAGGCTAGAGCCATCTTCTATACTGCTATAGGATAATATTTTGGAACTCAATCTAGTGGATATCAAGCCCAATAATGGATGCTTTACTTGGAACAATAAAAGGGTGGGGGACAGTTGCATTGTTGAGCGTATAGACCGATTCATGACCTCCTATTATTGGGTGGGTGGAATGTGGTCTTCTAGCCTGGAGATACTTGATTGGAGAGGTTCAAACCACTAGCCCATAAAAATGGTCATTTATTCATCCCACATGCCTTAAAAGCCACTGTTCAAGTTTCAACTCATGTGGCTCAGGGACTCGGACCTGTTTGGATGAGTGGTGGAATGGTGGAGGGTAGGTAGGCCTATTATAGGTACAGCAATGTATATTTTTGCCAAGCTACTCCAATTCATTAAGTACTAGCTCAAAAGGTAGAATTGACAAAGTTTTGGGAACATCTTCTAGGGGAAAAATGAGGGTCAAATGGAGTTGAACGACATTACCAAATTCATTAGGGAGGAGGGGTTGACTGAGTTTATGTTGAAGGAGGAAGCCAGGGCTTTAAAAGCATTTGAGGAATGGGAGCTAAGAGAAGAAATCTTTTGGAAATAAAAGGCCTGGATTGAATGGCTCTAAGAGGGGGATAAGAACACCACCTTCTTCTTCAATTTGGTGTGAGCTAGATAGCATGGTAATGTGATAACTTATTTGGTGACGGACAGCAGCGAGATTGTCTCTTCTATGCAGGGTATCTTTAATGAAATAGTGTAGTATTTTGCATCTTTATTTAAGGAGGAAGCGCAGGGGGGCTCAACTGCAGAAGATCAAGTCCTTTCTTGTATCCCTTATTTAGTGTCTATGGAAATGAAAGTGCATTTGATGAGGGATATTTCCTTGGAGGATTTAAAGAGGATTGTTTTCATGATGCAGAAAGGAATGGCACCTGGCCCAGATGGCTTCCCGATTGAGTTCTTTTAGGAATTTTGGGAAATTATTAAATTAGACCTACTAGCAATTTTGCAAGAATCTCAGAGGAACAAGCAAATGCTATGAGCTCTAAACTCTACCTTCCTATCTCTCATTCCCAAGGGGGAGGGGGCTAATCTATTGAGTCAATTTTGGCCCATTTCCCTCTGTAATGTAACTTACAAAATTATATCTAAGCTAATTGCTAAAAGGTTAAAAAAGTGGCTTCCAGTGCTTATTTTTGAGGAGCAAGGTGGCTTTGTGGAGGGCTAATAGATTTTGGATGGGGTGGTGGTGGCTACAGAGACTATCCATTCCATGACCCAGACCAATGATAAGGCGATGTTTATCAAGCTAGACATGTCCAAGGCCTATGATAGAGTTCGGTGGTCCTTCCTCCAAAAGGTTTTGGGTGCCTTTGGTTTTGAGGAGGATTGGATCCATTGGGTTATGATTTGTGTGAACTCAACCTCCTTTTCAATTTTAATTAATGGCAAGCACTATAATCTCTTTGGGGCTTCTCGTGGTCTGCGGTAAGGTGACCCTCTCTCTCCCTACTTGTTTCTTCTATCGACAGAAGGCTTGGGCCAGTTGATCAAAAGGAATGTGGATGGTGGCACTATTTAGGGTTGGTAATGGGGAGGGGGCCTTCTTGAACAATCTCACCTTCAATTTGTGGATGACGTGGCTTTGATGGGCATGGCTACTATTAGGGAGGTGTCTAATATTCACAAAAGCTTGGATGCGTACCTTGCTGCCTCAGGATAGGTAATTAATGAGGGTAAGTCTTCAATTTTTTTCTTTAACACTCCACCCTCCATATAATGAAGAGTGGCTCATATCCTCAGGTTCTAAATTGGGAGTCTCCCATTGATATATCTTGGGATTCCTATCTCTACTGGTTGATAGTCTAAGGAGTCGTGGCAAGTGATTCTGGACAAGTTCAGAGTCAAAGTGAATCATTGGACCCATCGCTAGCTATCCTTTTCTAGTTGGGTACAACTGATTCAATCAATGGTGTAGGCTCCTCCTCTCTATAGGTGTATGATCTAGGTGGCACCGATGAGCTTTGTTAAGGACCTGGATTCTTTAACAAGATAGTTTTTATGGGCTGGTAATTTATCTTCAACCAAGTGGAGCCTTATTAAGTGGGAGGCGGTCTATAGCCTAAAGAGGTTTGGTGGTCTTAGATTATAGCAATCAGTGCTATTAGGTACTACTCTAGTAGCCAAACTATACTGGTGATGGTGTGTGGAATAGGATTGGGTGTGGGCAAGAGTCTTATACCATAAGTACTTTTTTGGGATCCCCCAAAAGGATATCCCATGATATGGCTTGACAGGCAAAGGCTTAGTGATTTGGACTACTCTTAAGAAAGGAGCAGTGCTGACTAAGAGGGGCCTATTCTGGATTTGCAAGAGTGGGCTTGAGGCACAGTTCTAGCATGACTCTTGGGATGGCTACCCTCCCATAGTTATCCAATATCCTCAGTTGAGTATTTTATCCCAGGGGTTTTGTGAAGCCAGGTGGACTAGGGTGTGTGATTATAAATCCCTTTCCCTTTAGGGGCAAGTGGTGGATGCTAGATAGAAGACCCTAGAGGAGTGGTCGATTCTTGGTTTGGAGGTAGAGTGCATGGAGCTACATTATATTTTGTCCTGTCACAGCTGTAATGCACTTATGGATAGCGATGTGTTAGATTGGTCCCCTAATCCCAAGGGGAAGTATACTATGTCTTATGGTTATTAGGAGCTGATTTCTCAACAATATGAGGGCAGGGGGGAAGTTCATTGGTGGAAAAAAGTCTAAAATGGATTCTTTTGGCTGAAGCGTAACTACTTTTTTTGGACTTTAGTCTGGAATAGATGCTTGACTTGGGATAATATTCAGAAGAGGGGCTTTACTGGCCCTTCGAGGTGTGTTCTTTACAATAGTGAGGAGGAAGACTCCTTGCACCTATTCTTCCATTGTTCCTTCACTCTTCAATTATGGCATTTTTGGTGGGACGTTTGGAGGTGCCAATGCATTCACACATTTTCCCTGGCAGATTTTTGGTTGAGATTACGCTGTCCCCCCTCTTTGACACCCTTCTTGCAGGATGCATTGTACATTGGTCTGATATTTTTGCTCTGGCAAGTCTGGCCGGAAAGGAACCACAGAATTTTTTGTGATGAAAAATTGGGGATTCAACAGGTCTAGATTAGAATTAAAGGAATGGTCTAGGAATCTATTGAAGCAAAGAGTGAGGTGACTTTCCCACTAGAGAAAGGGGATGCTGAGATGGTGGACAGGTTTGGCATATGGGGGTTATCTCCAGTCTCAGTGTGCATCAGGAGAGGTATACGGGAGAAGCAAAAAGTCCAAAAGTTGGGGAAATGGTGGCCCCCACCTACTGGTCTTTTAAAAATTAATATGTATGGATCTTCTAGGGGTAATCCAAGGTTGGTTTGGATCAGTGGGATTGGTAGGGATTCTTTTGGATCAGTGGTTTTTTTTTCTCGGCATATAAGGGTGTTTAGACTGTTAATAGGATGGAAGGCTTGGCTATCCTATATGCTTTGAAGTGAGCTTATGCTTTAGGGTGGAGGAGAGTGATTTGTGAAGCTAACTCTTAGGTCCTAATTAATTTTCTCCTTGAGAGGAAAATTTCAGATGTGAGCTGGAAATTGGCTACGATAGTGCAGAAGATATTACAGGTTAGTTCCTTAATGGATTCAGTATCTTATGCCCATATTCCAAGGGAATGGAATAGGGTGGCTAATTGCCTAGAAAAATGGACGTCAGAAGGTAGATATGGCCATAAGGCAGAGGAGTGGGAGCAACTACCCTGCAATTTATGTCAGGCACTAGAACATATTCTTGTTGAAGATTTTAGTGGAGTGGAGTCGTGATGCTTTTGTTATTGGTTCTCTGTGGTCTTTGGCTTGAGTTTGTTGTATTGTAATTTGTTGTTATAAGTTTTAATAAAGTTTTTACCCCTTATTATAAAAAAAAAATCTAACTAGATAAAGATCTAATAGTGAGCATTATACTTGTTAGATAGAGATCAATGATGAGCATCAAGTCAATTAATCAAACATCCTAAGAATGAACATGATGAAGACATGTGTCACTTTCATAGAGTTTGAGTAGTAGATCAAGATAGATGGAGAACATTCAACTATGTAGATGAATAAAAATGGTGTGAATTATTTAATAAGTTAGACAAAATTCTTAGAGGGCATGCGGGGATGCCAAGTGGTAGAAGTTCATTAGAGACTAATTGTAGGGTACGTAGAGGGCACGTAGGGCTGCCAAGTGGCTTGATCTCAGAAGAGAGGATATAAGATCAATGGTGAGTGATGTAAGTTAAATTTAGGATGATATTAAGGATATAAATGGACTTAAATTTATCTATCTTTTTGGGAGCATGAGATGAAGACACGTGTCTACAATATTTGCATTTACTAGTAACTGTTGGTATTTGAAATTAACAAAGGAGAAATGAGTGTTGATTATTTTTCTTATATATTTTGATCTAGGATGAATTTGAAGGTGATGTAAAAGTAAAATTTACAAAGTAATTCAATGTGCATCCATAAAATTTGATTATATTATTTGAATTTTTGTACAGTCTCACATATTCATCTCCAAAGTTTACTATGTGTTTGACCATGTTTTGTAAGTGACTAGAGAAGGATATTTGAGTTGTTCTCCATAGTATTTTGATGTTTCAAGATTAAATATCTATTATAGAGTGTTATAGACTCAATGAGGACCAGATATTTTTATTTTATAGATTTTACCAATCTATATTCAATGTGAATAATTACTTATAATTTGACTGTGTTTGTTGAATGCACTAGTAGATTGAGTGACCATGTTGCAGGAGTGAGTTGAAGGTGTTGTGAGCAGAATTGAAGAATAAAATGAGTATAGATATGTTATATAAGTCTCTAATTATTATGATAAAGTATTTATGTCATGATATTTCCTTGATCAGATATGGAGATTCAAAATAATAGAACTATATTTTGACAGTGTGTGACTAGCCTGAGTGGTCATTTTGAGAGAGTTGTTTTTAGTGCTTAAAGCATATGTTGAAGTGTCTAAATAAAATGGAGGTGTTTAATAGGTCTTGAATGTTATACCCATGTTAAATAATCATATTTATATGTGAAATATTTGATTTGTTTCTCCAAAAGTTTGAGACTATGTTTTTTATGTATGAAGGCATAAAGAGTTAGAAGACCTAATTAGTAGGTTCAAGTGTTGAGTTAGTGTTATAGGTCACATGGACCCATGAATTATTTATAAAGGGTCTATTTTAGATATTTTTTATGTGTTCAAATAATTTTTATAATCTTAAATAGGCCCAAAGAGTTGAAGTTGTAAATGTATAGGTGAGTAGGCCTAATTATTTTGGGTCTCACCAAGACCTAATGGTGTTTTAGGGTTAATGAGGTAATGGTTGACATAAAGAGTGTGGGTTTCTTACATTTAAAATTTAAGAAGACATATTTCAAATTTATAACAATTATGGTAATCATATTATCTGACTAAGATGGGTTAGATGAGTGTATGGTATAAATACTAGGCATAATTGGCTTATTTGGAGTTAAGTTGAGAGTGTATGGAGCCAAGTGAAGAAGAGAACCATTGAAAGAGAAGGTATAAGTTAGTGAGTACAATTATAGAGTGAAGAGGATTATTCATGATTTTATAATCAATTTTATTAGGGTGAACACATAGGTTATTAGACCTAATAAGTCTAGAAGAGGTAGATTGAGTGAGTAAGCCCTAAAGGCTATTTGAGAATGATCCAAAAGGGTGTTTTGGATGCATGGTTTTAGTGTGAAAGTAAGATAAGTCCATCATCAGGTATATAAGACATAAAATTATAAGTGGATATTAGATCAAGGTAGTTGGGTTAGTGCTTGGTTGCTTAGGGGATTGGTTCCTCCTTATGGGATGGGAGTTCCTTAATCAGTTGGTGCTAGTATAAATTTGGATCTTGTTATTATATTAATGTAGTCCATATTGTAGGGTTTATTGGGTGTTATCCCCAAAGAGGGTTTCTCACATATATCATGTGTTATTTTTTTATCTTTCTATATCTTCCTTATTTATTACAATGGTTAATTTGTATGCATCATGATTGTATGTTTTGAATGTTTAAGAGTTTAGAATTGAATTGGATTATCTTGCATCATTGATTGACCCCCTCTCGATTATTGTACCTCTAATAATTGGTTAATATATCAGGACCTTCATTCCAATTTTAACAACTTAAAGGTGATCTAAGGTACAATATGGGTAAAAAGTAAATTTTTCCAAAAGAAAAGGACATAATATATGATGAAGAAGTTTGCCATGATAGTGGAGAAGAAGAAGATTTTTATGATAGTGAGGAAGAAGTTGATATAGAAGCTAAACTCATGATTTTACTTGGTGAATTGAAGGAGTGAAAGAAGAGGAATCATAAAATGAGGAATATGATCAAAGGTCTTGAAGCATAGGTCAGGTTTCTTGATGAGAGTTTGTTAGGAAAGTCTATGAGAGAGGAAAAGAAGAATCAAGAACTGATCAAGTCCATGGAAGAGAAAGCATGTAAATTGAATGATAACATGGCTAAAAAATTTAAGGAGGATAATGAGGCCATCAAATATCTCAAAATTAAATTAGAAGCTACAAGTTCAAGCATGAGAGCTAAAGAAGATGAATGTGTTTAATTAAAGTCTAATCTTGTTTCCCTGAAGGATGAGCATGAAAAAGTCATAGTCAAGATAGGCAAGCTTGAATAAGATCAAAAGAGATCAGAATAAGACAAAGAAGATGGTAGAATGAAAGTCAACAAGCCAAATTAGGTCAAGAGCAAAATGAAGAAGCCAATCAGACAACCAAATGATTCAAGGTATCTAAATATTATATGGGCCATTATTATGTTTGTCATCTTATTGGTCATAGGGTAAAGGATTGTGTTACTAGAATCAATTAGTCAAGGAATAAAGATGCTGGTAGAATGAAGATAAATCTAATCAGACAACCAAATATAATGAGTTGTCATCATTTTGGTCACATTGTAAAATTTTGTTCAAGAAAGGTTGATAGGTTCTCAAGTCACAAAAAAGTGTATGGATCTCCTAGAATGCAAGGAAGAGGTCAAACATGGATTTGAAGACCTAAGTATATTAGACGAGATCATTTTGAGACCAAAGGTAGTTTGTTTGCCATGATAGATATGAAATAAAGTCAAGAGTTTTTGTTGCCTAAATTTGTTGACAAGTCTAAATCAAAGAATGAAGTCAAAGATCCATTAAAAGTTAATTTTATGATGAGTTAGAGATACAAGTCAAATGAAAGTATGGAGATATGGGAGTCCCTTGATTTTTGGGACTTTTTGTCTCACTATATCAAAATGGTGCCTCTCTCTAGGCTTCAAGGAAACATTGTCAGCAAAAGGAAGCATAGTGGATGCTAGTTGAGTTTTGGATAATATTTCAAGATAAGAAAGGTCATGAGAAGATGTGCTTGGTTAAGAGGGAGAAAAAAGTTCATGATCCTAATTCAGATGTTATGGTGAATTATGTGTTCCATGAGTATTCAGGGACTTTGGTCCTAAAGGTAAGTTCTTGTCATTTTTTTATGGATGGACTAGTTGGTTAAATTTTTGAAGAATGAATGCAAGGTCATTATGGAGTGTGAAGAAGATTGGAACAAGTATAATCCATGAGGTTTCATGTATTTATTTGGTCAAAAGAGTCAGTTATGGTCATTTATTGAGTTTGACCATTTTTGTTAGTGCTCACTAACTAGTGAGTGTCAATCTTAAAAATTTGATTATCATTAGGTCTTGCAAGACAAAAGAGAGTTGAGATCAGTTGAGTTTAGTCTTCAAAAGTGGATGAGGTGGCTTAGTGATGTCATAATGTTGTCATGGTCAATTTCTAGTGTTTTGGCATGTTGACTATTGTATGTACAAGGTGTCATTTGAAGAATTTCAAGTTGAGCAAATAGAAGGTTCTTCGTTGAGGGGGAGCAATTGGTTCATGAGCTTGCTCTAGTAGTCTATAGTAAAATGTTTTAGGTAACTTTTTTAGGGATTTTGGTCATAAATGGTCAAATTAGTTGGTTCAAAGTGTTTGAATATTTGATGATAGATCTATTTCATTGAGAAGTATCTTTGAATATATCATGATATAGGTGGAGCATGGAGTTAGGGGGGCTAACTCAGATAGTTTGAAAGGCTTGAAGAATAATGCATGATGTGAGGGGGAACATATGTGAGATTTTCTAGTCATAATGGAGATATGAAGAAGTATTCTATATATGTGAACTCAATTATGTTGATTTGATGACTTGATCAAACCAAGGTAGGTATTTTATCAATGTATTAAATCCTCATACATAAACAAAGGGGAAGCTTTATAAATGGTCAAGTCCTAGGATCAGAGGACTATGTAGTAGAATTTGAGAGAGAAGGTATGAAGGCAATTATATTGATTCATAATTTTTGGAAATGGTTTAATGATGCACAAAAGGGTGCCTAAGCTCACGTGACTTATGGGGAGTCTCTCTTAATGTTTTTAAGGTAATTTCATGCAATTTTTGATGTTCATTTATGTTTTGTCTTCATAAAAGCTATGTATGATCAAAGAAAAGTGTAATCATTGAGCATGTTTGAGAATATCAAGGTAACAATAGGTATGCAAAATTTTAGGGGGGAGTTTGTATCATCTCATAGAGGTGGTCCTTTCTTATTTTTGGTCCTTGAAGACTTTTTAATTCTATAGGATCAGAAATTGAGCCCACTTTGTCATTGTGTCAAAGGTAGAGAAAGTGCTTGAAGAGAGAAATAGAGTCTAAGAATAAGATTTATATTGGTGTTTAACATTAATGACAAAGGGTAAGATTGTTTTAGGATTATTAATGATGTATCCAAGGTGACCAAATATGTTAATGAGGTGTCATGTGTGCTATAATGATAATGACAAAGTGTGCTTCAGCTTTATTGCATAATTCTTTAGTGTTTGACTTACATAGGTAGATGATGGATGTTATTGATGGTATGGTCATGTTTAAAATACCCTATGGGGTGTTTTTAGTGCTTTGAGTTCTTTTTTAATTGAAATTAATTCATCAAAGTAGTCATATGACTGTCTAGGTTCAAATAGTCATCTTGATAGATAAAGTTGAATGAGCAGATTGATGACATCAAAATTCACATGTGTGAAGGTTAAAATAGAAAATTGATATATGGATATTTTCCCCTATGTGATCAGATAATGTTTTTTAATTTTTATGTCTATAAATGGAGTGTAGTAAAAGTTGTTAAGGTGCAAAGTTGGCTTTTCAGATAGAGTTCAATAAGTTCCCATACTTAACCAAATTTATGATATCAAAGATCTATGATGACCATTTAATTAGATGATGAATAAATATAGTGATAAATAATATGACTAGATAAGTATCTAAAAATGATCATTATAATTTTCAAATAGATATCAATGGTGAGCATCAAGATAATTAGTCAAAGATCCTGAAAATGAACGTGATGAAGACATGTGTCACTTTCACGGAGTTTGAGCAATAGATCAAGATCAATGAAGTATGTTCAACCATTTAGATGAATATTAATGGTTTGCATTATTCAATAAATCAAAAAAAATTCTTTAATGTCACATAGGGATGCCAAGTGGTAGAAGTTCATTAGAGACTAACTACAGGGTATGTAGAAGGCACACGGGGCTACCAAGTGGCTTGATCTCAAAAATGAGGATCTAAGATCAATGATGAGTGATGAAAGTTAAATTTAGGAGGATATTAAGGAGATAAATTTATAAAAATTGATTTATATTTTATGGAGCACGTGATGAGGACACATGTCTGTAATATTTGCATTTACTAGTGACCATTGGTATTTGAAATTAATAGAGAAAAAACTAGTGTTGAGTATTATATCTTTTGATCTAGGATGAATTTGAATGTGATTTAAAAAGAAAAGTTGTAAAGGACTTCAAGGAACATATATAAAATTTTATTATAATATGTGAATGTTCTTATAGTTGTATATATTGAGATCCAAATTTGATTGTGTGTTTGACCATGTTCTGTAAGTGATCAGAGAAGGATATTTGAGTTGTTATTGATAGTATTTTGATGTTTCAAGATGAAATATATATTGGAACATGTTATATATGCCATGAGGACAATATATGTGGATTTTGGAGGTTTGACTAATCCATCTTCAGTGTGAATAATTTCTTAAAATTTGATTGTGTTTATTGAATGCATTGGCAGATTGAGTGACCATGTTGTAGGAGTGAGTTGAAGGTGTTCTAAGTAGAATTTAAGATTAATAAGAGTATGGAGATTTTACATAAGTCTCTAATGATTATGATAAATTATTGGATTTTTTGATATTCCCTTGATCAGATATGGATAGTCAAAATAGTATAACTATATTATGACTATGTGTGACCAGCTTGAGTGGTCATTTTGAGAGAGTTATTTTTAGTGCTTAGAGCTTATGTTGAAGTGTTTAAAGAACATGTAGGTGTTTCAAAAGTCATTAATGGTTCACCCATATGATATAATCATATGGATATGTGAATTATTTGATTTTTTTACTTTAGAAGTTTGAGATTATGTTTTTTGAGTTTAAAGGCCTAAAGACCTAATTGATAGGTTCAAGTGTTGATTTGGTGTTCCAATTGGCATGGACCCATGAGGGATTTATAAATGGTATATTGTAGATATTTTTGATGTGTTTAAAACATTTGTATAATTTAAAAGTGGCCCAAGGAGTTAAATTTGTAAACGTATGTGTGAGTAGGACTAATTATTTTAGGTATCACTAAGACCTAATGGTGGTTTAGGGTTAATGAGGTATAGATGACTTAAGGAGTGTGGGGTTGTGACATGTAAAATTTATGAAGACATATTCCAAAGGTATAACAAGTATGTTAAGCATATTTCTTGACTAAAATTTATTAGATGAGTGTATGGTATAAATACTAGTCATAATTGGCCTATTTAGAGTTGAGTTGAGAGTGTGTGGAGCCAAGCGAAGGAGAGAATATTTGAAATAAAAGGTACAGGTTAGTGAGGACCATTAGAGAGTGAAAATGATCAGTCATGCTTATCTAATCAAGTTGATGAGTTTGAACACATAGGTCATTGGACCTAATAAGTCTAGAAGAGTTAGATTGAGTGAGTAAACCCTAGAGGTTATTTGAGAATGATCCAAAAGGGTGTTTTTGATGCATGGATTGAGTGTGCAATTTTGTAAGAGTGTAAATGGGAAAGAGTGAAAGTAAGATAAGTCCATAATCAGGTGTAGAAGATATCAAATTAGAAGTGGAGATTAGATAAAGGCAGTTGGGTTGGTGCTTGGTTGCCTAGGGGGTTGGTTCTTCTTTATGGGATGGGTGTTCCTTGATCAGTTGGTATTGGTCTAAATTTAGATATTGTTATTATAGGACTATAGTCCATATTTTATTTTTTAGTGGGTTTTATCCCCTAAGAGGGTTTCCCACATATATCATTTGTTATTTGTTTGATCTTGTTATATCTTCCTTATTCATTACAATGGTTAATTTGTATACATCATGATTGTATGTGTTGAATGGTCAAGAGTTAGGAATTAAATCAAATTATCTTTCATCACTGATTCACCCCCTCTCAGTGATTATACCTATAACACTCTCTTCCATACATAATTAAAAATGATGAGTTGCTAAAGTCACTCTTGAGATTCACCCTATCATCCCACAAGGTTATTTTTAGCTTGGTATGCCATACTCTCTGGTTCTCCTCCATGGTCCTCTTGATTATCCTGATCAAGTTCTTATTTGTTGATTCAACAAGCCCATTGCCTTGGGGGTAGTAGTTGTATGATGTGATAAGTTATATACTTATCTAAACATCCCATTTACTTGTTTTCATGCTAATAAATGCCAAGGTATTATTTGAGATAATAGTGACTATTACCCCAAACCTTGTCATAATGCTATCATAGAAATCCAACACTATTATATCATTAGCCTCTTTTAGAGAAATAGCCTCCACCCTCCTATGGAAGTCGTCAGTGGTAGTGAGTACCCACTTATGCCCTCTACTAGAAGGTGGATTTATAATACCTATGAAGTCAAACCCCCACTACATGAAGGGTTACTCTACCTAAATGGGGTTAAAAGGAAGTGTTGCTAGTATTTGATTACCACTAAAAAGAGCACACTTTTAGAGCTTCCTAACCCATGTATAGGAATATTTGAAAATATTGGACCAGTAATAACTAGTGTTCATGATTTTTTATGTTTTTGTCCTTGGATCAAAGTGACCTCCTACAAGTCCATCATGGAACTATTCTAAGAGTCTGTTTACCTGATCAACCTTTATGCACCTGAGTAACACTCCATTGACGTCTTTCTTTAAAATTAACCCAATGACTAAGGCATAAGGTATGAAATAAAGTTTAAAGTATCTTATTTTAATCCTATCCATACCTTGAGGACACTCACCTATCATTAATAATCTAGTCATATCTTGCATCCAATCAATGGAGGGTAGAGATGTTGAGCATTATTGTTGATGTCAAAGGTGCATCATGTGAAGGATGATGTCAAATGTGACTAAGCCTAGTCTGGTAGGGTGTGATGTGACAAGATTAATAGGAAAGTCTTTTCTTAAGAGAATTATGTCGTGAGATAAAGAGAAAGAGATAATTTAAACGCAACTAAGAGAGAATTTGAAGGAAACTAATGTCTTATGTTTGCATGAAGGTATAAGTCATTGATGACAAAGTGTATAAGAAGCCTAGTCATGACATGAAGAGGTGTGTGCATGAAAATTGATGAACACAATCATGTCAAGGTTATATGGAACTATTTGAGCATGTATTAGAGGCATTGAAGAATTCATGAGAGCTTTAGGGTGAGCCTATACGGGTAGGACCTTCAGACTAAGGCTACACCTAGACCTCTCTTAGACCCTACCTGGCTTAATGAGGTGTGAAGATTATATTTCAAGTCAATATTTCATGGATAGAGGTAAGGTAAGTTTTTTTAGGCATGTTCACAAAGTTTTAAGTCATGGTTTGAAGGAAATTGCATAAAACATTATTTTAGACCTTCTCAAGTTCATAAAATGAGGTCTCAAACCCTGAGAAACACTTTAAAATTTTCATTGGCATGTGTAACCTCTACATGGGAATTTTATAGTTTAATGAGAGATGGGGAAAATTCATATATAAAATCTCTAGGAATGGTTTTGGATTTAAGGGGCAGCCCTTTATGAATAATCATTAACACCAAAACTTGTGTTAAACCTCCCTAAAACCCTAATAAGGACCCAATGTAAAGTGTCTTAGTCAAATTAGATTATAATGGATTTATATTATTATAAAATCTATTTTATAGTGTATTAAACTCTCCCAAGTACCTAAAAGTGTTTGTGGTTAGTCAGATGAGAGAGAAAATGCATAGATATAGACTTACTTATCAAGAAGTTATTGTAACTCTAAAAATTTACATTGGTCAATAAAATTAAATGAATGGAATAATAATATAGAGACTCATAATACATTTCCATTATGGTTTATGTATATTTTTCATCCTTCAAGTGTGTTAATTTGATCATCCAAGTTAGCAAATCATAGACAGATCTAATGGTGTGAATAGTGAAAAACCCAAGCAAAGATGATGAGATGAATTTGACGGTCTAATCATGTCATATTGATTCAAAAAATTGAATGACTAATTTATTTATCAATTTTAAGTCATTTTAATACTTTTAATAATTTTTGGAGGTCAATTAATATGGTGAAAAGTTGCTCACAAAATGACATGTCTGGTTCAGTTAACACTATGTGATATAGGGTCAAGAAATTGGCTTGAAAGATAAATATTTGGCATCACAAAATATGAATTTTTCATATAATAATTTTATATTTATCTCATATTTCCATTTAATTTCATGATGATTCATGTAAATTGTCTACACAGGTGTTGAAGGTCTAAGTCACCATGACTAGTTTTTGAGGCAAATTGGTAGTTCTGAGTAAGTTGTAGAGATGTTATTGAGACTTTATCTCCAAAGTTGAAGGGTTAAAATAAATTATTGATTATATTTAGATCATTTATAACCTATATAAATTCTTTTTTTTCATATTCCAATAGCTTAAGGGTATTTAAGCTTCATTTTTACAAGATAGACTTTTAAGGAACATAGGCCTAATAGGGCAATTTATCCTTAAGAAGCTTTCATGGTATGAATAAAAGATACATTTCTATAAAATCATGGATGAGGTTATTATAGGTCATTAAATAAGTTATTTAATTGTTTTAATTTTTTGGATAAATCCATTTGGGCCCAATAACATCAATATTTGGTGTTAAGAGGACATACCTAATACAATTAGGTCTCCATGAGGCCTAATTGAGTTGTTATAGACCAAAGAGGGTCCAAATATAATTTTAATCATGTCCAAAAGTTGTTATAATACATATTATATGGATTAACTAATAGGTTTAATGTGTTTTTCCTACCAAATGGTGTGTGATCATGAGACTTGTATATATACAAGGCAGTTTACGCCTATTTATAAGTAAGTAAAATAAGCTAATAAAATATTTCTTGGTAGAGAAGAATGGGGTCTTGAAATGAGACCATAATAGTAGAGAAAAAAAATTGTGATCAAAATACATGAGGTGGTTGAGTTTTTGTTTATTCACTTAGGGAGTTTATGTTTCCTTGCAAGTAGGTGCTTGTTAAAGCCTAGTCAAGTGGGTGCTTGACTTCATTGGGGTTGGTGCTTCAAGTTAAGTTATTGATCTATATAATTTTATATATTTTTTATATTAATTTATTCCATTTATAGGTATCATAGTGGTATTTCTTCCCCTTAATGGTTTCCCACTCATATGTGTGTTTTCTTGTGTTATGTTCATGTGAATGGTGTTTATGAATTGTTATACTTCAATGTTGATTTCATAGTTCATGAATGATTGGATGTAATTGAAAGAAATTTTTTGGTACACTAATTCACCCACATCCACCTCATTTATTTTTATTCTAATAATTGTTTTCATTTTATGGTCCTTTAAATCAAGCCTGACAGCTTAAAAGAGATCCTAGAAGAACCAACATGTCTAGTCATAAAGTGCAAGGAGGTTTCTCAACCAATAAGGATCCTCTCTTTAGTGGGACTAACTATTAATTTTATAGAATCATAATTAATGCCTATCTAATGTCTTTAGGATATGAAATATTTCAATGTGTTATTAATGGATTCACTCCACCTTCTACACCACCAACTGATGTATCAAGCAAGAAGGCAAGCAAAACAACTCTAAGGAAATAAATGCCATATTGTGTGGTCTTTTAGAGGTGTAATTTGTAAAATTAATGCATTGTGATATATCCAAATGTATTTGGAAAAAAAATTATATCATCTATGAAGGAGACACCAAAGTTAATTTGGCAAAGTTGTAGACTCATTGAAGGTAGTTTGAGAGTCTAAGAATGAAGGAGGATGAAAACATTGCATCTTATCTGTTAAGATTAGATGAAGTGGTAAATTTCATCAAATTTCTAAGAGAGAAGTTGGAAGAATCAAAAGTAGTACAAAAGGTTTTGAGATCCCTAACATCCAATTTTGATTAAAGGTGTATGTTGTGGAAGAGATCAAAGATATTAACATACAATAGATGGATGAGCTTCATGGCATCTTGATTGCCTATGAAATGAGAAAAGGTGATGGAATACCTTAAAATAAGTAATCTACATTTAAATCTAATAAAAAATCACAAGGTAAGAAGTCTAAGGATGATGTTGATACAAACATTGATGATGAAAAGATAAAATCCATGTTTTTTAGAAAACTAAGGAAAGTATCAGGTATGTATAAGGTCAATTTTCCTTTCAAATAATTTTATTGTGGTAATATTAGTAATTTTTCATCTAAATTTCCTATCAAAGATAATACTAATCATGATGGAAGAGATGATGAACATCATGATGATGATAAGAAGGTATATAATCCTGACAAGAATAAAAGGGGTTTCAAGAAGTATGAAGGTAAGAGAGGGTCATTCAAGAAAAAGAGAAGTTTATATATGAAAAAAGATAGAGTATCTCCTCTAATGTAAGTGACACAATCACATCTAATTATGATGATGATAGTAATGATCTTTATAAAAATTAAACCTTATTCATATATATAGAAATAGACAATGAGGGTTGTTGAAAAGGGAAAATTCATATGGATGATAAAGAATCATATGAAGAAGATGCTAAAGTAAACCTTGAGGTATAATTGGTGAGTTCTCTAAAGGATTTAAAGTTTAAAATAAGGAATAATAAAAAACCAAGATCGTTGGTTAATATTTATGAGGAAAAAATTAATCTCTTTGAAGAGAGACTAAGCAACAACACCAATGAACATGAGGAGATCATAAAATAGTTGAAAACTCAGATTGAGATTATCACTGCAAGTCTTAAGACCAAGGAGGAAGAATTGTTGGTTTTTTATTTTCTTATTCACATTTTCTTTAGGTGTTAAAGAGTATCCCCAATAATATTGCATGTTGGCCTTTCACACAAAATTGTCTTATGCACTCACCTAAAGCATGCAAAAAGAGATATGTTCCCATGGGTTACATTGTTCAATAACACACTTAGTCATATACTTGAGTTTATTCATATATCTAATTATAAATTACACAAGAAAATAAATACACTATTGTATACCTTGACTCATTAATCACAATAACCAAGATCACAAAGACAAATTCCATGAAGTTAAAAGTGTTGTCTATGCAAACTCATATAATTTATATTTTATAAATCCCATTATGAAATAAAAACATAAAATTAATCAATTTGACCCACTATTCATGCTCAGATAATAATTTATTAGAAACACACAACACTTGAATTGATTGTAATATCCACAAATCTATATTATATAGTCACAATATGTTATCCATTATCAGTCACCTTACATGATTCCACATAGGGGTATTTATAATTATTTTATCCTAACCAAGTAGTTACATAATAATGACAAATGGGTGATTGACTAATGATATTTTACTGGACTAAGAGTCATGTCAGTATTTCAATTATTCTCTCCTAAGGACTGAGGCCTTCATGCCCCCTATATTCTTATTTAATGCTAGATCCTTGCTACCAAATATCCTTATTTTCATGGGTTGGTGCAAAACTTATGATGATAAAGGTCTATATGGTCCTTAATAATCACTCCTTAACCATTTCCCACTTCCCATTCACTCCCTAAGTCTTTCTTTATTGTTCTGAGTCTTATTCTCTTGAGTTATTTGTAGTTATGTTCTATCTTTGACTGGGTCTTCTCATGTTGATGAATTTTGTTCCTTTGTCCTCTTGCACCTCAATAGTTCCATGCCACATTATTTATACACTATGATATTTATATGCCATGGTCTTCTTACACCATGTTCCTCTCGTGCCATGCTGGTTCCACCCCAAAAATCCAAAAAACTTAGTCAAAATTTGGGGTCCAACATCACCCCACACTATGCTCTTAGTCTATCCTAGACTAAGTTTTAGTCTTAGCCTCAACCAAAAACTCAATAATAGTTTATTCAATTTTCTTCTTGACACTATCCCAATGTGACAAAGTGTCAAGGAACTTGGATGTTATCTCTTCTATATCCACCTTTAACTTCTTCATCTCCTCAAGTTGGTTGGGACATTCATTGGCCTTATTAACCAATTAGTTAAGGGATGGACTAGCATCCTTTTTAATGTCTTCAAGTGTAGCGACCTGAATGATAATATGTCCTCAAAGAGATATAAAGTTGGAATTAATCTATTATCGATGTACATTTATTATTTCCTCCATATATTTGGAATCTTTAAATGCCTTTTCACACTAGGTATGGTCTTTTGTTAGGAGGGAAGCATCTACCAATTATTTCCATTGAGAATCCTTTGTGTTGAGTTGAAACTCAAAAAATTTATTAGCTTATGCTAGTATTTCAAAAATCCCATCCAAGATAGGGATCACTTTCCTAAATATTTTGAGGATGTCAATGGGAGATTTACAAGGGTATCTAATTTATCCACAACTTCTCCATCCAAAGGCACTCCATCTACCAATACTGATTCTTGGCCCAAAATATATTTACACAAATTTAAAAATTTTACTTTGGCCTCTATGTCTTATTTCATTTTTTGATTTAACACAACCACTTCTTCAAGTGCCTTCTGAATGGCAAATTATTTCTCATACACTACCACTACCTGGCCATGTTTCTTCTTTACATCACGTGCATCAGAATATGAAAGTATATTTTGGTGCACAACTTCAAAAGCCATTTTCAAAAAAGTGGTGCTAGCTTGTAGAGGAGACATCTTTTGGGGATCAACCCAAAGTGTATTTGGTAGTATTAGTGCTTGAGAATATAACATGAGGCTATCTAGAAGAATCTCAAAATGACACTCTTTATTATACATGTCCAAAAGGAAAGACATTTGTCACTTTGTATCAATGGTTACATCTTAGGGAAGGAAATATGTCTATAAATATAGCATCTTATCCAAGATTCTTATTTGATATTGAGCATGCAAGTTGGTGGATGCATCAATCAAAGGTGGTTGTACTTTAGAAATGGTAGGCTCCTTTCCTTTGTTGGGGTCACACTCAAGGATTTCAACCTTTGTATCTATAGCCAACTAAGTGCTACCAATGTCTATTCCAATTATTTTTTGAGTATCAAAACCATCCCCCTCTTTTCTAAATAGACCCCTAATGTCTAATTACACATCATCAAAGGTGTTCTCCTCTTCTTGTATTGAGGAGGGTGTCTTTTTGGAGTCAAATTCGTCTATTTCTTCCTTATGGTAGCCTTCAAGTTCTTCCTACACTAGTTTCATAGGGTTTAATGGTGTTGACCCCTCAAGTTCTTTCTTTGGTGCATATTATAAGATAACCCCTAATGATGAAACCATTGGTGGTGATACCCTTGGTGGAGAAGTTCTTAGAGGTGAATCCTTAGGTGGAAAATATTGTAGAGGTGAAGCTCTTGGTGGAGAAGCCCATAAAGGTGAAGCTCTTGGTGGAGAAGCCCATGGAGGTAAAGTTATTGATGGTAGCACTTGGGTAGTCCTTTACCACTTTGAAGGATCTAACCATGAACTTGTGTTGGCATCATTCCCATCCCACTTATTCTTCACAAGATGTGGTATTGGTGGAAGTTTTTCCCTTACATGTTCCATGCCATTTAAAGATTTATTATTGGGCATATCATGTAAAATAGATTGTACACTTATTATTTAACCATGGTCTACTTAACCTTGATGTTGGTTTGATCATTATCCTACTTTTTTCTATAGGCCTTCTTGCCAAGATAGACATACATCTTCTAAAGAGTATTAATCTCCAAGTCAATTCTATCTACTTCTAAGGTGAGAGGTTGTGCATCAAAATTTTGAATCATTGAATTGATGAAGTATCATGCCATAAAGGCATAGGGAAGCTTCAACCAAGATGAAATTTCTCTAGAAGGGACCATCTTGATTCATATTAGAGATAAATTTTACTTTACTATAAATTGGGCTTCCTCACCAACTTGGACAGGAAAGTCCTTAGAAATGCACCTTTCAATCCCAAAGGTCTCCTTCATTCCATCATACCATACTTCATCTTATTCTTATATGTAGGAGTGATATGCCTAAGGCATGTTAATGCCTTATAGTGATCAATAAGGGACTTGTGTTTGGGTGGGTATGCCCACTTTAGTTTGCCCAAAGTATAGTCTTGTACACCAATCTCATCAAATACCATTAATAATAAAAATACCCCTATAAAAACCTATGGCTTGGTATCTGATGGGTCTCCTCAGCATCCTCTATAATATTTTGGGAAAAATACATTTCCCAATTTTATTTTAGTCCCTTAATTACCTCATGAGTGATGTAAAGTTGAGCCATATCCACCTCTTTCCAATGATCAATGTCACTAATCTTGGTCATGATGATGCATGTAGCTACTTAGAGGGTAGGATATTATAAGTTGTTTATGTGTATGGCATGGCCATACTTATATTACATGAGCACCAATATTGTTTTCCCTATTTCTTCTAAGTCTTCCAAGTAAAACTCCATGTCCATGCCAAAGAATTATAGTCCTAACACTTTGCTTATTCTCTCAGGTATATTCTTCATGTTGTACCCAGCAAAGTAGAGGTAATCCTCATGGACATGTGAGAGTAAAAACTTAATTGTTTCCATGGGTTTTCCAAAGTATGGAAGGTTGAACAACTGAAATACCCCTATAGATTCTAAGGCATTAAATTTTTTAAGGTCATACACCAATTGATTTTTGGTGTTTTGGTGCTCGACCTGGTAGTCATTTTGCAACTCAACCTCATTCTTTGGTTGATGATGGTTGTAATCAAATATGGTATGAGAGGGTACTTTTAATACCCAATTTTTTAATCATATCACCATATCTAATTATTTCATCTCTTTTATCATCAATGGTGGGGGTGGAGGTGTTTATGCTTTCTTTGTCTAGCATGCCATCCTAGATTCTTTGCCTTCCATGCATTAAGCTTATTCATTAGGTGTTTCTTATCTGGTTAGCACCACTTTCCCTTCAAGTGTTATTTCCTCTTCTAGTATGGTTGGCAATGGATCACTTATTAAGGCCTTCTTTTTAGGATGCATAACCCTATGTGGAGCCCGGAGGTTAAGACATGGTTGTCTAATGTTCCCAAAGGAATATGTGTTTATGGTGTAGAAGACTCATCTTTTCCTACTTTATCACCCTTTAATGGTGTACATCTACCTATACAACATGAAACTATTAGTTTTCTCTATTGTAAGTTATGGTTCAAGGTTGGTTTGTTCTTGATTACTCAATTAGTATCCTTCTCAATAACTATTCATAGGATTTTGATGCTCTAAACTTGCACTTGTTCTAGAATTTCCTAGACTTAATTCACTCTTCAGCTCTGTATAACTCAAATGAATACAAGGGTAAAATTTAAAATGATCTCTCAAATTATTTTTATAGGTTCAAGGGGGTAACTTGTATTTATTACCCCCTTCTTTTCGATCATCACTTCTCATAATTAATGCATTTGTAATGGCCACTATTCTTTAAGTGTTACTTCTCACCATAAATGAATTTAACAGTATTAACTTGTCATGATGTTTGCATACTTATTTCAACTATTACACCTTTCATATTAATGACATATCTTATCCCATGCTTTTCTTTGGAGTGGCAGATAGTTTTTTAATTTTTTGAATATTCATAATACTAGTGAGAACCTCTTATCCTAAGATCTTTCAACTCATGCATGCATACTTATAATACTCAATATGAACACATGTATTACATCTTACCCCACATTAAAAGTGTGTCATGGTCATCCACTAAGTTATAAGTACAAAAATAAAAAAACCTTATACAACATAAATGTTGTGCACAACTAAGGTAGTGCTTTTATTAAAAATAGGAAATCCTAAACTAATGGCATAATCCTTATTATTACAAAAATTATACTTTTAAGTAGATAAATATGGTTGTATCTGGCTACCATTAAAATGTTTAGGAAGAAATTGTCCATACAACCTTTGTAAATGATAAGCACCAATAGGCCAAATTCTATCAATAACAAAAAGGCCATCCTAGTGAATATGAAGTTTCTTAGGATAGCATACGAACTTGGATCCATAGATCAAGACTTTAATTCCATGGGTAAATGTCTTATGCTTGATGTGTTGATCATGTCATGCCTTTTGTTTGAATTTATCAACATCTTGAATCCAAAGAGTAAGGAAATGGGATTCATCTAGTTGCAACAAAACATCCAAATGTACTTATAATGACTACTCATGATCTAATTATCCAATGTGTGCAATACAAAGAGGTGGTACCAAGAATTCAACCAGTAGAATTTCTTCTATGCCATACACCATATTAAATGGTGTTTTCTTTTTATAATACTTTTAAGTTGTTTAATAAGCCCAAATCACTTCAAATACTATATCATCTTAGTTAGTGCGGCTAATATTACAAATATTTATAAGTGTTATGACTAAGATTTTATTTAATACCTTGGTGGTGTCATTGGCTTGGGGATGATATGGTATTATTTTGTGATGGAAAATCATGAACTCATCAAGTAGGACACATATAGTTTCATTAAGGAAATGTGTACCATGATCACTAGTAAAACTTAATGGGAAGACAAAATGGGTTATGATATGTTTCATGACATAGCATCAAATAAATTGATCTCACTTGAGCTTTTACAGGTCCCCTCTAATGAGCTAAAAAGGTGTGACATAGACTACAAGTTATTTCTTACCCTATGGAGTTAGATAATTAGGTGTTGAACTAGTAGTTAATAAAGCTACAATATCTTCTAAATCCTCAAGAACACAAGAAACATAGAAGATTTGTACATCAGGTGGGTCATCTTCAATGCCATGTGGTGGTTCTCTAGAATTAATTCAATAAAGATGGTTAGGACCACAATTAGTTTTTAATAGTTTAACCATGATAGAGAATTAAAATTCTTGAAATAATACTATCCAATGGTAGATGTAGCCATTCAACACAGGTTTATTTACTAGATATTTTAAATCTTTGTGGTTTGTATGGAATACAAAAAAGGTGGCCGAAAGGTATTATCAAAAATTTTGTAGAGCATAAACCATTGAAAGTTCTTTGCACTCTGTGGTGGTGTAATTCCTCTCAGTTGGAGTAAGTTTTCTACTAGAAAAATAGATAGGGTGATCAAGGTAACCTTCACCTAGTTGTATAATGATTACACCAATGGCCATTCTAGAGGCATCAACATGGACATGGAATGGTTTTTTCCAATCAGGGAACTATAGAATTGGAGCAGTGACCAATTTGTCTTTTAAGGCCTCAAAGACTTCTTAGAAATATTGGGTTCAGATGAAGTGTTTGTTATGTTTTAAGAGTTCCTCCAAAGGTGTAGTAATCTTTGAATATCCTTGGATGAATTTTTAATAATATCCAATATGTCTTAGAAAGGTGTGAACCTCATGTTGAGACTTTGGCACTAGGAGGTGAATAATGATAGCTACCTTTGTTGGGTCTACCAAAAGTCTATCCTTGTAGATAATATGACATAAAATAACACCAAAAGGTGTAGCAAAAAGACAATTATTTATATTCAATGATATTTATAATAATAAGTAATGCTCAAGAATGAGTTGTAGATTAGAGCAATGGTCCTTTTCCAAACCATAGACTATCTAGTCATCCAAGTAAATTTGAAGGAATTCATGGATGAAGTCTTTAAAGGCCTCAACAGTTATACGGTAAAATATAGTAGGTGTGTTATTCAACCCAAAAGGCATGATGGTATATGTGAAATATCTCCATTCAGTGGCAAAGGTAGTCTTATTTCAATCCTCATTAATGATCTAGACTTGATGGTACCTAGAGAATCCATTTATGAAAGTGTAAATTTCACACCCAGTGACGCCTTCAAGGATTTCTTCTATGAATGGTATTGGGAAGGGATTAGTAACACAAGATGCATGAAGTATATGATAATCAATGCAATTACTAATGCATCCATTTTATCTTATACTTATGACCATGGGATTGACTCACTTGGATTCATAAATTAGGGTTATCACTCTAGCATGTAACATACTATCAATTTTTTTCCTTCTTGTGTGCACATAAATTTGGATTCATCCTATATGGATTTTTCTAACTGGTCGAGCATTATCAACTAGTTTGATATACATTTTTCATAAATATGGATGAATACCTTTCATCTCATTATAAATTCTTAGAAATACATCTTGGTATTCTTTTAATAATTCAAATATTTTCAAAACCTTTGTGTCAGTCTAGTAGTTACCTATGGTAGCTATTTTTGGTTCTTCCTCTATGCTAATGTTGCATGGGATAGTTAGAAGAGGTTCTAAATATGGGTGGTCTACATTAGGACTAGTATTGTGAATAATTCATGTACCATAGTTTTTAGGGATATACAAATTATTTGACAATAATTCAAGTACTTTAAACGATTCACTTTCATACACCTAAAACACTAATTTTTGCTTCCCTAGGAGAATATCTTCCTAACATTCCTAAGAAAGGATAGGGTCTAGCATAAGAATGGGTTATTCAAATGGATATTTAAAGAGAACTAAACCTTCTTCTAGGACATCATGTATATATCACAAGCAATCCTCAATAGGACTAGGGTTACCGATAACTACTTCATGTATAGCTTGGAGTGTGAATCGCAAACCCATTCTCAAAGATGAGTAATTAAATGAAATTTCATGATTTATTTCAATATATATCAAAAATGGGTACCCATATGTCATTATTAATGAGCATACCATGCTCTAGCCTAAGTTTTTAAAGTTCCATAAAAAACATGTACCCATAGGTACTCTGGTAAGAAAGACTCTTCATCCTTTCACATGAATTCATAGGCTTCTACATGTAGTTCTAGTGCTCATACTCTGCTATAGCTAATTATACCCCAAACACGATTGTCATGATGAAATTTGTGATGCAAAGTAGAGCATAATTGATCCCAATAGATAAGTTTCTCATTATGGGTTTGCCACCACCTTGTGTTTATGCCATAAAAATGGTAAACCAATGATTTCATATAATCATTATCAAAGTTATAAAAATCTTCAAGGTGTTGGATGAAGTCATAGACTTTCATTTATCAATGAAATTGGGGAGATTCATCAAGTCTTTCTAATGGTGCATCCATAACTAGTCCTCTCATGATTTATATAATAACAAGGTGAATAAATATGTTACATTTATGATACTAGCATGGAATGTTCTCACAACTACTAATTTCACTACACACTCTTCTAGTGAGGTCATAGTCACTGTGGGCCTAACAATTACAAGTATTACTTTTAGTATTATAAAGGGATTGAGTGTATGTCTATCAGAGGATGCCATTAGGAGTGGGATCATGATGCTCACCATTTTTAGTTATGACATTATAGATGTGGTTAATATCTTCTTTTGCATTAATAGGTTCCACGTATGGTGACCCATGTGTTTGATCTAATAAAATAACAACACATTTATTAGTATTCTCAAAACTTATGTAATGCTTTTTTAATCTTAAGCCTACATTATTTATATAGCACCAATTTCACCCCAATATATTTGGGAAATAATATACTTTATCTATTCAAAAAATTTAAAATCAAATTTGAAAGGTACTCCAAGGATATCAACCGTTTCATTCTTAAGGATGTTAATTGGTAGAACACAAGTTTTATTATCTATAAATAATATGTATAGTGATGGTTGTAATGTTGGACTAGACATTTTATGTCATACATCCCTTATAAGGATGTTAACTTCAATGTCAGTGTTAACCAAGATATCTCAAATCACCCAACCATCGATGGTAACATTCACTAGTATTTTTTATCCTCTTGAGGGCTAAGAGGAATAGGAGTATCTTGTCATTGAGCATGATTTAATCAATGATCTTTAGTTAGCTAAATCAAGTAAGGTTGAACATCAATTAGTTTTTGTACCTAATTTTTAATCCAATTACTCAATTGTGGGGTAATGTTCTCATCTAACATATGCTTGAAAAGTTCTTGTAAATCATCTCATGCCACATTTTGAGGTTCTATGGCCTTTTATAGATCAGCACATTGTGTTGATTCTTGGTCTTTAATAAATTAAATTTATCCTTGTAGTTCTCATACCAATGTCATAGTATCTTTGAGCACATATTTATATTCTTGAGCATCAATATACTTCCTTGCATGAGGCTCTTCACATTGTATCTTCTCAATAGGAGGAATAGATGTAGGTTGAGATTGTCCACCACTACATGTGGTGATATTAACCTGCCAAGCTATTGGGGTGCTAGAGCATAGCCACCATTGAGGATTATTAATGTGAATCATGCCTATACCTTTTTCATTTCTTTTTTTAGTGATGGTCATGTATAGTTCAGGACATTCTTCCTATCGATGCTCCTTTTTACAAAAATCACATGTTGGGTAAACTGGATAATCTTATTGATAGTGATCTAAAGATCCACACTTATAATACATTCTTGGTGGGAAATTTCCACCTCCTCATTTTCATCCTCAGTCTTATCCATGATATCTATCATTATCTTAATTATTGGAAGAATAGGTTTGGTGTGTACCACATGCACATGCTTCATGTATATCACTAATGAACTGGCAATCATTTATGTCATGAGTGTAGGCATCACATATTTTTTAGTATTTAGGCACTTTAGAATGTGTTTCCCACTATAAGAGAGGATATGAGTGTACATCATTATCTTCATGGAAAATTTCACATGATTACTTTAGCACAGTGTGGATGTTTTTGCATGGTTAGTTACTTATATTATGACCTTCAAACTTGAAATTGGTACACCAAATACCATTATGATAATTGTATGCATTATTTATATTAAATTTCCCTAATTGTGATTCCATTTAATCTATTTGAAATTCCATAAAAGGATTAATTCTAGTGTCAATACTTCTAATAGCTTCCACACAGAGGATAGCTTCTAAAGTTTCATGCAAGATGGTAAAGGTCCTTTGAGATGGTGTTCATCTAAAGGGAAGTAGAAAACCTCCCACAAACCATTGGGCATATGAGCAAAATTAACCTTAAATGAGAGATTTGAAAAGAGTGTTTTTAACTGTGCATCATACTCCTTTACACTCTTAGTGAGCTCTTTTTTATATCTTTTAGCATGGTATTACTTTATAGCTCAAATTCAAGAATATCAAATTCTTGAATAAATATCATCTTGAGATAATCATAGTCAATTACCACTTGTTGAAGGTTGAACTTCCTATACCAATATGCACTCTCTATATAAGTTTGGTCATAAATTGTATTGTGTTCACTTAGATAAGTTATGCCTCATGCCCTCCCATTGAGTTCACACTTATGAACATGTCTTGTAACATTCTTCATACCATAATATTTAGGTAGATGAAGCATCATTTTATAATATACCATTGGTAATTAAGGTACTTATACCTATAGCTATTGAAAACCCCTAGATAATTTTCCTTGGGTGGGAATTCCACCACTTCCTCCTGTGCCACCTCCTAGTCTACCTCCAGTTCCTCTAGTAGAAACCCCCATGACATGGGCATGGTAGCTAGTTGATTAATAATATTTGGGCCTATACTTTGTCCACTATGAATTCCAGGTCTACCAAGAATACCAAGTTAGGCCATGAAAATCCCTTGAAGAGGAAAATAAAGTGTTAATTTACTATGAGTTAAAATCAGCTCACCTACAATTTTCCTTATAATATATTTTTTTGACTCTACACTATTTGTATCCCAATTATGTATAAATAATTCATCTAAGTCAAAATCATGAGCACATACTATGGCTGGAAAAGTTAGTTGGTTCAAATTTGGTTCTTCAGTCTCTTCTATCTGGCTAATTTCTCTTTCATATGATAAAATTGGCATGGGGCATGGTTCAAAAGTGATGGATTCCTTTGTGTGCCTTTCTACTTCCCTTTGGATCCTAATAGAAATTCTTGAGTTCTCTTGTTCCCTTCTTATATTTCTTTCACCTATGATCCTTTTTTGAGATTCATCATATTTATACTTTCATAATTCTCGCTAATTGGCTACCATCTCAAACCTAAAATTCTTCACCAACACCTCTATATTCCCCTTCCAATTGTACGTCTCATGAAAGGATGGGTTTAACCCTCTATTGGTAGAGTTCTGAGTCCATAATAAATAAATAACTTCTTTACTTATAATATAAAGTGTCTAATAAACCAACCACATGGTTCTTTAAGAAACTAGAACTTAGCTTCTTCAGGATAAGAGTAAGTGGTTATAACATACTCCAGAATGTATCTATTAAACACTCCTCTCCACTAGATATTAAAAACCCATGTCCATGATGTTCCTAATCATACCAAATCCCTTTGATGCTCTAACATGTAAGTTTATCTCCTTCCAAAATTTTATGATCGACCTTGAGCATAAGCAGAGAGCCAAACATGCAAATGAACAAGGACTTCAACAAATAAGGTTTCATATAATTTTAATGGCTTTACATTAAAGCATATTCCATTATTATGTAGCAAGCCCTACAAGCCTTGGTAATGAAACTAAAATGTTGGGTTTTTATTTTCTTAATCATGTTTTCTTTAGGTGTTAAAGAGTAGCCCCAACACTTGTGTGTTATCCTTTTATGCAAAACTATCTTACATACTCACCTAAAACATATAATAAGAGACCGGTTCCCATTAGTTATATTTATAAATAACACACTTAGTCATATATTTGATTTTATTCATATATCTGATTAGAAATTACACATAAAAATAAATACACTGCTATAGACCTTGACTCATTAATCACAATAACCAATAACACAAAGACAAATGCCATGAAGTTCAAAGGTTTCACTATGCAAACTTGTATAATGCATGTTCTATAAATACCATTATGAAATAAAATCAGAAAATTAGTCAATTCAACCCACTATTCATGC
Source organism: Torreya grandis (assembly GCA_037957365.1). Taxonomy (NCBI): domain Eukaryota; kingdom Viridiplantae; phylum Streptophyta; class Pinopsida; order Cupressales; family Taxaceae; genus Torreya; species Torreya grandis. The sequence continues at coordinate 338,743 of JARHVA010004312.1, read as the reverse complement.
TCAAATAACAATTTATCAGAAACACACAACACCTAAATTGATTGTAATATGTGTAAGTCTATATTATATAGTCATAATATGCTTTTCATTTATTAGTCACCTTACATGATTCCACATAAGGGTATTTATACTTGTTTTAGCCTAAAAAAGTAGTTACATAATAATTAAAAATGGTTTATTATCCAAAGACATCTTAGTAGACTAAGAGTCATGGCATTTTTTCAATTGTTCTCTCCTAAGGACCCAGGCCTTTATGTCCCCTATATTATTGTTTGATGCTAGATCCTTGCTACTAAATGTCCTTTTTATGGGCCAATGTGAAACTCAAGATGATAAAATTATCTATGGTCCTTGATAATCACTCCCCAACCATCTCCTACTTCCCATACATTCTACAAGTCTTTTTTTGTTGTCTGAGTTCTATACTCTCAGTTGCTTTGTAGTTATGTTCCATCTTTGATTGGCTCTTCTTGTGTTGATAAATTCCATACATTTTCCCTCTTGTGCCTCATTGGTTCCATGCCACATTATTTTTTTTCCATGCTAGTTCCATGACATGGTCTTTTGATACCATTTTCCTCTTGTGTCATGTCAATTTTGCACCAAAAACCCAAAACACTTAGTCAAAATTTGGGGTCCAACAAGAATGCATCAAGTTTGGAATTGAGATGAATTCCTTGAAGGTATAGTTGGATCAGGTAATATTCAAGTTTAATACACATCAGAAATTTGAAAAAATCACTAAAATTTTTGGTGATATTTTGAACATTCAAAGGTCTCCACATGACAAGACAAGTCTTGGGTTCAAAGAAGATCAAAAGGAAAATATGGAAAGTCAAACCTATGTAGAAGTTCTCAAATATAAGACTCAAGTTGATCATCAAAAAATCAAGAAGGACTTGACTCCTTCAAGAGACAACAAAGGTAGAGGTACATCATTCCACATCAAACAAACAAGGTATGTGAATCTCTTCAATGGTTACTATTTCTCACATAATCAATATGGGCATAGGGTTGTGGATTGTATACATCATGCTAGAATCAATTCCTCATGGAGGAATATGATGAATACACATATCTACAATAGAACCATAATTTTTTGTTATAAGTGTGATCAAAGAGGACATTTTACAAAGGACTCTAAGATAAGGCATATAAGGAAGGTCAGTCATGACAAAAGGGTATCCAGTCATACCAATGAGAATTGGATCAAGAAGTTAGACTCTGGACAAGGTGAAGGAGGAGTAGAAGACTAAAGATGAATAATCTATGCTAGCTCAGACTACCTTTAAAATTCAATATGAAGGCATGAAATGGTATATATAAGTGGTTTCTCAAGCCACATGATAGGGGACAAGAGCAAGTTCATATCATTATAGAAGAGTGTTTTAGGAACAATAAGATTTGGAAATAACACAACTTCCAATATAATTGACAAGGGTATATTGAGTTTGGACAATGGGAAGACCAAGATGGATAATATGTTGTATGTGAAAGTTTTGAAACATAAACTTCTTAGTGTAAGTCAAATGTGCAACCAAGGACACATGCTAACCTTTTATGATAGAGGGTGTGAGATAAGGAGAGCCAAATCAAGAAGATTAATTGCTAATGCTAAGAGGATAGAGAAAAATCCATATTTATTTAATTACATCAATAATTAAAGATGATTTATGATCAAGATGGATGAATTTTGGCTATGGCATAAAAATTTTGGCCACCTAAAATAATCTCTAATAAGTCTATGAACAACATGCCTAAGATCACCAAACCTACAAACACACTTTGCAAGGCATGTCAACATGGTAAGTAGACTAGAAGAAGGTTCAATTCCAAGGATTAACCTAATAAAAAACCTTTATATCTAATATATATTTATCTCTATGGAGCTTTAAGAATCTAAATCATTAAAGGGGATATCTTTTTCATGTTACTCATAGATTATTATGCAAGAATGACTTGGGTAGCATTCTTGAAAGAAAAGTTAGAAACTCTTGATAAGTTCAAGGCATTCAAGGCTCTTCTTGAGAATGAGAAGAATGGAAAGATCAAATTAGTGAGATCTGATAGAGGAGGAGAGTTTTTTTCCAATGAGTTTTATGACTTTATGAGGTCCATGGGATAAGGAGATAGTTCTTAGTAGCTAGAACACTCCAATAGAATAGGGTAGTGGAAAGAAATACTAAGACAGTTCAAGAGATGGCAAGAACTATGTTAAATGAGTCTAGATTATTTGATGGATATTGGAGAGAGGAATTAAGAATTTTAGTCTAAATTTTAAATAAAGGATAGATAAGGACTAATGGTAATAAGACTCTTTATGAACTGTGGAAAGGCATACCTGCTAATGTGGAAAAATTTAGAGTGTTTGGGAGCAAATATTTTGTCAAAAGAGATGAGGAATATTTAGGTAAGTTTGAATCCAAGTCTAATGAAGGTATATTCTTAATATACTCATTAGTGAGCTAAGCCTATAGATTCTATAATAAGAGGTTATCGAAGATAGTGTAAAACACCAATGTGAAGATTGATGAGATAGAGAAGTCACACTCATAGTCAAGGGATACATCAGAGAATACAGAATTCAATAATAAAGAGAAAACCATAGAGATTGATGAGGAAGAAGAATTTGAGGAAAGACAAGACTCAAAATTCCCCTCAATATAGATTCAAAGAGACCATACTGAATCTCAAATCAAGCAACAAGGATTTAGCTATGTAAATAAGGAGAAGACTAGTAAGTAACCTAAATAATAATAAAATTCTCTATTGTCTAAGATTGAACTTAAAAACATTTTAGAGGCAAGAAAAGACAATTTTTGGATAGGTGTTATGATTAAGGATTTAGACCAAATAGAAAATAATGAGACTTGGGAACTAATTCTTAGGCCTAAAAACAAGAATGTCATTACCACTAAATGGGTGTTTAGGAAAAATTTGAATGAGTATGGAGAAGTCACTAGGAACAAATATAGATTGGTATGTAAGGGGTATGCCCAAGTAGAAGGGGTAAAATTTGAGGAAACCTTTGATCTAGTAGCAACATTATAATCCATTAGATTATTTATAGCATATGCGAGATTTAAAGACTTCAAGGTGTACCAAATGGATGTCAAATCTACCTTTTTGAAAGGGAACTTGGAAGAGTATGTGTACATAGAGAAACCTAAGGGTTTATCACTATCAGGAAATAAGGACTATGTTTATATATTGAAAAAGGCTCTTTATGGTCTAAATCAAGCTCCTATAGCTTCGTATGCTAGATTGAATAGGTATCAATTAGATCAAGGATTTAAAAGAGGAGTTTAAAATAGTAATACATACATAAAGATAGAAGATGACCATTAGTTGATAGTAGTTGTCTATGTGGATGACATCATCTTTGGTGGAAACAATGAGAGTATGACTAAGGACTTAGTAGATGTGATGAATATGGAGTTTGATATTTCCATGTTGGGGGAACTATCATTATTTTTTGGGCTATAAATAAATCAATCAAAAAGAGGTATATTCATCTCATAATTTAAGTACATAAGAGAGATGTTGAAATTTGAGATGGAATATTTCAAGTTAGTTAACACACATATGATCATAGGGTGTAAGTTGAGCAAGGAATATAAATCTCCAAGGTTCAATCAAGCCTCATACAAGGCAATGATTAGACTTTTATTGTACAATAATACCTCTAGACCTGACATCATACAATCAGTAGGTCTTATGTGAAGGTTTCAAGTAGACCCAAAGGAAAATCATCTATAAGTGGTAAAAAGGATACTTAGGTATCTCAATGGGGACTATGGAGTTTGGGATGTGGTATGTTAGGAGCAATTAATTTGACTTGATAGCCTATATAGATGCAAATTGAGCAAGGAGTCTAGATGATAGTAAGAGCATTAATGGAGGAGCTTTATTCTTAGGATAATGCCTAGTATCATGGATGAGTAAGAAGCATCCCTTTGTGGCATTATATACTTGTGATGTTGAATACATTATAGTATATTTATGTTGAACTTGGGTCTTATGGATGAGATAGACCTTAAAAGACTACAATGTTGAGTATGATAGTCTTATCCCTATCTATTGTGACAATACAAGTGTTACAAACATCTCAAAGAACCCTATCATGCACTCAAGTACTAAGCACATTCCTATTAGATATCATTTCCTAATAGATTAGGTAAGTGAATAAAGTGTTAAACTTGAATGTATATCTACAAAGGATCATATTGTAGACATTTTGACCAAGCCACTTCCAAATGTAACATTTAAACATCTAAGATAGGAATTGGGTGTAGTTTCTACCCTAGTAGTCATTAAGTAAGTCAAGTGATTAGGGGGAGATAATTAGGTGGTCATTAGCTCCAAAATTAGGTGAGTAGTGTTGATAAGGTATGCATGGAGATAGGGGAGCATGTGTGTATGATGCTTCATTGTCTCATAATCCTATGTGTTTAGTGTTTTGGTTGAAGAAGTATAATCCAAGAAGTTGCAAGCATATTTTTGTCATTTATGTAAAAGGGGAGAAAATTTAGAATGAGGGATAAATTTCCTATTGAGATAAGATTATGAGATTGGTTTCCATCAATGACAAAGGGGGAGATCTTTTAGCTTTGTCACTGATTTCAAATGTGCATCTTATGAAGGATGATGTAAAATGTGACTAAGCCTAGTCTAGCAGTGTGTGATGTGACAAGATGCATAGGAGAGTGTTGTCTTGAGATAATGGTGTCATGAGAGAAAGAGAAATAGATAATTTGAAGGCAACCAGCATCTTATGTTTACATGAAGGTATAGGTCATTGATGAGAAAGTGCATAGGAATCCTAGTCATAAGCATAATCATGACATGAAGAGCTATGTGAATGAAAATGGATGAACACAAGCATATGAAGTCTATATTTAAATGTTTAAGAATGTATGAGAGGCATTGAATCAATCATGAGAGTTTTAGGGTGAGCCTATAGGGATAGGACCTTCAGACCAAGCCTACATGTAGACCTCTCTTAGACCGTACCTAACCTAATGAGGTATGAAGATCAGATTTCAAGTCAAGATTGCATGGACAGAGGTAAGGTAAGTTGTTTTAGGCATGTTCACAAATTTTGAGGTCATGGTTTGAAGGAAATTGCATAAAACATTGTTTTAGGCCTTCTCAAGTTCACAGAATGAGGTCTCTAGACCTGAGAAGCACTTTTACACATTCATTGGCACATGTAACCTCTGCATGGTAACTTGATTCAATAAGGAGAGATGGGTAAGGGTCCTAAATAAAATCTCTAGGCATTGGTTTTGGATTTAAGGGGCAGTCCTTTATGAATAATCGTTAACACCAAAACCTATGTTAAACCTCTCTAAAACCCTAGTAAGGACCTGATGTGAAAGATCTTGTTCAATTCAGCTTAGAATGGATTAAAATTCCTAGAAAATCTATTGGATCATGTAGTAAACTCTCCAAAGTACCTATAAGTGGTGGTGGTTAGTTAGATGAGAAATAAAATGCACAAATACATGCTTATTTGTCAAGAAGTTGTTGTAGATCTAAAAAGTTGCATTATTCATGAAAATTAAATGAATGGAAGAAGCTAGAGACTCATAATACATGTTCATGATGGTTTCTACATAGTTTCCATCCTTCAAGTGTGCTAAGTCTGTCATCTAAGTTAGCGAGTTGCAGATAGACCTAATGGTGTGAAAAATGAAAAACTCAAGCAAAGATGAGGAGATAGATTTGAGGGTTTGAGCATGTCAGATTGATGCAACAAAATGAATGAAGAGTTTATAAATTAATTTTAATTAATGTTCATTCTTGGAATTAGTTTTTAATTTCAATGAATATGGTGAAAATTTTCTTATAAAATGACTTGTTTGGTTTAGATAAGACTGTGTGATATAGGGTCAAGAAATTGTTCTGCAAGGCCAATATTTGGCATTAGACCATATGACTTTTTCATTTAATAATGGTATAGAGATATCATAATAAAAGTCAATTAAATAAATATTCATGGAAAGTATCTACATATGTGTTGAATGTCTAAGTCACCATGACTAGTCTTTGAGGTAAATTGGCAGTTCTGGGTGAGTAAGATATAGAGATGTTCTTGAGCCTTTATCTCCTAAGTGGAAGTGTTCCAAGAAATTGGTGATTACCCTAAGGTCATGGAGAGCCTATCCATGTTTTTTTTTCAAATTTAAATATCTTAAGGGTGTTTAAGCTTCATTTTTACAAGATGAATTTTTAAGGCACACAAGCTTAATAAGGCAGTTTGTCCTTAAGAAGCTTTAATGGTATGAATGAAAGATACATGTATAACCAAGCATGTAGGAGGTCAATAGAGGTCATTGACTAAGTGATTGAATGGTTTTATTTTATTTTTTAAATACATCTAGGCCCAAGAAGATCAATATTTTGTATTAAGAGGATAGACCTAATACAATTAGGTCTCCATGAGGCCTAAAAGAGAAATGAGGCCTAATTGAGTTGTTGCAAACCAAAATGGGTCAACGAGGCCTAATTGAGTTGTTTCAAACCAAAAGGGGTAAAAATATAATTTGAATCATGTCCACAAGTTTTTATAAGATATATTATATGGACAACCTAAGAGGTTGAAGGTGTGTGGTCGACCAAGTGGTGTGTGATCATGAGACTTATCTATATACAAGGTAGTTTAGCCCTACTTATAAGTAAGCAAAATAAGTTAAAAAAAGCTTCTTGGTAGAGAAAAATGGAGTCTTGAAATGAGACCATAATATTTGATCAAAGGTTTGGTGATCAAAATAAATGAGGTAGTTGAGTTGGTGTTAAGTCACTTAGGGAGTTGGTGCATCCTTACAAGTAGGTGCTTGCTAAAGCCTAGTCAAGTGCGTGTTTGACTTCATTGGGGTTGGTGTTTTAAGTTGATTTGTTTCTCAATATAATTTTATATTTTATTTTATAGGATTTTAGTCCATTTATATGGATCATAATGGATTTTATTCCCCTGGAGGTTTTCCCAATCATATGTGTGTTTTCTTTTGTTATGCTCATGTGAATGGTGTTTATGCATTTCTAGACCTCAATGTTGCTTTCATAGTTCATGAATGATTATATGTAATTGAAAGAAAGATTTTGTTACTTTGATTCACCCCCCAGTGATTATGCTTCCAATAAGAGTTACATCTAGTTGTAGGCCATCTAGCATCACTTGAGTAGCCTCTTTTTATTCATGTAGGTTAGCAACCAAGTGTTCACACAAACCTTTACCTCTCACTAACTTAGTAACCTTGATCTCAATGTCATACTCCATGACTCTAGTGATCTAACTATCCCTAGTCTCATTTAGATCACTACTCAAGAGGAAATATTTGACACCTATATAGGAGACCATGAGATGAATCTTATTGTTTGACACCAAACACCTAAAATTTTTCAATGATCTCATAATAGCTAGCATTTGATTTTCAAAAAAGGTATACCTCTCTTCATATCCTTCAAGTACCTAACTAAATAAATATATTGACTACTCACTATTTATATTACATGATAATAGATTATATGTTGTCCACATTATAAAATTCATATAGGTATAAATCTCTTGAAAAATTAGGATTCAAGAGAGTTGGATCTTATGTAATGGCTAACTTGATAGCCTCAAAACCTGCTTTGCCTTCTTTTGATGAAGATAATACTTGATTATTATTCAACATTAATTTTATAGGCTTGAACAAATGTGAAAAATTAGGTATGAATCTTGTCATAAAATTTATCTTCCTAAGGAAGCTTTGAAGTCCTTTCTTATGTTGAGGTAAAGACAAGTGCAAGATGGCACTTATCCTCTCAGGGTCAATGGCTAGTCCTATTTTGGAGACAACATGCCCCAATATTTTACCATCATGAATAGAAAACACACACTTTTTGGGGTTCAAGGAGATCCCAAACTCCCTATACCTCTAAAATATGAGTCTTAAATGGTTTAAGTGGTCACTTGCCTTCTTGGTGAAAATTGTGATATCATCTAAGTACACAAGCACCATCTGATTAAGTAGACCCTAGAAAGTCATGTCCATGGATCTTTGGACTATGGCACTAGTATTGGAGAGACCAAAAGGCATCTTTTTGTAAGCATATATCCCCCACTTGGTGGTGAAGGCTGTCTTGTACGGGTCTTCCTCCTTGACTAGCACCTAGTTATAACTTGACTACCCATCCAAGAGAGAGAAATGTTATGAACTAGGCACCATTTGGAGGAACTACTCCATGGATGGAAAAGTATATTGATCCTTCAAGGAGACCTTGTTCAAATCCTTGAAGTCAACACACAACTAAATCTCACCACTTTTCTTCCTTATAAGTACCAAGTTGGCCACCCATGAAGAGTGTTTAATTGGAAATATAATGTTTGACTCAATAATATTGGTCAACTCTCTTCTCATGAGTACCTTTATCTTGAGATTAATAGGCCTCCAATTTTGCCTCATAAGCTTCATATTTTCATCTAATTTAATGGTGTGCTAATTAGGCTAAGGGTCAAACCCCATAAGATCATTTTACTCCCAATAAAACACATTTTAAAACTCCCTACAAAGTTAAATGAATGAAAATTTCTTAGCCTTAGTATTGACCTTCCCGAGCTTTAGAATTTTATCTTAAAAGATGAGAAATCTTTGATGGTTCTCTTCACTAGTGGACATGCCTACCTTATCCTTCCTCATGAAATCTCCCTCATGGAATATACTCTCAAGGCTTACCAACCCCATAGGGAGTTTGTTTGATTTCAATTGGATAATCTGATCTCCATACTAATTTTGTAACTTTTTCTTATTTGAATATGAAAATGCAGCCTCTTGTTGCAAAAAATAGGCAATCTACTTATCATTGTCAAAAACCTGATAATTGGATTCATTGTCAAGAATGGATGGTATTGTAGCTACCTTAACATGTGACTAAATTTTTTATTTACTCAACTCAGTTGGTATGTCAATTTGGGCCCCCATTTATGTTAATCTATCTACATGCTTGTTTCAAAATCCTCCAATAGATCCCACCCCTGTGCTTTTAATAATTCATCAAGGGGTTCTTGGCTATATTTTACGTTCTTACCTGATTAATAATGAGTTCATTACCTCTATATACCTATAATTTCTTGATTTTCCTCTTTATATCCCATTGGATGCCATGAATAAGGCCTTCATATTCAATTAAATTTCAAGAACATCTAAATTGAAACCAATAAGTTGAATAGTACTTATCATTAAAGGGAGATACCATCATAACACCTACCCCTACTCCATGTTTTCTCCTTAATCTATCAAAGAACATTTTCTAAATTCCATTAGTCTCCTCTTATGGCCTAGTAAGGGATGGTATAAACTCATTCTCTTCATGCAAGCAATAGACTCCCATATATGTATCTTCAATGCCTACCAAAGGTTTAATTTGTTGATTCTCATTCCATAACTCATCCAAGAAGATAGCAAGTATCACCTCAACATGAGTGTCTAGATATTGACCAATAGGGTGGTTTTCCTCATCCAGGATTATGTAGTTGATATTTAGATTGCTTGGCTCATAATTCTCAATGTGAAAATTTTCAATTAATTTATCCTTAATAAACACCTTGGTTCTATACCTTGTCCTAAATCCCATATAGGACCAATCTACTACTAGGTAATCCCTAATTTTGGCAATGAAGTCTCTAGATAGGCATAGAACAAAATGGGGTGGTACCACTAGAAAAACCACATCTTGGGCAAATAAAAAATTATGACAAGAATAGAGGGTCAAATTTATACCTTTGATAATACCATATGGTTTATTATAATATCCATCAAGCTATAATACCCCTTTAGAGAGGGGTTTAGATTTCAAATGAAGTTGATCTATTATTTATTTAGGCATCATTAAAGTCTTTGACCCACTATCCACCATGTATTTATGTACCAAGGAGTTACCAATGATAAAATAAATGTATAAGGAATGATTTTTTATTTCCTTGTTTGACTACCCTTCATTTTTTTTTTTCATTAGTGAGGACCACATTCTCCTTATTTTGTTGCTTCTTTGAAACATTGATTTTTGACAAGCCTTATAGAAAAATATCCACTTGATCAAGTATAAAAATCATTTCCCACATAGGCAAACTCACATTTAAATTCTTCATTTTGTCAATAATGTTTATGTATGTACCACCAACCTTTGTTTGTGCTTTGGGAGTCACAATAATGCTTTGTACTTGTGAGCTTTGAGGTATAAAAGTACCTCCTTGGTTTTGATATTTTTAAGTTGTTTGAGATTTTGGATTTGCATTAGGCTCATTTGTATTTTAAAATAATTTATGAGGAGTTGAATACCCCTTAACTACTTCTTGAATGCCCTCTATGTTCCTTATCTTAAACCTTATGTTAGCTTTCACAAGAATGTTTGTTTGGATAGTACTAGCTTGTTGATTGAAATCATAACACTCCTGTAGTTGGTAGTTAACCAATGTGGAATACAACTAATTTTTACCTCATTAAACCCTTGGCCTTGTTGAGGATATTCTATTTTATTCATCATTGGAACTTCTACATTTTATGCCACTAAAACTTGGTTGAACCCATAACTAACACACTACTGCCATTGTTAATTGAAGCCTTGGTTGAACTCTACATTTGGGATGATAGCCTAATTGTGAGATTAATTCCAAGGTGGATAACACTCAAATTCTTTTTCAAGGTTGTTTTGAATAGGCACCAAGGTCCTAAAAGTACTTGTAGAATTAGGATTTTAGTTATTACTTGCTTTAGCATAGGTGAGCTACCCTTGCCCTTGAGAATTACCCTTGAAAGATGGCCTATTGGCTTGATAGGGTTGTTAAGGCTGATATGGGGGTTGGTGTGGTATATTAAATTGATATTTATACCTCTTAACATTCACTAACTCATTTCTAAATGTTTTGAACATGTTATTGAGTTCTTGGAGTTCACTATACTGACTAGTTGAAGCTTTATCTTGTCTCGATGTAGGTATGGTAATAAGTGTTGGAAAAAGAGGAATAGTAGCAAGAGAAGGAATAACATTAGGAGGTGGTTGAATCCCTAGGAAAAACAGCATATTGGGGATAGGTGTGAGCTTTCCATCTTGTATTAGGTTATTCTCTACCTTGATTTCTACATCATAAGCATTAGGTAATGTGATCCCCCATTGATTATATCATGATTGCAATGTCACTATTAATGGCCCTTAGATAATAGAGGAAATAATAATTAGGAGTTAGATTGAAAAGGATTGGAATCATATCCCATGTTTTCTAAAACCTATTGTTAAATTCCTACATGACCTCTTAAGGAACATTCTTGATTGTTGTCTACTACTCTGCTAGTGATAAGTTGTCACTCTTATCTTCGCATAAATCATCCCCTAACTAGTCCCATGTTGTGATGGAATTAAGATTTAGGTTCTTATACCAATCCAATGCTTTTCCCTTGAAAGAGATGGTCAAAAACTTGATAGCTACTTTCTCTTTAGTGATGTTATAGATGTTGTAAAAGTTTGTTATGTCTGTAATATGCTTAGAAGGAGTTGTAGAGTCATATCCTATATAGTAAGACACACTCTTAAGGGATGCCATTGGGATAAGATCATATTAGTTGAGTTATAAAGGACTTTTATAGTTGAAATCCACAAAATTCAAAACTTTAGGGGTAGCCATAGTAGTGAAAGGAGCTAAAAAGGATCTTATAGAAGAGGTAGACTCACAAACTGGCTAAGGAATCTTCTCAAGTAGGGATGAGTGTTAGCAAACCTCAACCTTATTTAAAATTTGAAAGGTAATTAAAAAAACTCAAAATGATACCTCTATAATTTGACCTTGTATTCACCTTTGACATGAAAGATAGGCACTATTATGCCACCAAAAAGCTGAGTGTTCATTGGATTTGCTAGATGTTGAGAGTGTGGATGCTACAACTGATGCAAATAGATCAAGACCAACATCAATCTCAATCAATATTATTAAAATGTTTCCATCTAGTTTTCCAAAAACTATTGTGGCATAGAATTTCACCCTATGAGAGGGTTCTTTAGGCTCTCTCACTCCTAGCCACATAATAGGATCAACCCCATGTTGTGGGTATCCTATGATGGGGTTGAACCTTTAGATAAGGTTGGTTCCTCTTGGTAGATCACCTAAACTACTGATTTTGATTGGGGAAGGGGTATAAGAGCTACATAAAATGACTAAAATCATAAAAGGGGTGATGCATCAAACTAAAAGACACTCCTATTGCTCTAAAATAAACACAAGGGTAGCTCAAATATATCTCACTCATGCAATCTCTTACACTAGCTATTTTTGCTTAAATAATTCCAAGTAAGGCATCTTAGACAAGGGTAAATCATATAGGAGTGGTTAAAATCACACTATAATCACACCCACGACTGAAATAAAACAAACTCAGACTTGTAAACACCTTAAACCACCTACAAAATGGTAAAAAAGAGAGGACAAACACCAAGGAAAAAGACCTCTTCATAAGGAAGTCATACACAAACTATCTAGAACACAAAATTTATTCAAAGAGATAGGTAAATTAGATGATCTTATTAATTCAAAGGTTTTTTTGTACAAATTTTGACAGGGCTTTACCTTGTCAAATGAGAGTGTCTTACAATGAGAAGAAAATGAGAGATATATACGAAAAGAGAAGAGAAAGAGGAGGAGAAAGCTTTAAATATTCAATAAATTAACGTGTTAGAACATGATACATATAAGGTAGGTGTTTATTCCTTCCTTGATATCTTTTTATCCTTTATACTCACCCTTACTTGCACTTTAAGCCTTTTTTGACCTCAAAAGGCTTCTTTTTTCTCCCATTTGCCTAGAAAAGGCTCTTAAGTTCTAAAACCTTGATGACTTGAGTGATGTCATCATCCACTACATGGAGAAATTATTCAAATTATATAATATCTTTTAATTCCAAACTTTCCTTGACAAACCCTTGAACTTCCTCAACTTACCCACTTGCCTTCTATGCCACATATCCACTTTAGCCTTCTAGAAGCCTCTAGCAACTTTGTAAAGTATTTTCACTTTAGCATTTAATGCTTTTGGACTTTCAGGGTGACTTTGAGTACCTTATTCAAACTCCATTTATGATCAATGACATGAAATATACTTCTACAACCATTTATAACTCCATTACACCTGCAACTTGAAGCTTTGCTCATAATATAGCCTATAAAAGCTTATTGAGGGATAATAACCACCATTTAAGTCTTGTTTGGGATTGATAAGAGGTTTAGAGGACTTTTATATGCATCTTAAAGGTGTTCCTTGGTGTTTCCAACACAATTTTAGGCACTCCCAAACCTATAATTTCTGAGACTCCATTAATGGAGGTCTTCAAGCTCAAACCTTTCTTCATTAGTTGTTATAAAACTCCCATTTAGGGTCATTGACACCATGATAGAATTTTTGGGACCTGTATAAGACTTATATACCTCCATACCATTAATATAAGGATGAAAATTAATCTTTAGACCTCCCTCAATACCTACAATAATGGTGGAAACCATCATTAGACCTACAAACATCACAAACTCATTAGAAACCTTGGGTTTTTCACCCTTTAGCTTATAAAATCACCCTATAAACCCTTATGAATTTAACCTAGTGCCATATAAAAATTATTTAGGTATAATTATTCATCCACACAAAATTTTATCTCTTAATTCTACAAGTATAACTCTTAAAAATGCAAACTTTGTGCTCTCTTGAGCTCTCCAAGCTAATACGGTTGCCCAAAAGTGATTTTATTTTCATGTAGATAATTTTGGATTTTTTTAATTATATAATGATTTATTAAGACCTATAAATTATTTATACACACTATAAAATCATGTTTTTCCTTTGTAAAGACCTAGAACACTCAATTCTAACTCCATGTGTGAGAAAATAAGTGAGAATCCTTGAAATGTTTCTTCAATAGACATATAATTTGCCATTTTATCTCTCATAAAGTATATTAAGGTCATAAAACACCTTTAAAAAAAATTATAACATCAGTAAATACATCCATGTCAAATTTAAAACCATTTTATTAAGTATAACACAATATATGCATCTTTTGGTGTTGCCTAAACTTGCCTTGTCTCATTTTTAAATAGGTGTAGCTCTAAGTTTTTCCATTTTCTTGAATTTTATTAGGTACCAAGATTTAATTATTTTTTAATTATTACTATTATGTACCTCCAAAACTATTCCAATAATTTTCCTTCCATTTTCAACCATAAAATCCATTCAGAATCACCAATTTAGACCTACAACACACTCAGAAAGTGAGAACCAAGAAACCTAGGAAGAGAGAATTAGGCATATATTGAGATTTAATAGGTCTAAAGACAAAATTATTTTTTAATTATGACTAAGAGGGACCCAAAAAACTATTCCAATCATATTTTTTTATCATCAAATCCTTTAACACTCTCAAAAAACACATTTTTTTATTGTCCCCACTTGCATGCTAAAACCTTGAAACTTACAAATTTGAACTTCTATACTTTTTTCATAAAAATTTTGATTGAGAAAGGTTCATAAATGACATATATTCCCCATAATATATCACACCAAATATTTTTTTTTAGAAAAGAACTCAAAAAAATTCAATTCATCTCTCAAAACTGAGTTGTGAGGGTTTAAGAAGGGTTTTAATCCTTAGTGATTGTTCATAAAGTTGTAGGCATATATATTTTGATAAATACATTAAATGTATTAATTAAAAACCCATAAAACTTCACAAACAACATCAGTCTCCCATTCAAAATTAGCTGCATTTACTGAGCAAGTAAAAACTCACTTCAAACTTGTAGTTGCAAGCTTAGCCAAGAGAGTGTAATTTTGAGCCAAAAGCCAAAATTTGGTTTGAAAGTTTTGGTAAATTTTATATATGGTATTAAAACCTTTATAATACCTAAAATATCTCACTCCATTATTTTTAATCTTCACTTATTTGAAAAACTAGTTTGGTCACCTGTGATTAGGTATAGGCTTCTTAAGTCTTGTAAGGGGTTTGGCTCCTCTACAATTTATTGAGGCCTTAAATGGCTTATTTTATTTATAAATAATACTTAAATAATGTTATTGGATAATTTTATACCCATTTAAACCTTTTTATCCACCATTTATTCTTGGAATTAACTTTGGTAGAACTATAAGTTTTTGGCTTGGTGGTGTGCATGGGTGACTTAGGCTAGTTTAGGCACCTTAGGATATTTGTGGATATTCTAATATTTGTGATAATGTAGCAAGGTTAAATATAATAATTATTAATAATTACTAAATTTAATCAATACACTTTTATTTCACTTAAACATGGCATTTAGACCTATAACTAATTGGTCACCATTAATAAAAAATGGCAACATTACTCAAAAACCCTCAAAAGTTGCTTGGACCTTCATGTACACAATATTCCTTATCTCAAAGTTTTATTTGTCATAATTGCATTTTTACAACTCTCTTGATCACCTTATTCACTCCCTAACATTTTGTTTCATGCTCAGGGCTCTTATCAGCCCTATCTCCTTGTAACCATAAAATTATGCAAAGCTCCTTATCTAGAATAATCCAGAAGTGACCTCGATAAAAAAAACATATTTTTGACTACCCATTTGGCCCTTAAAACTATGTGAATTGTTTCATAATTATAAACTCAATTTAAACATGTTTATTCCACCCTTCTCTCTCTCTCTGATTAGGTATCTTTTAGGCTTGTGAGCTCTAAGACTAAATTTTGGCCTTTTTGAGCTCTCACACATGGGAAACCTCATAAAAGTGTTTCATTAAATTTTTTGGGGATCTTGTTATGCTTTATACCAAATTAGGAATTTTGAAACCTCATGCACATGTGCAAATGAATAAATGTTTAGACGTTAGGCATGGCAAATGCATAGGCCTAAGAGAGTGATGAACTAGATAAACTTTTATAATGGATTGGAAACTCTTGTGTATGGTGTGTGATGATGTATGGGACTTTAAACCCTCTCATATAGTTGTATGGGAGTCAAACTAGGTAGAAACCTCATTAAATGCCCTTTTCAAGCTTGGGCATCATAGGCTACGAGCCTAAATTTGTATTTCTAGCAATCTTCACACCTATAACTAATTTTAAAGGCCTTGGGGATTCCATTAGATGAACCTTATATTATTTAAAAAGATAATCAATCTATTTTACTAATAAAAACCCACAAAATCCTATTCAATCATGTCTTTAAGAAGGCCAAAACTTTATCTTTCTTCAGTCAAACATCTCTCCTCCACTCCAAATGACTTAAAATAGTATCAAACATGTTTTAAGGGGTTAAATTCACCAAAAAGAGGTCAAGTAAGTCAAAACCCATTTGACTTCTTAAAAAATCCAAACTTTCACTTTAAAATCTATTTGAAGGCTCTTAAAGTCATCTAATGCACTTTTGGTGTATTTTGGGCAACTTGGCTCCATAAGACCTCATTTTTGACTTTTTTAAAGATCTAATTGGGTGAGAACCTTTTATTCCCTCTTATTCATGGAATTATATTATAAAACACCTTTAAAACCAATTAAATACTTCACTTAGAGCCTAGAAACACATTTTTAGGCCTTTACCTTAAAGTTTCCAACTTTACCTTAAACCTTGTTAAAGTGTTTCAAAAGAGTGTAAGGACACTGATGTATATCAATAAAATGTTCTTATCTCTCCATCATTAGATCACCTACTACAACATGATCTTGAGATATTTCACAACACCATTCCAAGACCATCTAAGATAGTGTATTGCATCATCAAGTCATGACTTAGAAAGAGACTAGTCATCAAGACAAAAGGAGTCACTGAATGTTTTGGGAGAATGGCATAGTCATTCTAGGCAAAAATTTTATATGTAGGCCAATTTTTTCCAACATTAACACCTCAATTACACATACATGTTGGAAATATTTTCATTAATGTCAAAGGTCTAGCATTTTTAGTGATAAAGGCCCCATTACATTTAATGATATTTGTAATTGTTATATCTTGGCTAATATGAGTTAATATTTATTTAATATTAATGAATATATTTTTTGTTGCATATGAGACAAAATAAGGGTCCATGGAGAAGTCAAAGAGCCATGGGGTAAAGACAAAAGAAGGATGGGATGCATTTTCCCATGAAGAGTCATCTTGGGGAATTCCAAGAGTCACCAAGTGAAGACAAAAGAGGAAGGGCACAATTTCTCATGAAGGGACACTTTGAGGAATACAAAAAGTCACCAAGATAAGGACAAAAGTGGGAAGGAAGTTTTTGGTCATGAAGGGTCACCACATGACTTTTCAAAGGCAATAATATGAAGGGTCATACATGTTTGGTGCCATTTTCCATGAGAATTGAAGGGTCACAAAGGGGGAAGGCCAAAGGTCATTTGGAAAGCTATAAATAAAGGCTTGAGAAGCCATTTGTAATATGTGAGATAGAGGTTGATGTGATATTATAATATCTAGCTTAGAAGAGAAATTGTGAGAGATGAATATGATTTGTGTTTGTTATATCTAGCTTAGAAGAGCAAAGGTGAGAGAGAGGAAAGAGATGTATTGAACTATCATTTGTTGAGATAGAAACATTGAGAGATAGGTGTGTGGTATACACAAAGGGGTTGGTGCTCCTGTGGGTTGGTGCTCATGAATTTTTTCTAGGTTGGTGCCCGACAAAGGGATTAGTGCTCCTATGGGTTGGTACTCATGAATTGTTGTTGGGTTGGTGCTCACCAAAGGGGTTGGTGCTCCTGTGGGTTGGTGCTCATGAATTGTTATTGAGTTGGTGCTTGGAAAAGGGGTTAGTGCTCTTATGGGTTGGTGCTCATGAATTTTTGCTTAGTTGGTGCTCGGCAAAGGGGTTGGTGCTCACGAATAGTTGCTAGGTTGGTGCTCAGCAAAGGGGATGGTGCTCCTGCAAGTTGGTGCTTGTAAATATTGTTTGGGTTGGTGCTCATTCATATACTTCAGATTGTTCTCCATGGTTTTTCCCACATTGGGTTTCCACGTTATATCTAGTGTCTCTCTCTATCTTATGTGGTGTTTATTGTTTGAGTTTTATTACATATCTTGAATGTTTGATTAAGTGGAATTTGGTTAAGGAAAAGTTTTATAAGATATATGATATATTGATTCACCCCCCCTCTTAGTATCTCCTATGCTTAACAATTGGTATTAGAGCAGGTTCCTTTTTGAAAAAAATTTACAGCTTGAAAGTAGATCAGGAAAGCACAAGATGGCCATACATAAAGGTGCCTCTGCAAGCAAAAGAATAGTTGATCAAGAAGAAGAAGAAGATGATGAAGCTAAAGTAAATATGGAAGGAGAACTCATGTGTGCCTTAGAAGAGTTGAAAGTTGTTGAAAAGAAAAATCAAAAATTGAAGCGCCAGATCAAGAAAAATGAAAAGGAGTCAAAGGAGATAATTGAAGATCTACAATCATATTTTGAAGAAGCCAAGAAGAATGAAGAAGATCTAATGGCACAATTGGAAATAGTAAGAAAATAATGTGAAAGGTATGTTACTGAAATTGCCTCTTTAAAAGAAGAGATTGAGAAAGCAGTCAATAATAAAATAGTTGATGATTCAAAATTTGAGAATAGCACTAATATGTTGAATAAGATATTAAAAATCCAAAAGGCAATATCAGATAAGACAGGTATCAGTTTTGAAAAGAAGAAGAGCTATGTTGAAGCTCTTACAAATGAGGAAACAAGAAGTGGAAAAGTGAAGAATATAGAGGACAAAGAAGGCTAGAAGGAACAAAGATATAAAAGGCAATCAGGTTAGAGATTCACAAATAGGTCCTATTTTTATGGTTACTATTTTTATTGTAATGGATATGGTCATAAGAAATTAGAATGTAGAAAAAGATCTAACAATCTCAAAAATAAGGAAAAGGAAGGTTATGTAGAGTCAAGAAGAAGCTATAACTCTTTTGCTCCAATATCAAGCTTTGATGAAGATACCGTAATGTGTTACAAGTGTAACAACTTTAGACACATAGCTCAGTATTGTAGAAGCATGTACGAGTCAGTCAAGAATAACCAGAGTTTCAGGGCTCCATTCATCAAGAAAAAGGTTCAAACATGGCAGAAGAAATAACCTGAAGGTTTTATGTTGGTCCAAATAGCTTTGCATGCAATAAATGAAGAAAATCCATGGTTTATCGATATCAAATGCTTGAGGCACATGATAGGAGACAAGAGCAAGTTCATAACCTTGAAGAAGATCAATGGTGGCACAGTGAAATTTGGGGACAATACTACTGCCAGAATTGCCAAAAAAGGTACACTAAGTTTAGATAATGGTAGAACTAAAACTAAAAATGTTTTATATGTAGAAGGTCTTAAGCATAATCTTTTGAGTGTAAGTCAAATGTGTGATCAGGGGCACACACTAAAGTTTTATGTAGAAGGTTGTGAAATTAGAAGAAAAGATTCAGATGTATTAGTTGCAGATGCTCAGAGAATAAGTAATAACTTATATATGCTATCAGACATCAAAGGTCAAAAATGTTGTTTGAGTCAGATTGAAGAAAGTTGGTTATGGCACAAGAGAATGGGGCACATAAATTTTGACAATCTTGTCAAAATATACAAAAAGCAAGTAGTTAAGAATCTTCCAAAGATCACAAAGTCATCTAACACACTTTGTGGACCTTGTCAGCATGGGAAGCAAGCTAGAAGGTGGTTCAAAACAAAAGAGTACTTGACCACTCATATGCTAAAGCTTGTTCACACTGATCTATGTGGACCTATGAGGACTCAAAGTACTCAAGGTGATAAATATTTCATGTTGCTTATTGATGATTTTTCACGTATGACTTGGATAATGTTTTTAAAGAAAAAATCAAAAGCTTTTAAACAGTTCAAAGCATTAGTTGAGAATGAACTAATATGAAGATTAAGTGTCTAAGATCAGATTGAGGAGAAGAATTCATGTCAGATCAATTTATTGAGTTTTTTGAAGATCATGGAATAAAGAGACAGTATTCAGCAACCAGAACTCCATAACAAAATGGAGTAGTTGAACAAAAAAATAGAATAGTTCAGGAGATGGCAAGGACAATGCTAAATGAATCCAAGATAGAAAATAAATATTTGAGAGAGGTGGTTTGTACAGTAGTGCATATTCATAATAGATCTTTATTAAGAGTCAACAATGACAAGACTCCTTATGAGCTATGGAAAGACAAACCAGCAACAGTTGATTATTTTAGAGTTTTTGGTAGCAAATGCTTCATAAAGAGAACTGATGAAAAACTTGGTAAGTTTGAATCCAGAGTAGATGAAGGTATATTTCTTGGTTATTCTTGAAAAAGTAAAGCTTATAAATGTTATAACAAAAGAACCAAGAAAATTATTGAAAGTGCAAGTTTCATGATAGAAGAAGATGGAACACATAGAATCAGTGATCTAGTAGACATTCCTGAAATCATTGAAGAGGAAGTCTTTGAAGAATCAAATGAAGATGAGGAAAAGGAGAAGGAGAAAAAGGGCACCAAGACTCCATCTAAATATGTTCAGAAAAATCATAATGAAAGTGACATCATTGAGGATATAAAAGAAAGAATTCACACTAGAAGAATGATGGTAAGTGAATCTAAACAAGTTAATTTCTTTTTGTTATCTAAAATTCAGCCTAGAAATTTTTCAGAAGCTAGACATGATGAGCATTGGGTTACGGCTATGGATAAAGAATTAGATCAAATAGAAAAGAATGACACTTGGGAATTAGTTCCTAGACCTAAAGATCACAATGTGATAGGAACAAAATGGGTTTATAGAAATAAGTTGAATGAAAATGGAGAAGTGACCAGAAATAAAGCAAGATTAGTATGTAAAGGATATGCTCAGATTGAGGGAATAGATTTTAAAGAAAATTTTGCACCAGTGGAAAGGTTAGAGGCTATTAGAATGTTTCTTGCATATGCAGTATTTAAAAATTTCAAAGTGTTTCAGATGGATGTCAAATCTACCTTCATAAATGGGAATCTTGAAGAAGAGGTCTACATTGAGAAGCCTAAGGGGTTTATTCTCTCGAATATTAGTAACCATGTATGTAGATTGAAGTAAGCATTGTATGGATTAAAACAAGCTCCCAGAGCTTGGCATGCAAGACCTGATAAGTACCTTCAAGATCAAGGATTCAAGAGAGGATTTACTGATAGTAATCTTTACATCAAAATAGAAGGTAAGCATTGATTGATTGTTGTAGTATATGTTGATGATATCATTTTTGGAGGAAATATTGAAAAGATGACAAAAGAATTTTCTGATAGAATGCAAAAATAATTTGAGATGTCTATGCTTGGAGAATTATCATTTTTCTTTGGGATGCAAATATTTCAATCAAATAAAGGAATTTTCATATCTCAAAGTAAATATGCCAAAGAAATGTTGAAGAAGTTTGGTTTTGAGGATTGTGCACCAGTTGGCACACCTATGTGTACAGGAAATAAGGTGAGCAAGAATGAAGATTCACCTATTACAGATCAATATTTGTATAGATCTATGATTGGTAGTCTTTTATATTTGATAGCATCGAGACCAGACATCATGCATGTAGTAGGTATGGTTGCAAGATATCAATCATCTCCAAGAGATAGTCATGTTCGGTTGGTGAAAAGAATATTTAGATATATCAAGGGGACATTGGATTATGGATTATGGTGTCCCACAGGTAAAGATTTCACTTTAGTTGCTTATACATATTCATATTGGGTAGGGTGCTTAGATGATAGAAAGAGCACAAGTGGAGGAGCTTTCTTCCTTGGTGATAGCTTAGTATCATGGCTAAGCAAGAAGTAGAATTCAGTATCACTTTCTACAGCTGAAGCAGAATATATTGTAGCAGTATTGTGTTGTACTCAAGTGCTTTGGATGAAGCAAACTTTGGAAGATATCAAGGTAAAGTATGATGAACCTATTTCCATTTTTTGTGATAACACAAGTGCTATAAATATTTCAAAAAATCTAGTAATGCATTCAAGAACAAAACATATTCCCATTAGATATCACTTCTTAAGAGAGTAGGTTGCAGATCAATAGGTTAAGATGGAATATATTAGTACTATAGATTAGATTGTAGATATTTTCACAAAGGCACTACCAAAAGACATATTTGAGTATCTGTGAGTGAAGTTAGGAGTAATTCCCTTTACTTCCTGCCATTGAGGTTGAGCATCAGATGAGGGGGAGCTAAGTGTTAGCTTCAGGTAGGCCCTTTGCCATTGATGTCAAAGGGGGAGAATAATAAGTACAGGTACAGGTGCAAAAATTGGTACAGGTAATAGGTACAGGTTGCTACAGTAAGGGGGAGTTACTATATGTTTTTAGATGAAAGTATGTACAGGTGATAGGATGTGGCAATTTTAGGATTGAGGTTGTCATCAATGACAAAGGGGGAGATTATTGGAAATATTGTCATTGATGTCAAAGGTCTAGCATTTTTTGTGATAAAGGCCCCATTGCATTTAATGATGTTTGTAATTGTTATATCTTGGCTAATGTGAGTTAATATTTATTTAATATTAACGAATATATTTTTGGTTGCATATGAGACAAAAGAAGGGCCCATGGAGAAGTCAAAGAGCCACGGGGTAAAGACAAAAGAAGGATGGGATGCATTTTCCCATGAAGAGTCATCTTGGGGAATTCCAAGAGTCACCAAATGAATACAAAAGAGGAAGGGCACAATTTCTCATGAAGGGACACTTTGAGGAATATGAAAAGTCACGAAGATAAGGACAAAAGTGGGAAGGACATTTTTGGTCATGAAGGGTCACCACATGACTTTTCAAAGGCAAGAATATGAAGGGTCATACAAGTTTGGCACCATTTTCCATGAAGATTGAAGGGTCACAAAGGGGAAGGCCAACAGTCCTTTGAAAAACTATAAATAAAGGCTTGAGAAGCCATTTGTAATATGTGAGATAGAGGTTGATTTGATATTGTAATATTTAGCTTAGAAGAGCAATTGTGAGAGATGAATATGATTTGTATTTGTTATATCTAGCTTAGAAGAGCAAAGGTGAGAGACAGGAAAGAGATGTTGTATTGAACTATCATTTGTTGAGATAGCAACATTGAGAGATAGGTGTGCGGTATACACAAAGGGGTTGGTGCTCCTGTGGGTTGGTGCTCATGAATTGTTGCTAGGTTGGTGCTTAGTAAAGGGGTTGGTGCTCCTATGGGTTGGTGCTCATGAATTGTTGCTAGGTTGGTGCTCGTCAAAGGGGTTGGTGCTCCTGTGGGTTGGTGCTCATGAATTGTTGCTAGGTTGGTGCTCAACAAAGGGGTTGGTGCTCCTGTGAGTTGGTGCTCATGCAATTGTTGTTGGGTTGGTGCTCAGCAAAGGGGTTGGTGCTCACGAATAGTTGCTAGGTTGGTGCTCAGCAAAGGGGATGGTGCTCCTGCAAGTTGGTGCTTGTGAATATTGTTTGGGTTGGTGCTCATTCATATACTTGAGATTGTTCTCCATGGTTTTTCCTACATTGGGTTTCCACGTTATATCTGGTGTCTCTCTCTATCTTATGTGGTGTTTATTATTTGAGTTTTATTGCATATCTTAAATGTTTGATTAAGTGGAATTTGGTTAAGGGAAAGCTTTATAAGATATATGATATACTGATTCACCCCCCCCCCTCTCAGTATATCCCATGCTTAACAATACACAAATAATTTATTTCATGTTTTCACTAATATTGTGATTAACCATCATCTATGTATTACTATTTGTGTTGCTTAGTTTGTTTATTTTTGTGTGTTTAGAGTAGTTTGTTTACTGTACTTTTCATTTCTTTAGATTATTTAGTTGTTTTTTATTATTTTTTTCACTTTGTTTGTTGCATGGTTTGCTTGTTTTGTTTGTTTATTTGTTTTTTCTATTTTTGTTTGCTCTATTAGTTTTGTCTTGTTTATATTGCTTGTTTGTTCATAATTGTTAATGTGTTTAGTTGTTGTGTTTGTATAGTTCATGTGTTTGTTTGTTTATTTCTATTTGTTTATTGGTGTTTTGTTTACGTGTTTTGTTATTTAATTTGTTTATTTTTGTTTTGTTTGTGTTTATTTGTGTGTTATTTTATTTGTTTTTATCATGTTTGTTTTTAGTAGTGTTTTGTTGCATTCTTGTTTATTGGTGTTTTGTTTATTAGTGTTTTATTATGTTTTGTATTATTTTGTGATTTGTTTTTATTTATGTTTTGATTTGTTTTGTTTTTTTGTTGTTTTTTGTTTTTATTATTGTTTTATTTTATTTATTAATGTTTTATTGTTTATTTGCATAGTTTTTTTCTTTCATTGGTTTTGTTTGTTTATCAATTTTGTTTCTTTGATTGTATAGTTTATTTATATTTTGTTGTTTATGTTTGTTTATTCATTATTATTAATTTATTTATATTTTTTTGTCTATGTTTGTGTGTTGTTTCTATTTGTGTAGCCTTGCTTGGTTATATTTTGTTGTTTGTTTCTGTTTGTCTATTTGTTTTTAGTTGTTTGTTTATTTTGTTTGTTTTTATCTTTTTGTTTGTTTTTTTTGTTATTTATTTTGCCTTTTTTTCTTAGTTTCTATAATATTATTATATTTTTTTATACTTAAGTCTTAATTATCCATATCGTGCACTTATCTTATGAATTATTGTATTTAGTCTTACACTTGATTTATTTATTATATTTACACTTGGGATTGGATTATTCATATCTTATTCCTAAGTTATTTATATTTATATTAAGTTTTCTATGCTCATGGTATGTATTACAATTTTAGTTATCCATAACTATCATACATAATACCATAAGATAAATCAAAAACATGATCACATGGAGTCTATTCTAGAAATGCAATGGTAGTATCTCTCCAAAATATCAAAAACCAACCAAATACCCAAAAACATGCCTGAATCCATGAGTAATAAACAAAATTAACAAATATTTATTATGTGTTTATATAGGTATGCATCTCTAAATAATCATAAATATGAGTCATGTAACATAATCAGATGGTAACTAATAGAACATCACATATATAAGGCATAAGCAATAAATGAACACATCATACATAAGCATAAACATTAACAATGTTAAACATCCATAATGCTAATTAATGCCACACATGAAATAAACAAGATAATAAGCATGGCATCATATATATATATATCACAAGAATATCATATACATGTACATTGGCCTTGTAGGACCCAAAAATAAATGTCAATATATCTTAATTATCACATATATATATATATATATATATCACAAGAATATCATATACATGTACATTGGCCTTGTAGGACCCAAAAATAAATGTCAATATATCTTAATTATCATATACATAAAATATATACATATCATGATGGTGTCTCAAAAATACATAAGTGCCAATACAATGAGTATAATGCCTTAGGCCAAAATAATGCCAAAATGCCCAAAAGCTAAGATCTATATAATTAACTCTAGCTCTACGTATCCATGGGACTTATATATAGAGGTGAACCTAGTGGTGGTGGTCATGGTTGATGAATTAACTGGACTTAGGAACTTAAAACATGAGTCTTAGTCTTAGATCTACTCCATGCCCTCTATGCATCCTAGATATCAAAAGTGACAACCTGCTACTCTCTAGGCATGGTAGACTTATAGGCTCACCTATAATAGGATGCCTAATCTTTAGCTTAAAGGTTATCTAAAATCATATGTGATAATTTGGCCTATGTATTGGCTCTTTAAGCTGTATCTCATTCTCATCTCAACCTATCCATAGTGTCTAATGCCTGATCATAATCACTAATGTATTGATCTCTCTCTACTCTGAGTCATCCCTATATCTTCACCATTCTAGCTATCTCAACCTTAAGTTGAGTGATCTCTATCTATAGGCATGTTTAAGGTACCCTATTTATCAGATAATTAATGTTGTAACCCTACCACCTCCCATACCCTAGCACTAACCTCCTCAAGCATACCAGTGTCCCTACTTATTATGGTTGTACAAAAAGGCCCTACCTAGATTAGATCCACCTATGTGGATAAAAGTCTTGCCTAGCCTAATCCAACCTGTACCACTATCACCACTGCCAAGCTAAGGTCCAATATCATCACATTTATACCCTCATCTCCATCTCCTCCATCCTAACCATCATCATCATCATCATTCCCAACCTCACTCTCCTATCAGGTGTTGTTTTTGTCACTTGAGGTCTCAACCTCCATCTCCTCAATATCTATAGGAGCCTAACTCCCTACTAGTAATGTGTTGTTAGCCTCATAAGACACACTTGTACCCACTAATACATGAAAGCTAGAGTAACCCCTATATTCATATCTCCTCCTACATAGTCCTAAATAACCTATGGTATGTTAATATATCTCATTATGACAATCCTTAGGATTAATATAGTATCCTAGCTAATCTCTTATATGATGTGTGAAAACCATTGAGTCCCCTAAAGTACATCTTGTGTGTATCCACACTACCTGAGTACTCAATCTAGGTGGTACTCCTTTATAATATGGGAATGGATCCCAATCATAAAACATATAGTAGTCACAAATCCCATGTACCATCCATCTTTAAACCACTATATTTGATAGGTGAGGTAATACCTCTAGATAAAAAAAATGTGGTGTTAGATCATCAAGCATCTAATGATATAAATGGATGTCTCCTCTGTACCCATGTTAACTACATCTTGTCTAAACCCAACCATAGGCCAATGGATCCTTAGGATCCCACAACCCAATTGGTCACACAATCATAATATTCTCCTAGCCCTAAATCATTATAATTGTGTAGGATCTAATACTATGTCCACCTCGATATGCTATCAAATATAAGTCTCTATACAATTGTGATAAAACTACTAGTCCCTAGGTAAAACATGTAAAATCCTCCATCATGCTCCTATCCATGCCATCTAGACCCATATGGAAGTATTGAACACTTTTTTTGGGAATCAATATGCCACTTAAAATAGACAGGAACAACAACCTCTCAATTAATCAGGGTTGGTGGTGAAGGATCCCCAGTAGGTAGATTATCTAGTTGAATATTAGTGTAGGTCTTGATTAGGTATATATAGACCTTCCCCTAAACCATGGGGATACCCTAATAGTTTCACAAATAATTAATTACTACCTATTTTATTTCAATGGTGTCTAAAACAATCATCTCTCACACATTGATAACTTGAGGATATGTTAGGGATCCTAAAGTGTGACAGTGGCCTCCTTGGTCAGCAAATGAAAGGTCAATGTCTCACTATGCTAGTTCTCTAATAGAGCACTCAGATAAGCACAATTGACTTAGATAACTAGAATCTATGCCAAATCATATAGGTCTATCATCTATAGGAATCTCACCATGCCCTCATTCTAGATCTATGAGGTTTGTAGATAGTGGGATCATCTCTCATTACAGGTAAGTACAACTAATCACTCCTTTAATTAAAATGGTTAGTGTCAACCTAATTGCATATTATTAATAGAGCCTAATCCTATCTTGTTCCATCTATGTGACCCTATTTTAGAGGTTGGACCCCTTCTATTTCTTTAAAGTCATTTATTTTTTCCTCTTAGTACAAAGCCACTGTTTAATAGGGGGAGTTATTGTTTACGCATTTTTACTCATTTTTCAATGAAAGAACCATTTTCATTTTCAAAAAAACTATGACCTCACCTTAAAATAGAAAAAACATCATTTTGGTGATTTTTACCATTTTTTGGTGTTTTCATCATTTTTACTTCACACAAAGTCATCGATATCCTTGGTGAAGCCACCATTTACCCTATCATGCAAATGATGACTTCATTATTTTTTAAATTTTAAAGTGCATTAAATACTACTAATGATAATTAATTACCAAAGTTGAGATTATTTATTGGTGCCCCATCATGTGGTGTCCATATGTGCTCACTCACTCTCCTTGATACATGTCATTGTGTTCCTCTATGAGCCATTTTCTCTTAGTAATTTATGTAAAAAACTAGACCTAATATTCTTAAAAGGCTGGGGTGAAAATGAATTATGTTTCATCCCAGGGATGAAAGTATAGCCAAAATTTTGAATTTTTATCCCCCAAGGCCTATAATTCATTTTTCACCCACCATGAGGTATATTTTTCACATTTTTGGTCCATTTTGCACACTATTTGATCCTATGTGCCTTACTTTTTGGTTGTATTACAATGAAACCATCTTTTTGGGCCTCCCCTAAGACTTGTTTAACAACTTGATTTTTCAACCTATATCATGTATTTGTTTGAATGTGCATCTTCAAACTCACATCTAGGCTAGAAATTTGTTGTTATCCTTTGACAGTTCATTGTAAATCTATTTTATGGAATTTCCACATAAGCTACCATTTCTAATTTTCCCCATTATGGCAAATTATATTTTTGACCAATTTAATGATTATACATACCTATGGGTAATTCATTATTTTGTATCATATGCTAATGATTATAACTACCTATGGTAAAATCATTTTTTTTAGTTGCTCCACCCACGGTTTTGAGTTAAATGAATGTGTCCTTGATTATAACCACCTTTGGGCAAATCAATTTTTCTCATTTTTATTCCTAATTATAGCCACCTTTGGGAAAATTAGTGTTTTCCACTTCATTACTGATTCTAATTACCTTTGGGTAAATCAATACCCATTTCTATTGCCCTACTAGGGCCACTATCATGCCATTATTTATAACTACCTTTGGTAAAACTAGTGTCACACCCTTTGTGACTGATTATAACCACCTTTGGGTAACTCAATGACTCTGCCACTATTACTATTTATTAGCACCTTTGGGTAATTTAGTAATCCCACCCTTTTTACCACTATATTATGTCATTTTCTTCATTTTGAGGGAAATTTTAAAGATTAAATTTTGTTACCCACTCCCTTGAGGGGAAATCAAGGGCTTATCAATCCCCTTTGCATCATGAACCATTCATATTAATGACTTTTTCATTCTTTGAAAAGATGTTACTATACTTGTCTCTCACAATGCCTTCTCAAATAGGGGAAAACTATAGACACTTAGATTTGGCTACTTTCATGCCTAAATCAAGATTTAGTTCAATTTCTAGCAAATGACACAATCTTAAGCTTAGAAATCACCTAAATTGACCAAATTCATTCATGTAAGGGATTTAATTTCCTAGAAATGTGATGAGGCTAGCTTATTTATTGTATTACCCTATATGCATCACTAACCTAGTTTAGTTCTAACCTTATTCAAATTACGACCTAGTAATTTTATAATTTTAGCTTATCAAGCTATTAATTCATAACATTCAAAACAATTTCCAAAATCCAAAAATAACTAATAAAGACTAATTACATTTCAAATCCTAATTGACTTGCCTAAACAAAAATTCCAAATCAAATTAGTGAATTTCATTTACCAAAAAAAAAATTAGCCAAATATGAAGTCAAAGATCAAATGAGATAATAAAGTGATTTATTATCTCCTAAATATTCAAAAATATGAGTCACACCTCACAAATATCTAATTTGAGTTGTCATGCCTCACAAATATATAAAACTAAGGTGTCAATATTTTGTGAATTTCTTGACACAACCCAGGGTTAGGCTGACTCATCCTAGATGAATTTAAACTCAACCCAAGTTAGAATTTAACCTGACCTCCCTAGCATTAGATTTAGTTCTTTTAGCTATAAATAAAAGTACCCACACCATATACCAACAAGATTTTTTTTGTAAGGTTATTCTATTGGAATACCTTCTTAAAGCCTTTGAGAGTAGTGTTATAATAGCCAATTTATGCCAAGATTCACACCAAACCCCAAGTGACTATTGGAGAGGTGTACCATGGAAGAGAATTTATAGAAGACTCAAATCATCATAGCCTAAGCATGAACATCCTTATGCCAAAAATTAAGCATAAAATTTGACAAAGGAGGTAATAAATTTGTATTATCTTTATCTCTATGTTGTGATCTTGCTTATTATGTTATGTTCTCCCTAGTTCTTAGGCAAGAGTGTTTAGTCCTAGTGTATTTTTATGCTTGTTTTTTTATCATTTAGACTAACAAGGGACTAATCTACATATTTTTTACTCTTTTAAAACCTAAGGTACACAATATATTCACTAATTGATCACTATATACATGCACACACATAGGTTTTCACCAGGTTCATGCATTAGTTTACATATCCAATGAGGTGTATTCATTCCTTTCTTCTTTCCCATCTCTTTACTCAGTTACTTATTTACTCAGCATAGTATTTTATATTTGACATATCTTAAGTAAGGATTAATTTATGCATATTTCATTAACAGGACTGTATTAGATCATGTTTCACATATGCAGATCCAGCTTCACATACTCAAATTTAGATTCAAAGGCTTCACTTCCTAAGCAAGTCCAGGTACACTTATTTTTCCTTTATACTAGTCATTTTGCTTTGTTGCATTTATATCATAAGGGAGGGGAAAATTTAATCACGTAAAAGTGTTATTTGAGTGTTAAGAGTGATACTTTAGATTACTTATTCCTAACTTAACCACAGACCTATATCAGAGCCTATTATCACACTTTGTGTGGACCACAAGCATCCCTAGTTAGCTCAAATACAGTCCCAGACCCTCATTTCCTGATCTTGGCCCTTTGTGCCTAGTGTTATTCCATTTAGACATTAGTACCACATTAAAGACACTAGAGACACATGATGTTAGTGTCCCCCTAATCGTACTTATGTCCTTTACCCCAACTTTCCCAGATGAATATATTTCTAAAGGTAAAACCCTCCTAAGGTCAGCCTAAACATATTTTATTATCTGCACAAGCAACATAACACTATAAATACATGAATTTTAGCCATATATCCTTTATATGGAAATTATATGAAAAAAACTATTCAAATATGAAACAAATTGAATAAAATCAAAGTTATTAATCCCTATTTTTTCCTACTTATGCATACTACCATCTATAGTAGCCCTAAGCTCAGATTTTCTAGATTTCCAATCTCAAGCACACTCAAGGCACTCAAGGCCACTATCTATTGGAAAATTATAAATGATTTCATGGTGATTTCATGGAGGTGTCCTGATGAGTGAATTAAGTGCCTTGATATTCTAAGTGATACTGACAAAGTGTATAATGTGCTTGTCTTAGTATGCTTGAAGTATGATTGGTTGATCTTCAGCTTTGGCATGGTTAAAAATGTTTAAGGATGAGTATGGTGATTTGAAGATGTTAAATATGTCTTGAATATGTTTTCTATGCTTTGAGTATTTGTGTTCATAATTGTAATTTATTTGATTATCCATAGTTTTCATCTAAACACAGTGGGTCTAGTGGTAGAATATCTGAGTAGGCAGTTTGCTAACATCACTATTACCACATGTTGATGAGTTAGGGGTAGTTGGTAATATGGTTGTGATCACATTATTCCCTAGTTATTATGTGTTAAATCTTATCTCATGGACTTAAACATGTCAAAATATATGTAAGTGCAAAGTTGGGCTCTCAAGTATTTTGACAATGTTTTCCCATACTTAGCCAAATTTGCAGTAGGCAAGAAAGAATCGAGTAAGTAGTTTGGTGATGGAATATCTCACATGTGTGTAAATATCAAGATAATTTGATCATATGGGTTTGTTTAGTTTTACACCTAGTTATTATATGCCAAATTTTAGGTCATGTGATGTAGCACAACAAAATATATGCATGTGTAAATTTGGGCTCTCAGGGATTTTGATAGTGTTTTCTATGTTCAAATAAATTTGATTAAGGAGGTTTTTGATGACATATATCACACGTGTGAAGTTATTAGGATCATATTGATATATGGATAGAATCCCCTATGTGAAAGGATTGTATGCACTAAATTTTATATCATACAACTAAGCACAATAAAAGTTATGCAAGAGCAAAGTTGGCCTCACTAGAAAGTTCTAAGCATAGTTGGCTATGTGATAGAAGATTTTGAGAAGGTAATTTAAAGGTGATATATATCACTCATATGGGGGTTCAAGGAGTATTTTATCACATGGTTGGATTATCCTATGTGAACAGATCATATGGTCCAAATTTAAGATCATGTGAGTAAGCGAGGCAAAACTTATTGAAGTCCAAAGTTGGCCTTCCAAGTAGATAGTAATGGTCCCCATACTTAGTCAATTTTTCAAGAGTTAAAGTTTAGGACCAAATGGAGATTGAACGGTGCACACACAATTCATACAAATTAATCTAACAATTTTTGTTGAGTTAAAGAGATCAAAGTGATAGTGGTTTAATGTTAACCAAAGGTAAAGGATAAGGATATAATAGTGAGTGGGTGTTCATATAGACTGATTGAATGGTGATAACTATAAGACAAACACCTGGTAAATCTTTAGAGATTGACATTATTTATTGAGTCAACATTGTAAGGGTACATGAGATGAGGTCAAAGTGACCAAGGTTTAATGTTTGAGCATTAGCACATATGCATTAAAGCTCAAAAAATATTGATGATGTGAGATTGATCTAAAGTTGAGAGGACACAAGATGTGAGCATAGTGTTTGAATTTTAACTGTGACCGTTTGCTTTTGAATATTTGAATTTAATAAAAGGAAAAACTAGTCTATGGTTTTTGGACCATATCTTTTGATTAAGGCTGAATTTTCTCATGGTGTAAAAATAAAAGTTGTAGAGGACTCAAAGGCACATCTAAAAATATTTATTTGAAGATCTGAAAGTATGTATAGTCAAGGATATTAAGGTTTAAATTTTATTATGTGTTTATGCTTATTTTGCAAGTGACCTGAGAAGGATCATTGAGATTATGTAGATGTTATTTCAATGTTTTACAATGAATTGGCTATTAGGGAGTGTTTTAGACTCCATCAATATCATTGTTTTGCATTATGAAGGTTTGACCATTCGTATACAGTATGAACAAAGCTTAAGATGGTGACTATGTGTTCATTTATGGTGATTATGTACATAGAATTTTGATTGAGCTTGCACAAAAAAGTATAATGATAATTTTACGCATTTGAGTATGACTAAGGGTCATGTAGTATGGACGTATACATTTGGAAGTGTTCCTATGTTCTTATTGCTTAATGATGTGCTAAATGGGTGAATAGGTCTCTATGAGACCTATAAGAGCTACAAGTTCCTTATTAAAAGATGTAGCTACTTAAAGGTGACCCATAGATGATATGGCCAACCTATGAAGATTATATTGAGTTATGTCTTCATATGATAGATGCATTAAGGGTTAAGGCATGCCTAATGGCTAACCAAGATAGTGTTGATCATAAATGCTCTATAAATAGTGAAATTAAAGATGGTGATTTCTATATTTTGTGTGAGATACTTGGGAGAGATTTGAGAGAGGATTATGTGTTTGAATTATGGATTGAAAGAGGGTTAGAGTGCCTTATGGATGATTTGAAGAGAATAATAGATTAAGGACAATTTTTATGACTTATAGGTCATAATTTTGTTGGCAGAATAGTTCTCTTGATATTTGAGTATGAGTGAAGGTGAAGAGTGATAATCACAGGTCCATCATCAGGTGTTGAAGACATCAATGAAAAGGTGGATGCATTTATAGGTGTTATTATGGTAGCTTATAATCTAAGGGGGTTGCATCCTCCTTCCAAGGTGAAACTTGATAAAGATTTAGTTATTATGGTAGCTCAGCTAGATAGGTGTGGTAGCTCCTTGTGGGATTGTAATCTCACTAAAATTAGGAATGGTAGTTATTTGATCATTTTTAGATGGTTTAAATTAGGTCTTTTTATTATAAGATATTATTCCAATGGTAATTTCCATTGGTTTTTCTCCCCCAAGGATTTCCCATGTATGTCATGTGTTATGTAATTGATCTTGCATTGTCTCTATTAGTCATTGCTATGAATGTTGTGTATGCTTTATGAATGCTTATGGTAATTTATTAAGAACTTGAAAGGATTGAAATTGAAGTTAGATTTTATAGACTCACTAATTCAAATCCCCCTCTCAGTGATTGTACCTCCAACACTCATACTAAAATCACTTGCATTTGCATTATCACTTAGGTGGAGAAAACTACATCAGGTTTGATCCCTCCTCAGAGTATTGGTATGTAGGTAACTCTCTTCATAATGGAGTGTTGAGGATGTCCAATATATCCTAATAATGCACACACTTTTTAACTCATACCTTAATTTTAATAAGGATTATGGTTTGCATAATAAATCAATCATTATAAACATAATATAGAGTTCTAGACTTTATGAATGCAGAAAAAAATTCAAAAAGATAGACATAGGTATACCTAGAAGTTCAAGACAATCTTATAGAGAGGAAATTAATGACAATATAAAGACACTAGAGTCACATGA
Organism: Torreya grandis; assembly: GCA_037957365.1. Taxonomy (NCBI): domain Eukaryota; kingdom Viridiplantae; phylum Streptophyta; class Pinopsida; order Cupressales; family Taxaceae; genus Torreya; species Torreya grandis. The sequence goes on along the minus strand of JARHVA010004312.1, from coordinate 304,393 downwards.
TTCCTCTATCCAAATTTGGAACTACTATCTAGGAGGGGTTCTAACATAGGGATCTAATTTATGACACTCAAACCTACTTCCATCTCAGTTTCTAGCACTCACATCATTTGTATCAGGTGTTTTCCAAATAAGTCTTTATTTTTGAATATTTATTATTATTTTTAGAAATTTAAATCTAATTAAATATATAAAAAATCAATGGTTATTTTATTCATGTTAATTCCCTAATTTAGACTACTCATCCCTTTAATCAAACATAGGATTTACATAAGCTAAACCCTAAAAGGTTAAAATAGTTACATTATCTAGAACCACTAGTTTAACCACAATATTAATATGTTGATCCAAATATTTCATGATGTCTTGGGAATATAATATTGTGAAATAGTTGTTGTAATCCTATCAATATATTTATTTTATGTTCCTTTTACCACCTAGATATTGAAAGCATCAAAGTCATCAACTAGGTCCCACACTCTATGTTTGTAAGCTTCTATCAATTTGTTATTCGATACACTTTGAGATTTATCTTGATGTATAATGAGTTAAATAACTCCAAACACTTATAATAATTTGATTCCCTTCTTTATTGCTAAGTGGAGACCTTGAATCAATGCTTCATATTCAACTATAATATTGGTATAGCTGAATTAAAGCCTAAACATAAAAATATATCTCTATTTTTTAGGAGAGATCATCATGACACCATCACTAGTACTATTCTTACTTCTTGAGCCATCAAAATAAATCTACCATGCTCCATAAAAATCTTTTTGTGGATTCATAAGATTAGGTATAATAAAATTTTCCTCATGAATGTAATAATTTTCCAACCCTTTTTCTTCCATATGGTCATACAAATCAAAATAATATCATTCCTTTACCCAATCATCAATAAAAATATCTATAAATTCCTCAATGGATGTAGCAGGCTCATGAAGAACACCACCTTACTCTATATCATGCATAGTATAACTCATATTCATAGGACTAGGCATATATGGCTCAATATGATATTCAAATATAGGTTCAGCTTTAATGGTTACTATTGTCACCAAATATTTTACCCTAGAGGAGGGTGTTAAATCCTCTGCCAAATTTGGGAAACATGGGAATACTTTTAGGTATGCGGTTTTACCTATAGTGAGAAGTAAACCTTTAGGTTTAAGGGCTAGCTCCCTAAATATATGTTAAAATTCTTATCACCTACTTAACTAGTTGCTTTTGGGAAAACAGATAGAATTTTACATGAAATGAAACTACTCTAAGGGTATGATACACCAAGATGATTTCCACATAACCATCATACTTCTTTCACTAATAAACAAGACATACAAATTAGCTAAGTGTTTAAACATAGAGTTGATATGCATGAGAAAACACAAGGTAAGTGAACTAGAGGGAAGATTTCACACTCTAATAATAGTTTTACATTTGAAAGGAGTATAACACATTATCTATACTCTATATGACTTGTTAAAATAGGAGCTCTTGCATAGACATGAGAGGGTAAAGAGAAGAAAGGATAGAAGATTATCACTAACTTCATCATACATCACTTTTTATAATTATGAAAATGTTCATGAACTCAAAAATATACTTACATTAATCGTTAAAAGGCAAAATACAATGTTATTCCATCAAGGCTTCACCATTAATGGTGTAGTATTAGTTTACAAGAGCCAAAATGGCTACTACTTATAGAATTAGAGAGAGAGAAGGAGAGAATGAATTCCAAGAGTCACTAATACATGTGTCATGCTAATCAAAGGAGTTACATATGTAGTATATAGGAATATCTAATATACCATGCAAGGTATATGTGGACAAATGTCCCTTAAAACATGAAACTCCTAAAATGTGGTGTAGGATTCCTCATTACTTACTCAAAAAATTGCCGTCATCATTTGGAATTTTTAGAACATCCCATAGCTAACTATGGATAGATGTGATGATTTAACTAAGAGGGAGTGGTTATATACATGCTCAAACATGCATTGGTTTCATCATTAATCATTAGGATTCATCTAAAGATGATTTATCACTACTTGTAATCCAAATAACTCCTCTTTCACTCACCCTCCACACTTGGAAGCAAATTTGGCTTAATTTATTTAATACAATCCATAAAATGGAGTTTATGACACCTATTAGTACCCATCATGGCCTTATATTCCTTAGGCAGTCCTTAAAAATCCTCCCACTTGAAGTTTTCACTCTCTGACTAGCTTGTTCACTCTACCAATTTTGACTAGCTAAGATGAATGCACCTGTGCACTTTAATAAGGAAATAAATTCACATGGTGAGTTATATTAAGTCCCAATATCTCTCCCAAAATGGATTTCATCCTTTAACTCTCCTTATAACCTACAAAACACCAAAAAATTTCAAAGAAATCCATTTTTTGCATGTCTATATAAGTAAGGTAGCACTCAAGTTTATGGGGACAATCCCTGGAGAGTCCTCTACAACCTATAATCATCTCCCAATCCATTCCATGCCATATGGATTCATCTCCTACTCAATATTCCCAATAAGATCTTTGGCAAGGGTTTTAGAGGGTTTAGAGTACTTTTCCCCCTTAACATTTGTTCATAAAGGTCTAACATTAGAAACATGAAAAAACATACAAATTCATTGTTTTAGACCCTATCCAACATCCCTCAACTCCCTGTACTCCCATTCAAATTGTCCAAATAGGTATGATCATTTTAAATTAGCCTCTTGAGCTTTTCTCTTCATTCCCTATAGGCCTAATGTGATTTAAGCTAAGAAATGGCTTACCAGTGGTTTTATTTTCATTTCAATATCTTTAAAACTCTTTATAACTCCCCATACAAGTTTTTTTATACTTTTTAAGGTCTATATATTTTTAGAAATGATATTGACCCCCCAATTGGACTTTAGGCCTAAACTAGACCTAATAGGTTTGCCTGCATGCTTGTAGGTTTAGGACACCGTATTGATTTTATAACCTTTATTCATGGTTTTCCATGTTTTTACATATGTGATGAAACTTTATACATCTCCATGAAACATCTCACCAACCCCTAGCTCACCTTATCATCCTCTTTCTTCAAGACCTAAAAGTTTGCATTTTAAGGGAGTACCCTTTATCTAAGATAAAATAGAGGGAAATTCCCCTATTATTTCATCATAATTTAATTTATGAGGGTTTATCTTAGGTTTTTTACATTCTATGTGTTTAATTTTATCTCTTTATCACATGTTTATCACCTCTAATTGTCTCAAAATCCAAGATATGTTGTGGTGTGGAGCTAAAAGCTTCAACTATTTGCAGACACTAGAAGGAAGGATGCTGAAGAACTAGAGCCACCGGCATCGGCAGTATGACCGACGTCGGTCAAGTGCAGAAGAGAAGGAGACTGGCGACGGCAAGAAGTCGACCGACGTCGGCAACACCAGACTAGCAGGTACCGGCGTCGGTCGCCTGTGTATTTTCAGAACTGCTGTTGACGAACAGTCAGTTAGTTGAATCGAGTGTTTGCATGCTAAGGGGCTAAGTTAAGTCGCGAACTGTGTGTCTAATTTTAGTAGTTAGAGTTCTATTTTTGTAAGCATGGGATCATATTTATAGACCCATAAGGCATGTATTGTAATTAATTCTAAGGCAAGTAAAAGCATTGAAGCTAGCAAGGTCAAGGAGATCTACAGGTGTAAGGTCAAGGAGATCAGCTGAAGCATTCAAGGAGGGATAGCAACTCAGGCTTTAGAGTTGTTGTGTTGAGTAAGAGAGAGAGGGAAGAAGGTCTTGAGGTGTGGCAAGCCTTTGAGGTGGAGGAAGAAGTGGCATCTTCCTTATTGTATTTTCTTCTAGTAATATTGAATACAAGAGTGTGTATTGTCTCTCAAATTCTTTGTTGTCTCAAGTTTCTAGCTACTTTATCATTCTGGTATAATTTCGTGTTTAATTTCATATAAGAAATTAATCAATTCTGCTCTAATTGGTAGAGCTAGAGATCCCCTGACAAGTGGTATCAAAGCTACGGTTTGCAGGAAGCAGGGTATTGTTTTTTATTACAGGTCATTCACAGGGTTTTCTGATTGAGTGGGAGTTTAGCAATGGCAGGAGAAATTAAGCTACGAATGGAGAAGTTTAATGACAAGAATTATCAACACTGGAGGATGCAGATTGAGGACTATCTGTATCAGAAGGATTTGTACTTATCGTTGGGTGGGGTTGCATGCAAGCCCACAGATATGAAGGATGAAGAATGGAACGTTCTTGATCAGAAGGCTCTCGGTTCCATAAAGTTGAGCCTTGCATCATCTGTGATTTCTAGCTTATCACAGTTTAAGACAATGGAAGAGTTGATAAAGTCCTTGGCAAATTTATATGAAAAGCCCTCGGCTTCTAACAAGGTATACCTTATGAAGCAGCTATTTACTTTGCAAATGCAAGAAGGTGGATCGGTACATACTCATCTCAGTGATTTCCATGGTTTGGTAAACCAACTAGCTTCAGTCAATATTATTTTTGATGATGAGGTAAAGGCTCTCTTGATTTTATGTTCTTTGCCTGAAAGTTGGGACGGTATGGTTATGGCAGTAAGCAACTCTGCATCTGCTTCTAAAATCTTAAAAGTTGATGATGTTGTGAGTGTGATCTTGAATGAAGAAATATGCAGGAGAAGCACAGGTGAATCATCAGGGAATGCTCTAAGTGCAAAAAGTAGGGAAAGGCAAAGGGAGAAGGTTGAGTAAGGGAAATCAAGGTCGAGAAGGAGATTCGAGTCCAAAGGTATTACCTGCTAGTTTTGTGGAAAGAAAGGACATACAAAGAAGGAGTGTTGGTTGAGAGATAAAGAAAATCAACATGCAGGTATGGGAGAAGCAAAGGATGCAAATATTGTGATGCAAGATGCTATCATAATTTCCTCAGATAGTTAGGTAGGATCATGGATTTTAGATTCTGGTTCATCTTTTCATGCATCCCCAAATAGAGATTTGTTCTACGAGTATGAAAAAGGAGACTTTGGAGTTCTTTATTTAGGGGATGGTACACCTTGTCAGATAGTTGGCAAAGGGAAAGTGCAGCTGAGATTGCAGATTGACAACACGTGGGTGTTGAAAGAGGTCATGCATGTTTTGATTTTGAAGCAGAGTCTGATTTCTGTAGGAAGGTTGGGAGATGAGGGATGCACAATATGTCAGGGGATCTGTAGCTCTACCAATTAGAGCACAATTGATTACTTTCTTATATGCAATTAAACACGGAATTATACTAGAATGATAAAGTAGCTAGAAACTTGAGACAGCAAAGAATTTGAGAGACAATACACACTCTTGTATTAAATACTACTAGAAGAAAATACAATAAGGAAGATGCCACTTCTTCCTCCACCTCAAAGTCTTGCCACACCTCAATACCTTCTTCGCTCTCTCTCTTGCTCAACACAACAACTCTAAAGCTTGAGTTGCTATCCCTCCTTGAATGCTTCAGCTGATCTCCTTAACCTTACACCTGTAGATCTCCTTGACCTTGCTAGCTTCAATGCCTTTACTTGCCTTAGAATTAATTTACAATACATGCCTTATGGGTCTATAAATAAGATCCCATGCTTACAAAAATAGAAGTCTAACTACTAAAATTAGACACACAACCCGCGACTTAAATTAGCCCCTTAGCATGCAAACACTCGATTCAACTAACTGACTGTTCATCAACAGTAGTTCCAAAAATACACAGGTGACTGACGCCGGTCCCTGCTAGTCTGGTGCTGCCGACGTCGGCCGACTTCCTGCCATCGCCGGTCTCCTTCTCCACTACACATGACCGACGTCGGTCATACTGTCGATGCCGGTGGCTCTGGTTCTTCAGCATCCTTCTTTGTGTGTCTACAAGCAGTTGAAGCGTTTAGCTCCACACCACAACAATCTCCCACTTGGAGATAAATAGCTGCAACTTGTACCTGTACCTATACACCATCTATTTTGTTCCTTAGGCTCTGTATCCCTCTTCAACGTAACTCTTGAAGACCAACCACCACGCAAACCTGTGATGCAATCCCTGTATCTTATGCCACAAGAATTTTGCTGCTCCCAAATTCTCCATGACATACTTCTGAACCAACTCTACCCTTAGCTCAGAAAAATCTCTGTATATGAAACCCTGTAACAAGTAACACAATACAGTAACAGGATCATGTAGCTAATATTATCCAACCTGGTAAAGATAAAATATAATGGTCAAACCTCCATTGTTTTGTAGCATAATCAAGACCATATACCATAGCCTTCTGTCTCATGTATCCATCCACTCTCTTCTCTAAAACGGGAATCCATCCCTCTATCCAGTGCTTTCTTCTAGCTGACAACACTACCAACAAATACCTGTTTGGTTCTCTAAGGACTCACACTCCTCATCCATGCCAAGCTCCCACTATTTTTGGATTCTACCCGCATTGCTTCTTCCATCTTCCTAGTTCGTGACTATCAGTAAGCAATATAAAGAAGGTGAACAACGAATATGAGGTTCACATACCTTTCCTGACCTCCACATGGGTGTTTGAGACTTAGTAATTCACCCAACATCCGTTCCAGTGACCGATCTAGGCCATCTCCCAGTCTGCTCTCGACCGATGTCGGTTCCCTGCACTGATCCTGACTGCCGACGTCGTTTCCCTGGCCGACGCCGGCGTCCCTCCTGCCGATGTCGGTCCTTATGACTGACGTCAGACTTCTCCTATCTGACCTACCGACCCTACTGGTCTGCACATGACCGATGTCAGTATCTAGATGACTGATGTCAGTGCCAAGCTATCGACATCGGTGTCTGTGTGTTCCTGTAAGTGATGAAATTTTCATCCACGAGCTCTTCTTGGATCATACCTCTATCCATGCTACCCTGCTCAGATTTATTCAGCCCCTGTGATTGATCTCTGTCCTTCATCTCCTCCATAGACACCAAGGCTTCTTTGTTCCTGTCAAAGGCATCAAATTTCCTCTTTTTGCAATGAACTGTATTTGTGCACATACCTTTTGAATCAAGAACTTCCATTCCCTTCCTATTATTGTTACCAAGCCTATTAGGCCACATCTTCGAATCTACACCAGAAGTGGAATCAGTAATACAAGTAGACAGATAAAGAGTATCTACTTTCTTACCTCTTGCTAGAACAAGTTCTCCCTTGGTAACCTTCCAAGAATCCACTGTGAGGGTTATTGTGCATCCCTCATCTCCCAAGCTTCCTACAGAAATCAGACTCTACTTTAGAATAGAAACATGCATGACCTCTTTCAACACCCACGTGTTGTCAATCTACAATCTCAGCTGCACTTTCCCTTTGCCAACTATCTGACAAGGCGTACCATCCCCTAAATAAAGAACTCCAAAGTCTCCTTGTTCATACTCGTAGAACAAATCTATGTTTGGGGATGCATGAAAAGATGAACTAGAATCTAAAATCCATGATCCTACCTGACTATCTGAAGAAAGTATGAGAGCATCCTGCATCACAATATTTGCATCCTTTGCTTCTCCAATACCTGCATGTTGATTCTCTTTATCTCTCAACCAACATTCCTTTGTATGTCCTTTCTTTCCACAAAACTAGTAGATAATACCTTTGGACTCGGATCTCCTTCCTGACCTTGATTTCCCTGATGATTCACCTATGCTTCTCTTGCGTATTTCTTCATTCAAGATCACACTCACAACATCATCAACTTTTAAGATTTTAGAAGCAGATGTAGAATTACTTACTGCCATAACCATACCGTCCCAACTTTCAGGCAAAAAACATAAAATCAAGAGAGCCTTTACCTCATCATCAAAAACAATATTGACTGAAGCTAGTTGGTTTACCAAACCATGGAAATCACTGAGATGAGTATGTACCGATCCACCTTCCTACATTTGCAAAGTAAATAGCTGCTTCATAAGATATACCTTGTTAGAAGCTGAGGGCTTTTCGTATAGATTCACCAAGGACTTTATCAACTCTTTCGTTGTCTTACACTGTGATAAGCTGGAAATCACAGATGATGCAAGGCTCAACCTTATGGAACTGAGAGCCTTCCAATCAAGAACGTTCCATTCTTCATCCTTCATATCTGTGGGCTTGCATGCAACCCCACCCAATAGTAAGTACAGATCCTTCTGATACAGATAGTCCTCAATCTGCATCCTCCAGTGTTGATAATTCTTGCCGTTAAACTTCTCCATTCATAGCTTACTTTCTCTTGCCATTGCTGAACTCCCACTCAATCAGAAAACCCTGTGAATGACCTGTAATCAAAAACAATACTCTGCTTCCTGCAAACCGTAGCTCTAATACCACTTGTCAGGGGATCTGTAGCTCTACCAATTAGAGCACAATTGATTACTTTCTTATATGCAATTAAACACAAAATTATATCAGAATGATAAAGTAGCTAGAAACTTGAGACAACAAAGAATTTGAGAGACAATACACACTCTTGTATTAAATACTACTAGAAGAAAATACAATAAGGAAGATGCCACTTCTTCCTCCACCTCAAAGGCTTGCCACACCTCAAGACCTTCTTCCCTCTCTCTCTTGTTCAACACAACAACTCTAAAGCTTGAGTTGCTATCCCTCCTTGAATGCTTCAGCTGATCTCCTTGACCTTACACCTGTAGATCTCCTTGACCTTGCTAGCTTCAATGCCTTTACTTGCCTTAGAATTAATTTACAATACATGCCTTATGGGTCTATAAATAAGATCCCATGCTTACAAAAATAGAAGTCTAACTACTAAAATTAGACACACAGCTCGTAACTTAAATTAGCTCCTTAGCATGCAAACACTTGGTTCAACTAACTGATTGTTTGTCAACAGCAATTCTGAAAATACACAGGTGACCGACGCCAGTCCCTGCTAGTCTGGTGCTGCCAACATCGGCCAACTTCCTGCCGTCGCTGGTCTCCTTCTCCACTGCACATGACCGACATCGGTCATACTGCCGACGTCGGTGGCTCTGGTTCTTTAGCATCCTTCTTTGTGTGTCTATAAGTAGTTGAAGCATTTAGCTCCACACCACAACACAATAACCCTCACAGCAGATTCTTGGAAGGTTACCAAGGGAGCACTTGTTCTAGCAAGAGGTAAGAAAGTAGATACTCTTTATCTTTCTACTTGTATTACTGATTCCACTTCTGGTGTAGATTTGAAGATGTGGCCTAATAGGCTTGGTCACAAGAATAGGAAGGGAATGGAAGTTCTTGATTCAAAAGGTATGCGTTCAAATTTGGAAAGCATAGATACAGTTCATTGCAGAAAGAGGAAATTTGATGCTTTTGACAGGAACAAAGAAGCCTTGGTGTTTATGGAGGAGATGAAGGACAGAGATCAGTCACAGGGGCTGAATAAGTCTAAGCAGGGCAGCATGGACAGAGGTTTGATCGAAGAAGAGCTCATGGATAAAAAATTCATCACTTACAGGAACACACAGACACCGATGTCGGTAGCTTGGCACCGACGTCAGTCATCTAGATACTGGCATCGATCATGTGCAGACCAACAGGGTCGGTAGGTTGGACTGGAGAAGTCTGACGTTGGTCATAAGGATCGACATCGGCAGGAGGGACACCGGCATCGGTCAGGGAAATGACGTCGGTAGTCAGGATCAGTGTAGGGAACCGACATCGGTCGAAAGCAGACTGGGAGATGGCCTAGATCGGTCACTGGAACGGATGTTGGGTGAATTACTAAGTCTCAAACACCCATGTAGAGGTCAGAAAAGGTATGTGAACCTCATATTCATTGTTCACCTTCTTTATATTGCTTACTGATAGTCACGAACTAGGAAGATGGAAGAAGCAATGCAGGTAGAATCCAGAAACAGTGGGAGCTTGGCATGGATGAGGAGTGTGAGTCCTTGGAGAACCAAACAGGTATTTGTTGGTAGTGTTGTCAGCTGGAAGGAAGCACTGGATAGAGGGATGGATTCCCATTTTAGAGAAGAGAGTGGATGGATACATGAGATAGAAGGCTATGGTATATGGTCTTGATTATGCTGCAGAACAATGGAGGTTTGACCATTGTATTTTATCTTTACCAGGTTGGATAATATTAGCTACATTATCCTGTTACTGTATTGTGTTACTTGTTGCAGGGTTTCATATACAGGGAGTTTTCTGAGCTAAGGGTAGAGTTGGTTCAGAAGTATGTCATGGAGAATTTGGGAGCAGCAAAATTCTTGTGGCATAAGATACAGGGATTGCATCATAGGTTTGCGTGGTGGTTGGTCTTCAAGAGTGACATTGAAGAGGGATACAGAGCCTAAGGAACAAAATAGATGGTGTACAGGTACAAGTACAAGTTACAGCTATTTATCTCCAAGTGGGAGATTGTTGTGGTGTGGAGCTAAAAGCTTCAACTGTTTGCAGACACTAGAAGGAAGGATGCTGAAGAACCAGAGCCATCGGCGTTGGTAGTATGACCGACGTCGGTCAAGTGCAGAGGAGAAGGAGACCGGCGATGATAGGAAGTCGACCGACATTGGCAGCACCAGACCAGCAGGTACCGGCATCAGTCGCCTGTGTATTTTCAGAACTGTTGTTGACGAACAGTCAGTTAGTTGAACCGAGTGTTTGCATGCTAAGGGGATAATTTAAGTCGCAAGTTGTGTGTCTAATTTTAGTAGTTAGAGTTCTATTTTTGTAAGCATGGGATCTTATTTATAGACCCATAAGGCATGTATTGTAATTAATTCTAAGGCAAGTAAAAGCATTGAAGCTAGCAAGGTCAAGGAGATCTACAGGTGTAAGGTCAAGGAGATCAGCTGAAGCATTCAAGGAGGGATAGCAACTCAGGCTTTAGAGTTGTTGTGTTGAGCAAGAGAGAGAGGGAAGAAGGTCTTGAGGTGTGGCAAGCCTTTGAGGTGGAGGAAGAAGTGGCATCTTCCTTATTGTATTTTCTTCTAGTAATATTGAATACAAGAGTGTGTATTGTCTCTAAAATTCTTTGTTGTCTCAAGTTTCTAGCTACTTTATCATTCTAGTATAATTCCGTGTTTAATTGCATATAAGAAAGTAATCAATTGTGCTCTAATTGGTAGAGCTAGAGATCCCCTGACAAGATAGACTCGTAGGAAAGCTCATTGTGTGTAGGGTCTTGACATGTGACTATAGATTATATTGTTGGAGTCCCTCCTTCCTCTATTTACATGTTATTATGGTGTCATGGAATATAAATTATAAATATGGAATCTATTACATATATTTTTATCATCAATTCTTTATCAAACCCTGCATTTCTCACCTCTCATCTTGATTTGCTTTGGATTGCAGGTTGACTGACTGTGTTTCCTTGTTTGAGAGAGACACTTGTAGGTGGTATTTCATGGTTTATGCATTATATCATTGTCACAAAACTTCATTAAAATCCCTAAATTCATTTTTTTTTTAACTATCCACATCATGTTCATACTATGCCAACCCCCATAGCACTATACTCTTGCTCATTATTTCCTACAGTCAATTACAGTTGATTGTTTTGGAGCTGAATGGAGGTCATGTAAGCGAGTATCCATCTTGTAAATTTTTCCACGTGGTATATTATCCTTTTTACATCATTTTGAGATATTTTCCACTAAAAAATGTTTGTGTTTCCATTTTTAAGCTCATCTCAGGGGCCCATAGGAGTTTACAATCAACTGTAGGTGAGTAGTCTCAGGGCAAAGAACACATGTAGGCATCGATGGGGTCAAAACACTGCATCTTAAATTTTTTTGATGAAATTTGAAAAATTTAAAAATTATTCACCCTTATAAGACTAATTTCCATATATATACATGCTCTTGCATTGTAACTTTGTGTTGTAGAGTTTTTTTGAGGTTCAAATCCTATCAAAGTCACTAAAAACTTGTAATTAATAAATATGTATTCTGAAAGCCTTCAAATATCACTTTCCTCAAGTCACACACCCATTAATTTTTTCATGTATATTCCCCTAGCATATGGATACAATGTATATGCATCAAAACCTGATCAAACTCTATCTAACATTATTATATGACATCATTAAAAGGGTTTAGTCATCAACTTAAAGATGGCTTTCAAGAACCTGCCTACTTGATTATGACTTCAAAAAAAATTATTAGGGTATATCTAATATCTTATGACCTTAATAAGGTTCTAAAAACATGATTTAACATTTCCATATAACACCCTCAACTCTTTATGGGGCCACCTGTAGGTGTGCACTTCTATATACAGGCAATGACTATGAGAAAGTTAATAACATGTATGATGTATAGGCATTCAATGAAGTTTATACCTTTGATAAACTTTAAAATGGAATATTTTCACCATGTATAACCTTATTCATTTCAAATATTCTCCTTCAATATTATTAGCATTTATGATGTACATATAGGCATGCACTAGGTTGCAGACTAGGCAGTGAGTGTGGAAACATGGCCAATGCACATGGTGACGGATCCTCAAACCAGTCTTATCTCCTTAAAGACATTAAAATGAAACTATTAAATCATAAGGAGTCTAAAAAATCAAATTCCTTGTCTCAATGTGATGGGCTCCTTCTAAGGCACCTGTAGGTGCACATTCATGGCTGACCATGTATATATATAGCATTGACTATCATAGTCCTTGTGTCACTTGGAGGGTATTAGTTGATTGATAATGTTGTAAGTATATATATAACACCTCTTATATTCTTTATCACACCTCCATTAATGTTATAAATACCTTCATACACCATGACTGTAGATTATGTCGAGGAATCCAAGAACAAGCACACCAGTTCTGATCCCACTTGTTAGGATCTTGCTCCTCAGAAAGAGCACAATATGATTACCAAATACAAGCAATTAAACATGTAGAAATATCCAGAAGAAACAAGTAACTAGAATTCACAAATAGCACAGAATATGAGAGATAATATACAATCTTGTATTAATACTTGTACAGAAAAGAATACAATAAAGAGACGCCACACTCTTCCACCTTACAGAGGCTTGCCACACCTCAAGTGTACAGTAATTCTTCTTCAAAACACTCTCCTACCAAAAATGGTCCCAACACACAACTCACACACAGAATTGGTGTTCACCTCTCCAACCAGTCAGTAATAACCCTGCCAGTACACCAAGCACTCTAAAGTACTTCAAGTAGATCTCCCATGAACCTGTAACCTAAAATTCAACAGACCATACTTACACATGTAGATCTCCTATGAGCTTGCAACAACCTACAACTGAATGATCTTACAATGGAAATATCTTCCTTGCCTTCCTTCTTATCTCATACTTACAATACATGCCAATGGGTCTATAAATAGATCCCAGACTTAAACAATAACTTAGACTCTTAGTTTACTAATAATAGACATGCAGCTCAAGAATCACAATAGCCTTTACATGCAAACACTCAGTTAGACAAACTAACTGTTCATGTAATAAATGGTTCTAGAACACATAGATGATTGACGTCGGTCCCTATCTCACTGGTGCTGACTGACATCGGCCGACTTCCTACTGATGCTGGTTGCCTTCTGCATTCATCTTGCTGACATTGGTCATCCTACCGATGCCGGTTCTTTTGGAACTTTAGCAACCTTCTCTTCTTGTCTGCATAGTTGAAGCTTTTAGCTCCACAACCTAACAATCTCCCACTTGGAGATAAATAGCTGCAATTGTACATGTACTTATACACCATCTAGTTTGTTTCCTTGGCTTTGTATTCCTCTTCAATATCACTCTTGAAGACCAACCACCACAAATCCTGTAGTGCAACACCTGTTATCCAAATCACCTACCACATCCAAATCTACAAACCATGTAGAAAATAACTTAACCCTGCATAGCATGTGCACCTGCTGTTGGTCCCTCTAAGAATCCACTAAACTACCCTCCAATGCTTCTTTCTCGAATTGGCTCCAAACTTGTGACAACTCCCACTGCTTGGGAAAACTCAGGTCTAGTACATACCATGCATTTAACCTCATTATGTGAATCAAGACACTATTCTGTGAACTATCCAACCATCGACATGCTAATCGGTCTCACACAATCATCCTGAAACAAAGTCAACATGTGACCTTCCATGTCCCTAGAACACACTCATGCCAAAGAATCTTGTTGCTCCCAAATTCCTCATGACATACTTCTAAACTAGCTTTACCTTTAGTTTAGCAACTCCCTATATATGTAACCCTGCAACAAGCACATCATACAGTAATAGGATAATGTAGCTAATATTATCCAACTTGGTAAAGAGAAACACAATGATCAAACCTCCATTGCCCTGCAACTTATTCAAGACCATATACCCTGGCCTTCTGTCTCACATATCCATTTATGCTCTTCTTCATCCTGAACATCCATTCATCTCTCAGTGCTTACTTCCAGCAAGCAACTCCACCCAAAACTCCTGTTTGAGTTTTCTCCAAGGAATCACATCCTCCATCCATGCCAAGCTCCCACTATTTCCTAGATCTACTTACTCTGCTTCTTTAACAACTTCCTAGTTCTTTACCATAAGTGAGCAATAAGTAGTGTAAAGAAGGGAAATGACAAATTTGAGGCTTACTTACCCTTTAAGTCCTCCATATGGGTGCTTGAGACTCCTTGACAGCTTGCTATCTACCCAAAATTCATCTCAGTGACCGATGTCGATCACATCTTAGTATGCACCTGATCGATGTCAGTTCCCTGCCACTACCTCATCACCGACATCGGTTCCCCCTAACTGACGCCAGTGTTTATCTATCCCTGAGTCACCGATGTCAGGCTGCACATAGCCAACATCGGTCCCTGTCTAGATGCTGACACTAATTTTCTAGCCAATGTCGGTCTCTGTGTTTTGCTTGTGAGAACTGACTTCTACCTGCGAGCTCCTTTTGGATCAAACCCTTGTCCAAATCACCCTTGCTCTTCTTATAATTCTTCTGCCCCTTGTGTTGAACTCTATCCGTCACCTTCTCCTTGAAAACCAAGGCTTTCTTGCTCTTGTCACGAACATCAGATTCCTCAAGAAACATTACCTTCTTCTTCTGCATATATAAATCTTGATCTATGCTCTTTAAATCTGAAAGCATACCCTTTGACTCAAGAACGTGCATCTCCTTCTTATTCATGTGGCCAAGCCTATTAAGCCACATCTTTGAATCTACAGCTGAAGTAGATAACCCAGAAAGAGACTCAGTAATACAAGTAGATAGATAAAGCGTACCTACTTTATTACCTCTTGCTACAACAAGTGCACCCTTTGGGGATGCATGAAAAGAGGCACCAGAATCTAAAACCCAAGATTCTACTTTATCCAAAGAACATACCAGAGCATCCTGTGCAACAAAATCTGCAACATCTGCTTCTTCTTCATGTCCATGCTGATCTTCACCTGACCTATAATCTCTCTTTAAGTGCCCTTGCTTTCCACACTTCTAGCAGGTTATTCTACCATACCTAGACTTGGACCTCCTGCCATTAAACTTCTCCATTCATAGTCTACTTTCTTCTGCCATTACTCTACTCCCACTCAAACAAAAACCCCTATGAGTAACCTGTAATCAACACACACTAACCAGATCTAATCCAACCTATTAGTATCCCAACCATAAGCTCTGATACTAGTTGTCAGGGAATCCAAGAACAAGCACACCTGTTTTGATTCCACTTGTTAGGATCTTACTCCTCAGAAAGAGCACAATATGATTACCAAATACAATCAATTAAACATGCAAAAATATCTAGAAACAACAAGTAACTAGAATTCACAAATAGCACAAAATATGAGAGACAATATACAATCTTGTATTAATACTTGTACAAAAAAGAATACAATAAAGAGACGCCACACTCTTCCACCTTACAGAGGCTTGCCACACCTCAAGTGTATAGTAATTCTTCTTCAAAACACTCTCCTACCAAAAATGGTCCCAACACACAACTCACACACAGAATTAGTGTTCACCTCTCCAACCAGTCAGTAATAACCCTGCCAGTACACCAAGCACTCTAAAGTACTTCAAGTAGATCTCCCATGAACCTACAACCTACAATTCAACAAACCATACTTACACATGTAGATCTCTTATGAGCTTGCAACAACCTGCAACTGAATGATCTTACAATGGAAGGATCTTCCTTGCCTTCCTTCTTATCTCATACTTACAATACATGCCAATGGGTCTATAAATAGATCCAAGACTTAAACAATAACTTAGACTCTTAGTTACTAATAATAGACACACAGCTCAAGACTCGCAATAGCCTTTACATGCAAACACTCAGTTCAACAAACTAACTGTTCATGCAATGAACAGTTCTGGAACACACAGGTGACCGACGTCGGTCCCTGTCTCACTGGTGCTGACCGACGTCGGCCGACTTCCTGCCGATGCCAATTGCCTTCTACATTCATCTTACCAACATCGGTCATCCTACCAATGCTAGTTCTTCTGGAACTTTAGCAACCTTCTCTTCTCGTCTGCATAGTTGAAGCTTTTAGCTCCACTACCTAACAGATTATAACTTGCAAAAAGTTGACTGTGTGACACATGTGACTAAGTGTTTGATCATGTATGAACTTTTAAGACCAAGCATGGAAATAATGTGATTTATATGACATTAGAAACATTAATCACACCATATCACATTCACATGAAACCATCACAAAGAAATAAACCTTCATCAAGTAGTGAAACTTGACTACAACCTCACTTGGTTACATTAACCTATAATTTGAACTAATTGACCCATCAAATCACTTCCAATAATGAAAAAAAATATTGGAAGCACAAGATTATGAATTACACATCCTCTAAAATCAAATTCATCAATTTAGTTGTACAGACTATCTCAAACAAAAGCAAAACTAGTAAGGTATGGGAAATAATAAGCAAAAATATATAATCAACTTGTTAAGGATGGTTCATAAAGCACAAGTGACCAATTCTTAAACTCTTTATATCAAAATGAAATTTTTTTATTTTAAAATCACCCCAAAATTAATTTGACCTAAAAATTCTCCTCTTGGTCATACTATCCAAAAACTTGTTGACCAATTTCATGTGCATAGTGGAGAGATGGAAGAGCAGAATGGTTTGGCCCATTTTTGGCACGTCCAAAACATTTCATGCATGGAAATGAGTTTGAGGAAGTTTAATATCCATACCACAAGATTATTCCATGTGCCACTCTCTCATAAGCTATACAAACTTTGAAACTTCCTCTTTCTCACTTATTTTTTTAATTTTTAGTTAACACCTGTAAGTTTCTAATAGTAATGACATTCTTGACAAGCAATTTGATAGTGACTAACATGATGGAAATTGAGGAGATTTAGACACTTTTCTAGCTTATAAAACCATATCACTTCATTTATGACCCATAAAATGTCCCATAAGTGACATTAAATGACATAAAGACTAATTTGAACTATGACCAAGGCTAATAAGACACTAAACAAAATCAAATGAACTATGGCACACCCTATAACATATTAATAGACCCCTATATCAAGTTTTAGACTATAGGGGGTTGACCCATTTTGACTTGTGGTAAAAATGGTCAACAATTACCCTTATCCCATAAATAGTCCTAAGAAGCATATGTTACCCATATGAAGACAAATCCCCCCCCCCCATTTTTGTAGTAAAGTCTCTATAAAGGCATATGGTGCAATAGGGAGGAACATAAATAACTGAAATATCTTTCAAGATAGAAAGACTCAGACATGTATAAAGGGTAAGATTCAAATTTTTAATTGCTCTTATTATTTAATAGCAGTAACATCTAATTAGATAACCCCATTGTTTATTGGTGTATATTTTATGCCTAACAAGTAATCAATCTTCTTGGGAATAATATAATTACTAGATCCATAATCTATCAAACTAGTGCACAATATGCTTACCAATGATTAGGGAGATGTATAATGGAGGTGGCTTGTTGGTCTTACTTGTCTCTCTTTACTTTGGCTGGTATAAACTTTTAGGAATAGATTATGCACCCTTTATTGGTTCACTTATGTGATATAAATGATTAAAGGCCTCTTGCAATAAATCCCTTTATGATGGAATCGAGAGTGCTTCCCACATAGTCATATTTAGATTGTATCTTTTCATTTTCTCTACTATATTAAATGAAATATGACCAACCTTTGATTGAATCTTAGTAGCAACAGTAACTTATTTTGATTGGTGACCAATTGGAAGCTAATTTTTAGACTGATTGTCCCTCCTAAAATCCTACTTTTCTTATATTTAAAAATATTTAGTAGTTATACCTTATTTTGTAACTTATTATGGTGTTTGAGAAGTAAATGCATGACCAACCATGGAAGATGTTTCTCCTTCCATTTCTCTCTATTTAGACCTTATGTTATATGCAGCTAGATTGCCTACTTTGTTTACTAATTCATTTTGATTTACATCACAAAAATCATTCTCTTACTAGCTTAATAAATTAGACTCATTTGTCACATGTTCTTGAGCTACTTTCCCTTTTGGAGTTGATTCCACTTATTGTTCCTAAATTATCAATGCACTTTAAACCATAAAAACTTAACTAAGAACCCCATTTAGACAAGCAATTTTATTTTGGGGTTGATTAAATTGATAACACCATTCATAGTCTTCAGCTAAGTTATTTTGATCAGGGGCAATAGCTTTGGAAGAGCTTGCAATAGCTAGTTTTTGGGTGTTCAAAGGCCTAGTATAACCTATTTGGCCTTATCTTTGGGTATTAACTTGATAATGCTACCTATTGGGTTGTTATGATTGATTAAAAGGTTGATAAGGTATACTATGCTAGGATTTCTAACTTTTTAAATCCACCAACTCATTTCTAAAACTTTATATCAAGGTTTTGACTTCATGAAACTCATTAAAATGGGTAATATGTGGAGTTGGTTGATTGGTTGCTTCAAGAAGAGGTGCCAAAGTGAGTTGATTAGGTGGAGGCTCAGGGAAAAGAGGCATTGGTGGTATAGGAGATATTTTTCTATCTTGGATTAGTTAATTTTTAGATCTTATAGCTACCTCATAGGCATCAGGTAAAATGGTTCCTCCCATGGACTAAATAATAATAGCCACATCATTATTCAAAGATCTCAAAAAGTATGGAAATTTAGTGCTTAAAAAAGGCTTGACTAGAGGTATAATCATATCCCAGTTCTTCTAAAACCTGAAATTGTCTACCATGAGTTCATGAGGATTTGTTTTAATAGTGGTAAGTTGTTTCATCAAGGATAAATGATCACTTTTATCTTCAAAGTTTTTCTCCTAGTTTATCATAGTTATGTATTGAATTGGGATACAACCCCCTATACCATTAAAGTTAATTTCCTTTAAAGGAAGTGGAAAGGAGTCTCACAGCTACATTGCCTACTATAGTGTTATCAATTGAACATATGTTAGCAATGTTCTAAAAATTTTATATGGGAGTAATGGAATTTTAACCATTGATATAGAGTATACTTTTTAGGGTTACTACTAGAATTTCATCATGTTGAGTAAGGGAAAAATGGATACTTCCATTGAAGGTGAAAAATATTTGATTTATTTTTTGAGCCATGAATGGAATAGGAACTAGCCTTTCTCTTGGCTTAGGAAACCTACTAAAGGTAGGTGTGGATTATGACCTTGAAGAAGGTGAGGATTTAGATCTTAAGGGAGGTGACCTAGATATTCTAGGTATCCTTATTGATGGAGACAAATTTAATTCAAAAAATTGATAACCCTTACCTCTTGAATAATCTCTTGTTTTCACTCTTGGCATGAAAATATAGGACTTATTTAAAACTAATAACTTGTACAGTCACCAAATGATTTTAGAATGTCTTAAAAACTACAAATTTTTAACTATAGCACCAATTCTATTAGTTAAAACTCTTGACTCAATGGAATTGAGTGTCTCACCAATCATGCCAAAAAAAATTCACATGAATCTTGCACCTATTTGATTCGTAAGATAATTCAATGCAATAATGAGAACATATCCAAGGTATGGGATCTTGGATCCTTGGGGGAAAGTTCAAATCCTACCTAAACTAAGTGTACCTAATTTAATATTAGCCTACAAACCTAAAACACCACTAGAAAGACTTATTTAAAATTGATACTAAACTTCTTGTCATGGAAAGGGGATAGAGGTAAACTAAAAATCATAAATGGTGATGCACTAAATCTTAGAAAACTCCTCAACTTGATTCAATTAGCATAAGATAACTTTTAGAACTGATAACTTGTCTACATAATGTTCAGCTCACACATCTCTCACATAATTACTTTGCATGAAGGTAATAAGTATAACACAACATCAAGAGGGACCATAATTCACCTTGAAAAGGCTCAAATGGTGAGAATCCATGGCTAACTCTACATGAACTCTATTATACATAACATACAACATATAAAATAAATTGGTATAATTTTGTATGAAGGTAAGAAGTGTTAGAGTGGGCCATAATTGAGTATTTACTAGATGGAGTCAAATGCATGAATAAATTACCTGTGTGTAGTAGTGAAATCAAACATGATCCAAAAGAAGATTATTACTCAACAATAAAAATATTTCAATAGTAACATTATAATCATTATCCATAAAAAATTTAGGAAGGTACATTATATAGGTGAAAGATAAACATGTCCTCATTTCCTCATGAATGTGGGATTATCTTTCAAAATGACTTGAAAAGACACCTAAGCAAGCTAACTAAATATAAGTAGGTAAAAACTATTAAATGGAATAAAAACCTACACTAACACCCCCCTTAAATTTATCTTATGTGGGTAGTGAAATTGGGTCCTGGCATAAAGGCTTGATGAGGTGCCCATGTAATATAAATGCCCTTCCCATAGGAAAATGTCAGAACTACCTGAACCTCAAAAAAGCTAACAAATGAAGATATTTACTCTTATTAAAGGGTTTGGTGAATATATCATCAATTTACTTCATTATATATATGTAACGAAGATCAATTACTTTCTCATGTATGAGCTCCAAAATGAAACACATATGAATCTCGATATGCTTGGTCCATTAATAGAGGACCAGATTACCAATGAAATGGATTATGCTTTGGTTATCATAGAAAGTGATTGTTGTTCATCGATATGGATTCCAAACTTAGGGAGAATCCCGTGAATCTAAATATCCTTAATGATATCATTAACATCTCCTTTGTATTCAACCTCTATATAAGATAAAGGAATAGCATTATGTGTTTCACTATTTTTTTGTGTTTATTTTCTTTTTCTAGAAAATGAGAAGAAACTCAAAGAGAAGGGCATGGTTAAAAGAAATCGGATTTTTTTTTGTGATCATGATCTAATAAATTGTAGAGAACTCCTCTTTGTCTTAGGAGGATGACCTGAAAACAAGAAAAAAACTCAAAAAGGGTGGATTAGCAAGATAGATAGGTGGATTGCCTAGCAAAATATAGATCCAACTAGACTTCCTTGGAGGTTGTCGATCCACTCTTTAAACAATAAAGTTCTAAAAAATAGAAATAGATGCTTACATAAAGTAATAAAAATTATTAAAATAAATGAAAGAGATGCTTTTGAATAGAAATGAATGTTTTTACCAAAATTTTAATAACTTGTTAAAAACTAGTGCTAAAATATTCAAACCTAATTTAGAAAATAGTTTAAACCTCTCTGGTGTCACAAAAACTTAAAAACTAAAATTTGGGTGAAGGTTGATAGTTGTAAATTACTTTTTTTTTTGGAAAATAAAACTCATAGTGATTAATTTTGATCACTGTACAACTAATAGTAGTTAAGGGAAACTGATTTCCATCAAGTGATGACTAATGCCAATCACAGGTGATCGATATCAGTCTCTATGGTTATGGTTTTGGTACAAGAATGACTATTTGGGTGAGTTTCAAGAAGGATTTAAAGGTCAAATTAGATTTTTTGTTGGTCATGAGGTTGTAATAACTTCCCATAAGTATTAAACTTAAGAGTTGGATAGTCAAGTGACTGGGAATGGTTTATGGGTGCTTTAGTGGGAGATGGAGTGCTTGGAGTTACAAAAATCTAACACAAAGGGGAATATGGGAGAGATGGGAAATGGGTGAAAGTATTAAAACCACTAAAACTAATAATTAAACTTGATATAAGTGCAATATACTTAGATCTAGAGTTTTCTAGCTTGGAAAAGTGTTAAGGTTGGGTGAAAGTTACTTAGGATCCTAGAGCAATGTGGGTACAGTAACTGTGCTTGAGCTCTTCATGGTGAGTTATTGAGGTACTTTGATGTCTCTAGTCTAGTTTGTTAGTTCACCTGGAAGCTTTGATTCACTTGAGATCTAATATTATAATGCACAAAGACATTTTCAACCTCTTGAGGTAGGGTGTTTTGGTTACCTTAAGTAATTGACATCAGTCCTATTCAACTAGCATTGGTTAAGGGGTGACCAACATCAGTCAGGGAGAATAAGTCTAAACTTGCTAAATTTAGCTATTTTCACTTAAGTTTGGCTGTTAAGACCAATAGAAATGGTCTAAGTTTAATTAAGGGAGATTCGGTATGCATGAGGAAAAAGTCTAAGAGGTTAGGATATTAAATGCCTAGGTGGGAAATAGTCCTAAGGTTAGGTGTCAATCATATAGCCATGGGTTTAGGTGGTGAGGATTAAATAGGCATATTTAACTAATTAAATTAGCCAAAATGTGGTGAATGGGTGTGTTGAAGTAGTTTAATAATTAATCTTAACCCAAGGGGGTTAAGGGTTATTTTGTGATGATTGGAACCGTGTGGTTTTATAGTGTCTACATTTCACCCCTTTTTATTGTGTAGGTTTCATCCTCAAGCTATAAAATAAAAATAATAAGTGCAATGTAAAATTGGGTGCCCCAATTATAGGAGGATGTGTTTTTTTGTCAAAATAGGATGTGATGAGGTGAAAATTAAGTCAGGTATGGGTTTGACAAGTGTGTATGTGTGTTAAAATAGTGAGGATGGTAAGAAATGGAAAATAAGTTTACAATGAGGAAAATGAGTGATAAGTGAAGTAGGTCACTGCATTAGGAATAAAAAATATGGTTGCACTTAAAAAATCAAGTCTCCAAATAAAGGTATCGATTTTTTTAGGGTAAAAATAAGGGTGATCATATAAAGGTGGAATTGGTTGTAGTTACTAGAACTACAAGTTAATGTGTTCTAACACAACTAAAGGTCTACGCACTAGAGGTCATAGTTGATTGAAATGTTATGTGGCAAAGTTGGAGAAAGAGTGTTCTCAATGAAGGCAAGGGTGTTTGTTGTAAATGTTTTGAACAAATGGTCAAAGTGATCAATGATAAACTTTAAAGGGATGGGTTATGCGTGAAAGGGATCCTAGTGGAAAAAAAGGTAGGATAGGGATGTAAAAACCCTAAATGGTTTTATTGATGTTGGTTAGGGTTGATTGATGTCAATCACCCTAACCCTAATCTATGAATAGCATTAATCATCATCTAAACCCTAAAAAGGTGGATGATGACCTAAAAGGTTAAAACTTTCCTTTTTTGGCATTTTTTGTTGTGTTTTTGTGTTCTATCATTGGCATGTGCAAAAATGATGTGTGTGCATAAAAAACTCATGTTTGTGGATTATTTGAGTATAATTGACAAATAGAGTGATGGAGAGTTTGAGTGGAGTGTGATTGGGTTGAGAGGATGCCATGAGGACTAGGTGGGATAGGGTGGGACAATGATACAGTGAGTCAGAGGATGAGCTGGGGGTGGAGGGTGAGGAGTTATTGTGTAGAGGGTTCCACCATGGTAGCATACATGGGAAAAAGTAAGTACTTTAATCTATGCTTTCTAGGTTATTCTAATTTGGCTGGGTGCTTGGCAATTGTTTGTGTGTAGGGGATATAGAGGAGTGGTGAGGGTAGGGGGTAATGGAATGGTTTAGGTTGATGATTAATGAATGAAAATGGTAGAGGAGAAGGTAGATTAATCTAATTTGTGTGGTTTATGGTAATTGGGGGGTAATTTAACATTTAGAGCAATCAACCTCAATATATAGTGATTGATTCCAATAATTATCAATTGACATCAATTAATAGGGATTTGGTGTCAGTTAAGTGTAGACCAACACTGATCTAAAAACCCAACTAGTGTTAGTCAAGGGTTAACTAACATTGATCTAATAAGGAATTGATGTTGGTTGATACTCAATTGATGTTAGTCCTTAAAAAAGGGAAAGGGGTGAAGAAGTGTTTAAAAGGTTTAACGAGTGGGGTAAAGATGGTTGGGAATATTAGCCTAGAGGGGTTGGGTTCAACGTGGGTGTTCATGGACATAGGTATGAGGTATAAGAGGGAATAGTGAAGGGAACTAGGGTATATAGTAGTTTAGTGATAGGTTGGTGTCTAGGTGAAAATTTTATGTGGTTTTGAAAATTATAGGGTAAACTAAGGCATGTATCTAACCTTGTAGGTGAGTGTGATGTTGATGATGTGAGATTAAGTATTACCACTCCTAGAGGATATACAAAGAGATAAGACCCAATAGTATTGGGATCACATGAAAATGGTGGGCTTAGGTGGCATGCGATATTATCTATGCATGTCATGAAATATTAAGATGATGGTATCCCTCATTGAGAGATGGGACTCAATTACCAACACATTCATGTTGTTAATCG
Organism: Torreya grandis; assembly: GCA_037957365.1. Classification (NCBI taxonomy): domain Eukaryota; kingdom Viridiplantae; phylum Streptophyta; class Pinopsida; order Cupressales; family Taxaceae; genus Torreya; species Torreya grandis. The sequence goes on along the minus strand of JARHVA010004312.1, from coordinate 279,794 downwards.
AAGAGATCATGATCCTCTTATAGGACATTCATAGTATCCTGAGGCTACCCATACAAGGTTGAGTGATAGAAGTTATCTGTAGTGATGAGAAATATTCATACATAGACCTATTATTCAAAGAGGACTTTGTCAAGGCCTGATGACATGCAGGGGGTTTTCACTTTGAGGATCTATATGACATAAACACTCAGGGGAGGTAGCTCATGATGATGATGATGATGATGATGATGATGATGATGATGATGATGATGATGATGATGATGATGATGATGATGACATTTGTTACTTGATATGTGCTTCCAACTCAAGTGGGGGAAGATTTCCCTAGACATTACTAGGTGTGTTAGTGGATATGATAGAGGATTATATAGTCTTTGTCTAGGCCCTAACACTACTAGTTTAGGTATATCATGAGCTCTAGGGTTATCATGTACATAGGCATTATGGCATGAGCATATGCTTCCTACTATACTATTAGGCATATGATCATATCACCGTCTTATGCCCAGTCAAATTGTCATGGCATACATGGGATTAGGATAAGTTTAGAGTAGGCTTCATGAGATGGTGATCTAACATGGAATTATCATAAGGATGGGTAGAGGCATGATACTTGGATTAGTTTAGATAGTGATTGGATTTCTTAGTGGATGAGGAGGTTATCTAGAAACCCTATACAATATTCCCACTATGGAGGGGGCTTGATACACATATATTTTCCTTACAGAACTTTAGATGGATATATGGGAGGTGACAGTAGGAGGTAGAGTTAATACTTTTTTATCATGTTAGGAGGTAATACGAACTGATATAGGGTGTCTCAAGAGCATTCTCTAGATACAAACATGAGGATATAGAGCACCCATTGCCTCCACCATAGCCTAGAGAGGAAGAGCCATTATATGAGGAGTTACTAGTTGATACAAGTGTTGATGATGTTGGGGTGACATAAGAGTACATTATGTAGTGGTAGGGATAGTATGCCATAGCATTTGGTGGAGATGGGGGTTAGGGCCAAGTTATAGTTTTAGGTGGATAGTAGCAAGTTATGGATGTGGAGATGTAGGAGGAGGGTGATCATATGGATGTGGATGCCCTAAAAAGATAGGTAATGATTATCGATAGGGACTAGATGAGGGTGGCATTGGTTATAACATAGGTAACACTAGCTTCCATGACATTAGAGAGGGACATGGCATAGGTTTAGCTAGAAATGAGGACTCATGAGAGAGACACTCTCCAAGGATAGGTTACGATCATCACCCAGGAGAGGGACCATGCACGAGGATAAATAGCCACCCTTACACATGAGAGGGATTATGTATGAGTATAGCTGGCTACCATTACCCAAGAGAGGGATGGGTTACAAGCATAGGTGACACTAATATCAACTAAAAGAGATGCTTTGAGCTATGCAAGAGGATGGGCATCAATAGGACCAGCTTGGATGATCCCAATGTCTATATATGTTGCCATAATGGAGGAGCTAAGGTATTATGAGGCACTTGTCTTTAGCTAGCTTCTAGATGTGCGTGGTGACTAAATTTGACTTTCAGGTCAAATTGGGGAACCCCTAGTAAAAATTTGATTTTTATACCTATAAGGGGGTATAATGTATTTTAATAAGGTGTTTTATAGGTCATTTGATGCCTTTTAATGTTATATTAACCTTGGTCACTCTTTTCATTAGTATATCATATCATTTGGGGTCATTTCAAGGGTCTAAATAGTGTATTTAATGTTTATTATGGGTTTATTAGAAAATTTTAAAGTTTAAAATATTTATATAATGTGACGTGTCATAGGAGGTCTATAGTAACTATCATTAACTAAAAATTATCAGGGTACTTAATAAAAAGGAAGTTTTCTTGAAGAAAGGAGTGAGTTTGGCACTTGTACAACCTCCTTGGGAAGTGTACAACCTATAAAATGTGTAAATGTGACTCTTCATATCCCAAAAACTAGTATACACACTTTAATTATTTTATAGGTTCCATTTTGGTTCTAAAACCATTCAGCTCCCTTCTTGTTCTTCTTGGCAGACTGAAGTGACTTGTAGGTTTTTTATTGGTACGTACAGCTCAAGATGTTTTAAGGAAAATGCTTTTGGAAGGTTTTTTTTAATATGATACCTTAATTTAAATATAATAATTTTTAATTTTTGTCAATTATGATTCATGAACCATACATTTTAAGTTGACTATTCAGATTTGCTTACTCATCAGTGCACCATGCAAGTTTTGCTTTGTTTTAGAAGATTTCATACAATCCAACTATTGAGATTGATTCAAAGGAATTATTACATCCTTATAAAATTATTTCCATAATTGGTTTCATGTTTTATAATGTTTTTATGAGGAAACCATCTCAAATTTTTTAAGGAGAGGCACTTTGGATGCAATAGGTAGTTTTTCATAACTTTAAGGTTGTCATGTTTTATAAGTAGTTACATGTGGTGGTGTTGGTGTCCTATTAATGTTTAAAAACTTATATTTCCTTCCTATTCACATTTAATCTTCATTATCCAAGGCATTATCATGATTTTCAAGCTTTATGACACCCAAGCAGTCACTTAATGCTCTCCATTATTTTATCCCAAGTGTACACAAGTGATTTTCAGGTTGGAAGAAGTGTGTTGAAGTTGGTTTCAAGGTGTCCTTGATGAATTTCATGGTTTTATTTTTTAAAATTAAAATTTAGTGGTCTTTAAGATGTTCCTTAGTATGTTTCTTACCCAAATCCACCTTGCCTACATATACTCAGCCTATGCACATACATAGGGGTTTCTTGGGTGATCTCATGCCATGATAAAGACATTGGTAGTGGTTTAAATCTCTTAAGAGACATAAAAAAAATACATTTTATAAGTTGTTTGACTCAAAAATAAAGATATTAAATATAATTTTCATCAAATCCATACCCTGTCTACCCCTTTATTTTCATTGTTTATGCATCAAATGCCCAGTTGCAAGTGGTCTAGACAGGGGATGAGGTATTCATTGAAGGTGTTGGAGAAAAGATGAGACCCTTTTCAAGTATTGAAAAGATAAGGAAGAATTATACACATATTTTAATTAGTTTAATGTCTAATCAATAGTGTGAAACTATCCAAAAAGATAGCTAACTATTATAGGCATATTCTCCCTAAATTGGTGAAACAGAGGTCTGGAGACTTTTTGATATTATCCTAAAATATGAGGGTAAGGGTTGCAAGGCACATAAAAAGGTAAATAATCTTGCCCTTAGTGTATGCTAGGGTGAATAAAAGTTTTATATAAAGATAATAAGTGGAATATTGAAGTGACAAGCCTCAAAGATACCGTCAAACCCACTAAAATACCTCAATAATATTTACAAGCTTGAGAGGGAGGATGAACCCTTCTTTCACTCAAAGTAAAAATTTCATCTTTCTCATAATGTTTTGAAGATTTCAAATGGTTGAAATATTTTTATAAACCTAATATCAAGGTGAAATTATGGTAAATCATCATGTTTTCTCATAAACAACTACTTGTTTGAACAATAGAGCCCAAATAGTGACCTACAGCTAGTGGTACTTTCAGTCTAAGCTAGTGAGGTCATAATCTTGATTATGCAAACACTTTTGGGGAGATGAACATGAAATTATTTGGAAATTATAATATTTAAAGGTTATAAATTTAAATAAGGCCTTATAAACCTCTAAAATCTATTGAAATTACCCTATAGGACTTAAAAGGAACCTACAACCAAGGCATGAAAATACAGTCAGACAAAGTTTTGAAGGGCAGGTAGGGGTTACCATGTGGTCTAGGTGTTTTAAGAAATTTTAAATTATTTAAACGATTTGATGACCATTAATAATCAAAATTTATTCATTATACACTTAAAATAATTCCCTTTTATACCATATACATCTACAATAGGGTCCATATTTGTCAACACAGTCAACTACAACTCTTGAAGAATAAGGCTCATAAGAAGTGTGAGGAGCATGAAGTAGTATTTGGATTGATATAATGAAATAATAAACACCTTGGTGACCTTATAGAGCCACAAGAAAGTTATAAAAACATCATCACTCAATCCTATAGGCCTTCTTGCAATCCAAATTCCACCTATAGCATGCAGAGTATTAAAAAACACTCAATTTTTGGTTCTTTGGAGAGTTTTGAGGCCAAAACATATGACCAAAAGATCAAAATTTGTAGATAGAGTATAGAAAACTTGTGGAACAATATAAAAGGTTCTTTTTTCTTAATAATACAAAGGATATTTCCTATGTTCTGTCTCAGATAGAGGGCACTCCCCTCAATGTAAAGACAGGCAAGTTTAAAGAGAAGAGGTGTTAGGGAAAGTTAGAGGTGATTTAGACCTATAATGAGGTTTTTAAAGTTGAAACATACCTAAAAAGAATGTATAACCTTCCATATATAGAATAAACCAAATAGGTGGCCCAGATCACCTAAAGTTGCAGTTAAGAAGGCTAGGAAAGGAGTAAGCCTAAGAGGCCAATTAAGGGTCACTTGAAATTTTAAGTCTAGGTAAGCTTGGTGGAATGTTATAACATGTTTTTAAGGTATTAATATGTATTTTAAATCTATTTTTTACCAATTAAAACTACCAATAACTCACATTGATCTTAAAAATATAAATTAGGCCTAAGGGTAAATATGTAAGCCTAGTACCCTAAATGGAAGGCCACTCACACCTTTAGAGCTAGAAGTGATTTATACCCTATTATAAAATGTTTGGAGGATGAATAAAGAGATGTTTTATCTCTTATAGTACAAGTCAAACATTATGAAGGCCATTTTTTGGCTTAGAGACCAACTCAGCCTTGCAAGAAGACCAAAAACAAGCTCGACTAGTCATTTTGAGATGCTCATATATTTGTTGAGGGTATGAATGGGAAATATTAGATTTATGGGGTGTTGGAATGGATATCATAGGACATATTTTTGTAATGTGTTCTCAATTTTGGTGTCCCAACTTTATGATCAATCGTTAAGAGTGAAGACTAGCCTAAAACCCTTGCAAACCCTTACTAGTGACCCGATGAAGAAGATTGAGTTGTTTTGCTATCAAAATGGAATATTTATCTCTTGAGACATTTTTTAAATTTTATATGACTCATTTAAGCTTCTCCAAGATTTTTTTTTTGTATGTGCTTATATGGATAAGGTATAAAATAGGGTTTTTCTCACTATTTTATGTGTTTTGTAGGCTATAGAAGGATTTAGGAGATGAAACAAAGTTTTATGGAAATAATGGGAATTTAAATAACTAAAAATATTCATTTCATTTCTTGAAACAACTATTAAGTTTCTTAAATAGGTCCTTCAACTTAGCTAGTTAAAACTAGCCTATTGAGCAAGCTAGAGAGAAGAGAAGAAATTTTCACTTAAACTAATTTTAAAGATTTATTAATGTTTCCAAGTCCATGGATGGTATTGAAACTTTTAATTAAACCTATCCCATATATTTTCATTATAAATTGATGCCAAATTTGAAGACAAGTGTACTAGGTGCATGAGAAAGAGGTTTCCTAGAGTGCAAGTGATGATGGCTCTCTTCTAGGTGATTCTAAAAGACTAGGCATGCAACCAATACATGGAGAGTCATGTCTCAGATAATTACCTTTCATTATAATCATTTTACCTACCTGTTATCAGTTACAAGTCACTCAAATAGGCCTAATCATGAAGGTAGGTTTTTCTGTAAGAAAAGCAATTTTAGGCCACTTTGCATAACTTTGATGACTTGGATTAAAACATATTGCTCCTAACCTTATATATTTTGAACCATATACTCTTTCCATACATGGATAACTATTATTCTCAGCTTTAAAAGTTTCCTTGTGACCCTTATACTTCTCTCTTTCTCTCTCTATTTCAAACTCTATAAGAGTTGGCCATTTCGACATTATATGGTATGATCCACCTGAGTATGGTGAATCCATACTAATTTTTATACCTTTTTATCAATAAAATGACTAATTTTTACCTCTTCATTATTATTTATAAGTATATTCCACTTGAATTATGAATCTTGTTTAGTGAAGACTATGGATTCCTAGCATGTCATCTCATTCTTTCACCTTGTTTGTAGTTGGAAAACTTCTTCTTACAGGAAATGTGAAGTGTTTGAGGGGATGTGAAATGTTGAGTTAGTATTTTAATTAGTGACATTAAAGGCCTCTTTTCTAGTACTCCTATCTTTACACAGTTATCCATGACCTCACAATGTAGCATTGATGTGAGAAGATGAAGATTGAAGGATTGTATTTTTAGTCTATTTCTTGGTCTCAAGTGTAGAATGCAATTAGTTTGAAGTCATAAAATTGATTTGGTGTATCACCTATTTAGTTTAGATTTGATTTCAGTTATCTCACTCCCTTTTCACCCCCCAAATTTAGTTATAGGTTAAATCCTAAGTGGTACATCAAGGGAGCTAGCCCTATCTGGAGACTCACCTCATTCCTTAGGTTGCCCATAAGATTAGAGATGATTCCATTGTGCCACTTATATGAGGAGATATTTTCATCTCCTCAAAGGTTGAAAATCCAAGTGACAAAAAATTTTGGCATGCCCAGTGGGACTCTTTTTCTAAGAGTTGGAGGATTTTTAGTGTTGTCCTTCAACACATCAATCTTCGGAGGCATCTTTTCAAGCATCAATGGTGACTCTAAACACATATCAGCTAGTTAAACAACCCAAGTTATCATTTTAATATTGATGGTAACATATTTCTTTGTGTCCTTACTTTCAATGAAGATTCATAGTTGACCTTTAATTTGAGTTTTATTCTCTACAAGTTGGTGAAACATATCCATCTTGTCCCATTCCCTATCAATATGAACAAGTTCTTGGTTAATCTTTTTATGATCATTATCAGTCCCAATATGACCATATTCATCCCTATCATGAGTTATATCAATATGATAACCAGCCTTCTCAATGTTTTACCTCTCTTAGTCAACTTAGTCCTTTCTTTAATCATCCAATTGCCACCTTCAAGTAAGCACTTTTGGGCTATGAAAGATACATGTTGGATCTTGACACACAAAGAGGATGTGGTATAGAAGTTCCTAATAATTTCATTAAAAAGGTAAGATATCAATTGGATTTGGTAAAGAGATAATGGGTACCTATTGAGAGAGACAATTGGCAAAGGCTCACAAGTGAGATGCTTGATATGAGTGGCTTAGTGTATTCCTTGGAGGATAAGCTAGGAGTTCATGAAAGGCAATCTTACAAAATCTATCATCCTTTTTACCCACTTCCCCAAGTTCCATATCAACCATATATGACCCCTACTCATGAGCCAAACCAAGCCTATCAAGGTCATCTTATTCCTAATTAGTTGGAGGAGAGTATTGAAACAAAAAGTCTTGTGTTTGAGGCCAATCTTGATAGGCAAACCAAGTTAGCTAACATGCATATGAAGTAATCTATGTTGGAAGAAAATGAAGTGGAGTTCAAGCCTACTTTTACCTCTCACATATCATCCCCACCACCTAAAAAAGAGACTCATAATCCTAATGTCCTAAGTTGGAAAAAAATAGTGGAGTCTTGGGGAAAGGAGGAGAAAAGTCTTGACCAAGAGTGTGAAATTGAGAAGACATCTAATCCTAACTTCCTAAGTTGGAGAAAGATAGAAGAGTCATGTGGTAATAAATAATATGGAAGCACTATCTAAGAGTGTGAAGTGTAAAATGGAGTTTATCCTTTGCAAGTGCCTCTAACCTTTCCTCAATAAGCCTCTTCTATTCCATGGTAGCCTTCATGCAATCCTTATCCCCATGATGATTCCTATCAACTTCAAGATAAGCTTTTCCAAGATAACCTAGCCAAGAAAATAGAGGAATCAGAAGAAAATATGAGAGTGATAATTCAAGGTGAGATGGAAGGTTTAGACCCAAGAGAAGATTTTATGCCTAAAGACACCCCATCTCCCCTCCCTCAAGAGCTTCCCAAAGAGTCTCTTACATTTCATTCCCAATCTGATTTTGAGTTCTATGTACCACCTCCACCAACTAATTCCTCTTAACCTCATCCTATTACCCTTTTCCTTGATGGACCTATGGTGTGGGAACCAAAGGAGGATCAGTTGGTTGATAAAGAAAGAAAACTCTTGCTTGAAGAAAACTTACCTCCTTGGTAGCCTCATTGGGCTACATCACATGATTTTAAGATGCCTAGTCTTGACATCACCATGAAAGTGGTTAAAGATCTTGAATATTTTGAAAATAAAAATCAGATTTTAGTTTTTGAGACACAACTTGAGAGTCCTCAAGAGGTCCTAAGTGTCGAAGAAGAGGTGAGTCTTTGTGTTGAATATCTTTGCTTGGTTGATGATGAAGAATGTTTTCTTTGTTTTGAAGAACCTATCTTGAGAGAAGCAAATGAAGATGAGAATTTTAAATTAATGGCTAATGAATAGGACCTCATGAGAAATTATTAGGAGGAGATCACCATAAGTACTCCCATTGGTGAGAAAAAAGATAAGTCACAAGCTTGTGCCTCCATATTTGAAGTGAAATGTGTTATCAAGAAGGGAGAAAATTTTCAAGCCATCCCTCAAGAAGTCATATCCTTAGGAGAGTCTCATGAAATCATGATAAAGGAGATATATCTTGAAGATGATCTAATCAAGAATGAAGAAGAGGTAAATTATTGTGTGAAATTTTTAGATTGTGTTGATAAAGAAGGTTATCTTCCTTTTTCCAAAGAGGAAGAAATGATCATTAACACTTCCATCACTTTGCAAGATACCATGGATGGACTAAGACAAGTTCTTAATTATCCCTTGGATGACTTGTTTGAATTCATTGGAGTAGGTTATACCTCTCTTCAAGGAGGCGATGAGCTGGTCAATGATGAAGAAGGCAACATTGGTACACAAGTAAGTATACAAAGGAAAAGCATTCTATCAAATCTTTCTTTTCAAGAAGCATATGCATTTGATGATGACATGTTTTAAGTCATCAAGATGGGATAGCATCCTATCAATTAGTTGGGAGAAACATATCAGCTCTTGAAGGATGAGACAATTTCTTATTGGCCTTAATATTCTAAGGAACATGAAACTGCTCCTCTTTAAGCCATGCTTACTAAGGGGATACAAGTTGACTATGAAATGAATAATGGGTAGCAACATGAAGTGTGTGAACATGTTCAAGAGGAATATATCTAAATTGGAGACCTATTTAAGGATTATCTATTTGAGATCAGATCAAGTGAAGTGCCAAGGAAGAGGTTTGGTCCACAAATCACTCAATCCAAAGAGAAGTATGCTTGGCACTATGTTTCATCCCACTATGAGGATGATTCAAGAAGTTTCCCTTTTGATCTAGGAAAGGAGGTATGTTTAGTTTCTATTTTTTCATAATAATTTGTTCCCTAATTTCCCTAAGTGCTTATGCACATATGTGTGTCTTGTGTGTTTTCCTTCTTTGTTATGTGTGTCCTTTTCTTTTGTGTGGTTAAGGTAGTCTTAGTTGTCTTATTTTGATAAAATTTGAGTCAATGGTAAAAATATTATGCTTGTCTTAGTCCTTAGATGACTCCATAATTCCAATGTATTGATAAAGCTACTGGTCTAGTTTGTATAGCAGGCATACTACACCTATGAGTCACCAATTTGTTGACAAAATTTGACTTTTAGGTCAAATTAGGGCACCCCTAGTAAAAAAATTGATTTTTAAACTATAATTGGGTATAAAGTATTGTCATAACATTTTTTTTAGGTCATTTTATGCCTTTTAATGTTATATTAACCTTGGTCACTCTTTTCATTAGTCTATCATGTCATTTGGGGTCATTTCAAGGGGCTAAATAGTGCATTTAATGCTTTGTACGGGTTTATTATAAAATGTGAAAGTTTCAAAGATTTTTATCATGTGTCATGTGTCTTAAGAGGTATTTAACTATCATTAACTAAAAATTATTAGGTTACTTAGAAAAAGGTAACTTTCTTAAAGAAAGGAGTGAGTTTGGCACGTATATGGCCTCTTTGAGAAATGTGCCACTTGCAAAAAATGTAAATTTGAATCTTCATCTCCCATAAACTCAAATACTTGCTTTAATTGGTATTTATGTGCCATTTTTGGCCCAAAACCGTTTAGTTCCCTTCTTGTTCTTATTGGCAGATTGAAGTGACTTGTATGTTTTTGCTTGGTAAAGATAGCTCAAGATATTTTAGGGAAAATTATTTTGGGAGGTTGTTTTACACTCAAATAAATTAATTTAAATATAATAATTTTTAATTTTGGTTAATTTTTCTACATGAACCATCCATTTGAAGTTGACTATTCAGATATGCCTACTATCTGTACACCCTATAAGTTTTACTTTATTTTGGAAGATTCCATACAATCCAACTACTAATATTAATTATAGGTCATGTTGACATCCTTTTAAAATTCTTAATACACTTTTTTTCATGTTTCATAAGTTTTTTATGAGGAAACCATCTCAAATTTTCAATGAGAGGCACTTTGGATGCAATGGGTAGTTTTTCATCACTTTCAGGTTGTCATGTTTTATAAGCAATTCCATGGGGTGGTATTGGTGTCTTATTGATGTTTTAAATTTTATATTTCCTTTCCCTTCACCTTTAATCTTCATTATCCAATGAATTCTCATGATTTAAAAACTCCATGACACCCAAGCAGTCACTTGATGCTCTTCATTACTCTATCCCAAGTGTACACAAGTGACTTTCAAGTTGGAAGAAGTGTGTTGAAGATGGTTTTAGGGTGTCCTTGATGAATTTAATGGTTTTAAGGTTTAAAATACAAATTTATTGGTCTTTAATATGTTCCTTATCATGTTTCTTACCTAAATCCACACCTTGCTTGCATATACTCAGCCCATGCACATATATAGGGGTTTTTTAGGTGATGTCATGCCATGATAAGGACATTGGTAGTGGTTTAAAGCTATTAGGAGACATAAAGAATAAATTTTAGAAGTGGTTTGACTCATAAATCAAGATATTCAATATAATTTTCATCAAATCATACCCTGCCTACCCCTTTCTTTTCATTATTTGTGCATCAAATGCCTAGCTACAAATGGTCTAGACAGGGGATGAGGTATTCATTGAAGGTGTTGGAGCAAATATGAGACCCTTTTCAAGTATTGAAAATATAGGGAAGAATTATAGACATGTTTTAATTATTTTAAGGGATAAGTAATATTATGAGACTATTCAAAAAGGTAGTGAACTATTAAAAGGATATTCTCCCTATATTGGTGAAATAGAGGTCTAGAGACTTTTTGAGATTATCCTAAAACATAATGGTAAGTGTATCAAGGCACCTTAAAAAGGTCAATAATATTTCACTTAGTGTATAATAGGTCCATGAAAAGTTTTATGTCAAGATAATAACTGAAAGATTGAAGTGATAAGCCTCAAAGATACCCTCAAACCCACTAAAATACCTCAGTAATATTTATAGGCCTGAGAGGGAGAATGAACCCTTCTTTCACTCAAAGTTAAAATTTGATCTTTCTCATCATGTTTTGAAGGTTTAAAATAGTTTAAGGAGTTTTTTAAACCTAAGATCAAGGTAAAAATAGGGTAACTCATCATGTTTTCTTGCAAGTAACTCCCTGTCCATACAATAGTGACCTACATCTAGTGGTACTTTCAGTCTAAGCTAGTGAGGTCATAATCTTGATTATGAAAAAAAATTGGGGAAATGAACATGAAAATGTTTGAAAATAATAATATTTCAAGGTTATAATTTTTAATAAGGAATTATAAACCTTTAAAAACTCTTGAAATTACCCTACAGGACCTAAAAGTAACCTATAGCCAAGGCATGAAAATACAGTCAGGCAAAGTTTTGAAGGGTAGGTAGGGGTTAGCTTGTGGTTTAAGTGTTTTAAGGATTTTTAAATTATTTAAATAATTTTATTACCCTAAAACCTAAAAAATTATTCCTTATACACTTCAAATAAGACCCTTTTAGACCATATACATCTACAGAAGGGTCCATATTTCTCAACATAGTCAAGTGCAACTCTTGAGGAATAAGGCTCATGGGAAGTGTTGGGAGGCTGAATTAGTAGTTGGGTTGATATAATGAAATAATAAACACCTTTGTGACATTAGGGAGCCATAAAAAAGGTCTATAAGCATAATCACTCAGTCCTATAGGCCTTCTTGTAATCCAAATTCCACTTACAGCAGGTACAGTATATAAAAACACTTAGTTTTTGGTTCCTTGGAAAGTTTTGAGGCCAAAACATATGACCAAGAGATAAAAATTGGTAGATATAGTCTATACCACTTGGGGAAAACTATAAAATATTAAATTTTCCTAAGAATATAGGGGATATGTCCTCTATTCTATCTCAAATAGAGGCCACTCCCCTTAATTCAAATACAGGTAGGTTTAAGGAGAAGAGGTGTTAGGGAAAGATAGAGGTGTTTTATACCTAGAAGGAGGTTTTTAAAGTTTAAAAATACCAAAAAAAATATGTATAACCTTCCATAGAGAGAAGAAACCAAATAGGTGGCCCAAATCACCTAAATTTGCAGTCCAGAAGGCTAGGCAAAGAGCAAGCCTAAGAGACCAATTAACTGTCACTTGCAATTTTAAGTCTAGGTAAGCTTGGTGAAATGTTATAACATTTTTTTAGGGTATTAACAGGTATTTTAAATCTATTTGGGACCAATTAAAACTACCAATAACTCACATTTATCTTTAAAAGACAAAACAGGGCTAAGGGCAAATATATAAGCCTAGTGCCCTAAATGGAAGGCAACTCACACCTTTAGACCTAGAAGTGATTTTTAACCTATTGGAAAATGTTTGGAGGATGAATATATAGATTTTTTATCTCTCATATTACAATGAAAACATTAATAAGGTAATTTTTTGGCTTAGAGACCAACTCAGCCTTACAAGAAGACCAAAAAGAAGCTTGAGTAGTCATTTTGAGATGCTCATTATATTTGTTGAGGATATGAATGGGATGAAAAATATTTAGGGGATGTTATAAAGGGTATTATAGGTCATATTTGAGTAATTTTTTATCAATTTGGATGTCCCAACTTTATGAACAATTGTTAAAAGTGAAGACTAGCCTAAAATCCTTGTAAACCCTTGCTAGTGACCTGATGAAGAAGATTGAGTTGGTTTGATATCCAAATGGAATATTTATATCTTGATAAATTTTGTAAAATTTATATTACTCCTTGAATCTGATCTAGGATATTTTGGTTGTATGGATTTGTATGGACAAGGTATAAAACAAGGTTTTTTTCACTATTTTGTGTGTTGTGCAAGCTATAGGAGGATTCAGGAGATGAAACAAAGTTTTTTGTAAATATTGAGACTTTTAATAAATATAAATATTTTTTTAATTTCTTGAAACATCTCCTAAGTGTCTCAAATAGGTCCTTCAACTCAGCCAGCCAAAACTGGCCTATTGAACAAGCTAGAGTGAAGAGAAGAAAACTTCACTTGAACTAATTTTAAAGCTTGCCTAATGTTTCCAAGGACATCGAGGGTATTTAAAATTTTAATTAAACCTATCCCATATATTTTAATAGGTAAATAATTCCAAATTTTAAGATAAGTGTGCTAGGTGCATAAGAAGGAGGTTTCCTAGAGTGCAGGTGATGATGGCTCTCTTTTAGGTGATTTCAGAAGACCAAGCACTAAACCAATGAATGGAGAGGAATTTTTGAGATCCACACCTTCCATTCCAATAATTTTACCTATTATTATTAGTTACAAGTCACTAAAATAGGATTAATCATGAAAGCATATTTTTGTGCAAGAAAAGGAGTTTTAGGCCACTTTACATAACTTTAATGACTTGGATTGACACTTAATTCTCCTAAACTTGAATTTTTTAACCCATATACTCTTTTAATGTATGGATAAATTTTATTCTTAACTTTAAAAGTGTCCTTGTGTCCCTTGGACTTCTCTCTTTCTCTCTCTCTCTCTCTCAAACTCTATAAGAGTTGGTCATTTTGGCATTGTATGGGATGTTCCACCTGAGTATGGAAAAGCCCTAATCATTTGTATACCTTTTGATTAATAAAATTACTATTTTTTACCTCTTAATGACTATTCTCAAGTGTTTTCCACTTTAATTATGAATCTTGTTTAGTGAAGACTATGGATTCCTAGCATGTGGTCTCATTCTTTCACTTTGATTGCAGTTGGAAAACTTCTTCTTAATGGGCATGTGAAGTGTTTTAGGGGATGTGAAATGTTGAGTGAGTTAAAATTTTCATTAGTTCCATTAAATTCCTCTCATTTATTCCTCTTAGCTTTACACATTCATCCATGACTTCACAATGTAGCATTGATGTGAGAAGATGAAGAATGAAGGAGTGTATTTTTAGTTTGTTTCTTGGTCTCAAGTGTAGAATGCAATTGGTTGGAAGTCATAAAATTGATTTGGTGTATCACCTCCTTATTTTAGATTTTTATTTTAGTTATCTCTCTCCCTTTTTACCCCCCAAAGTTATTTTTTGGTTCAATCCTAAGTGGTACATCAAAGGAGCTAGCCCTATCTAGAGACTCACCTTATTCCTTAGGCTACCGACAAGCCTAGAGGTGATGCCATTATGCCACTCAGATGAGAAGATATTTTCATATCCTCAAAGGGTGAAAATATAAGTGATGATAGTGCCTTGATATATTGAGTATGAAGCAAATTAGATTATGGGAGGGAGATTTAGCACATGACACCTAGTGATTGGGCAACATCAGTAGGTGCTCAAATAGTTCTGAGAGATGGATAGGCTCCAAGGATAGTAGTACTCTTGCACCATAGACCTTATTTAACTATGTTTGTATTTATATAATTTTGATTATGGCTTGTGAGCTGATGCAGTGAGATGTATATAATATTTTGAGAGACATGGACATTTGATATATATATAGATTATGTATATGTATGTATGTATATTTCATTTTTTTTTGAGTTATGATGTTGTGATCATGATGTATATTATTTATGGTTATGGTTAATTATGCTCAGGTGATGATTTATGTCATGATATTTATAATGTTTAATGATGTTTATGACATGGTTATGAATGGTTTAGCAATTTTCCTTTTAGTAGGTGTATGCCTAAATAGATGGTTGACATCTAAATTAATGAATCTATGTGATCCCATATTTAGATAGATATGTGATGGATAACATAATTACTTGATTCATTTATTTAGCATAATGAGGTGAAAGGTTAATGATAATCATAAAAAACATAATGTATTTAAAGTTTTATAATTTCATTTATTTGGATGGGAGTTGATTTAAAATGTTTTAAACTTATATTTACATATAGATTAATTATGGACAACAAAATTATGCATAAGAAAAGAGGAAAATGTTGAAATAATCAAAAAAAAAAATGTCTTAATGAATGTATCAACAAGTTGGTATAAAAAAAGGAACAAGGAGACATGATGCTCTTTCTTGGGTGAAGACCATAAATAGGAAGGCAGATCAGCTTATGAATATAACCCTTTTACTGCTTCACATTAGCATTTGTTGGTTTTTTAAGAATTTTCTTGATCACATAGTGTCAAGTAAACTCAAAATATCTTATTTTATGGAGGGTAAAAGGGGAGAGGGATGATAATGGAACCTTCTTGTGGGGATACCTTGCCCCTTTTGTAGGTTGTCGAAGAGCTAGTATAAATAATTATATGTCTTATTTGGTGTAGATCGATCAATGCGAGAAGTATACTTTTTGAGTGTCATGAAATCTAATTGAAGCTTCCAAAAATTTTGGTTTTTTTGAATTTTGACAATGAGTCTTTTGATGCTTTTGTTGTTTTTTTGAGAAGGTGGGGAAGTATTTCAATGTGAGAAGCCTCCATGATATTAATTGATTTAACAAATGTTTGACTTATCCATCCTTTAATGGATTTGTGTAAGCATTTGATTTGTTAGGCTTGGATAGCTATCCTTCAAGGGAGAAGTCTACCTTATTTTAAGCATTTTTTGAATTATTTTGGTAGTTATCCTTCAAGGGCGTAGTCTATAATGCTAGAGATGACCCAAAAGATATAAAATATTTTTATTTTTGTAGACTTAGATTTGCTTATATAGGCTTAAGGCTTACATTTATAAAGGAAAAACTATAGCACAATAAGGTTAAATAGTGGGTGAGAGGATGCTTTAAGAGACAATGACCATAGGATTCCATCCTATTAAAGATGAAAAGTATCCATGATAATCATGCCATGGGTAGAGATATGGTACCCATATTTAGGATTGAATCTAATATTTTGATAGATAATCACATGATTATTTGATTTAATTAGTTGTCCTCAAAGTAAGGGGATAAAGGTGATAATCTCATAAAACAAGAGACGAGCTTAAGTTAAATAAAAGGTGAGTTTTGAACTATTTTAGCAAAATAAAGGATGTAGATGCAAATCATTGAGGGGCTCAAGGTTTGGTTTCCCTTCAAGATATGATAACCAATAAAATTCTAACCCATACTTATGCATTATAATATATGGTTCAATCCAATTAAAATCAAACTTTCCATGCTTGCTTCTTTCCATATTGGTTACATATTGATTTTTCTTTAAGATAAGGTCTTTGATATTGAATTTTCATTCTTTTAGGTGTTTTTTATAAGCACACTTGATTCATTCTTGATAGACATGAATGTGACAAGAATATATAAATTATGCTCATCAAATAGCTCAAATTAGGCTAAACATTCTTGATGATAATTGCCCTCTGAAATGACATCCTATAGGGATATACAAAGAGATGGAATTTAGACCTCAAGAGGCAAGACAGCCTCAGCCCCAAAGACAAGAGAGAAATGGGTAGCACCCATAGGGTTTCTAATATTGGTTGAATATGCCCATAGGGGAAAGGGAATGTGTAAGTGTCAATCCCAACTAGATACATTGAACATTTTAATTAATATTTTGTTAAGTGTTTTATTAGAAGATTCAGCCTATCTATTAGCTTATGGATGATAAGGTGATGAAAAGCTTAATTTAATGCCAAATTTATTGCAAAGGTTGATCACCTTTTTATTTGTAAAGGATTTGCCATTATTTATGATGATTTAATGAGGAACACTAAAGTGGTAGATAATGTGATGGTTAATGAAGTTGACAATTTTATTGGCTTTAGTTGAGACAAGGGGAATAGCCTCCACCCACTTGGTGAAATAATATATCATAGTGATGATATAATGATTTTATTGTGAATAATGGGGGTTAATTTCACCAATGAGATCTAATCCTCACTATGAGAAGGGCTAAAAATACTTAGAGACTTAAAGACCATAACTAGGAATGTGATACAACTTAACATGTTGACACTTAACACACTTCTTTACGTAATCGCAATAGTCTTGGTTAAGGGTAGGCCAATAATAGCCAAGGTGAAGGATATGTTTAGTGATAACTAAACCACTAAATTGTCTTCCACAAATCCCATCATGTGTTTCTTTGATAGCATGAGAGATTTCATGACTATGTAGGAATCTAAAGAGGAGACCGTCAAAGTCATGCTTGTAAATAATTCCCACTAGTATGGTATAATGAGAGGTACTCTATATAAATAATATTTGACCATTTCTATAGAGATAAAAAGGAATGATGGCTAGATTTATATATTCAAATATTTTTATATACCAAATATCAGATTGGGCTTCTTCCATATGACAAATAGAAGGGAGGTCCAATTTGGTATAAGAGGGCTCATTAAGGTGGTGGATAGTGATAAAGAGCTTAGAATCAAAATGTGTAGATGTGATTTTAGAGGCAAGATAAGCTATGGTATTGGTGAACTTGTTAGTAGAATGTAGAGTGGATTGGATAAGGTAATGATCAATGATGTTAAGAGTATATCCACTAGTTTTCTATACTATTGTAAGATGTCATTTGTACATGTGTAAGAACCATTGATTTGTTTGACCATGAGTTGGGAGTCACTGAAGATGCTAATCAATTTGACTCCCAAATATAGTCATTTAGAGACTAATTACTAGGGCCTCATATTCAGCCATGTTATTGGTGCAATCAAAACAAAGTTTAAAGGATAAGGGAAGAGGCTCACCATAAAGGGGAATAAGTATGATAGCGTCACCCCACCATGTTAACACTTTGATCCATAAAATAACAGGGTCATCTAATAAGTGTAATAATTTTGAGAGAGATTTATGATGGACTCATCAGGAAACTCAAGAAGAGGTTGGTTTTTAGCTAAAGGTACCTCAACCAATTGATTAGAAATAATTTTACCTTTGATTGAATTTTTTTGGAGTAACTCAAGATTGAACTTAGCTAAAAGCATGAGTCATCTAGCCATACATTGATTTTGATATGGCTTATAATTCAAGTACTTGAGTGGTTCAGTGTTGTTTATGATGAAGGTTTTATGGTTAAGAAGGTAATAATAGAGTTTAGAATCCACAAAGACCAAGATGAGGTATAGTTTCTTGATATGGGTATATCAATTTTTGTACTCTTTAAGTGTTTGACTTAGATAGTACAATGCTTTCTCTTTATGTTGATCATCACAATGTAAAAGTATGGCCCCTAAGGAATGGTCTATGGTAGAAATATAGAGGTAAAAGGGTTGGTCCTCTTTTACAAGGATGAAGACAGGAGGGGTAAGAAGGTATTATTTAAGAAAGTCAAAGGGCTTTGGATAGTATTTTTTCCACTTAAAAGGATATATCCTTCTTAAGAAGGTGATGGAAACATTGACATCTATTAAATAGTTGAGAAATGAAGTGATAAATGGATTTGAGTTTCCCCTACAAAGTATAGAGTTGCTTGAGGTTAGTTTGAGGAGGCATGTTAAAGATTGCCTTGACTTTAGTGGGGTCAATTTATATTTCATGGAGAGAGACTAAAGCCAAGAATCTTTCCTGACAAGACCATAAATATGTACTTCTTAGGGTTAAGGTGGACATGGAAGTGGCTAAGGCATTCAAAGATAACCTTAAGGATTTCTAAATGATCCTTATGATATTTATACTTTCCAAAGAGGTCATATACATAGTCTTTCATGATTTTATTAATAAGGTCATGAAAGATATAGGTCATGACATGTTTTTAAGTTACACCAGCATTTTTTAGACCAAAATGCATGACCCTATAATAGAATGTTCACCATAGGTTGGTAAAGGTAGTTTTATGTTGATCTTATGGGGAAATAAAGATCTAATTATAACCCAAGAATCCATCCATAAGAGATAACATCTCATGGTTGGCAATAAGATCAACAAGCTAATTAATGTTTTGCAAATGGAAGTCATCTTTTGGAAAAGCAAGGTTAAGATTATGAAATTAAACACAAATACAAAGTACCCCTATTAATTTGGTGATAGGAACAACATTTGAAACCCATTGGGGATAGTCAATGGGTTGGATGAAGTTAACAAATAAGAGGCACTGAAGTTCTTTTTTTACAAGGGATATACAAGGGTGCATCCTTTGAAGCTTTTACCTAATAGGCTTGGCATCGAGGGTGTTAATGATATTATGGATGACTATGGAAGGCTTAATTTTTGGCATGTCACTTTAATACCAAGAAAATTATATGCTATGATCTCGTAGAAAGGAAGAAAAATCTTGATGCTTTGAGGAATCTAAGGATTGGCTAATTTTGACTATGCAAGGGCTATCTTGAGTGCCCAAGTTGACATTAATAGTGGTTTCATTTAACATAGTTAAAGTCTCAAGAGGAATGGATTTGTGAATGGAATAATATTTAGCACCAAGATAGGTGAGAATGGAATCATCATCCTAACACTGGATAGTATTAATGGTAGGAGAGTCAAATCTACCATCTCAAGATGAGTCAAAGGAATGGTTCTAGTTTCCCCATCCTTTTGATAAGTCATGGGTCCCAAAATTATCACATAAATCAAAAAAAAAAATAGGGGGAATAAATTTAAAAGAAGAAGGGGTTGGTGAGGATGGGATTTCTTCTTCAATGATGGTGATGGGGGGTGGGTTGGTTAGATCCTCTAGTGGAATAAATCTAAGACCAAATAACTTATGAGTTTTTTGGGTTTTGCATGGAAGTAACTTGTGTGGTCCATGTTTATAGTGACCTAAATTGAGACCCTTCCAAGTACACTAATATGTCTTGGAAAACTTTGATTTATCCAAATAAGAGAAATCGAAGGTGAATGGTTTAGTATAAGAGCAGGTAGTGGAGGTAGAAAGTGGTTGATCAAGTCCTCCATAGACAAGATTGGCTTGGAAATTAGGAGACCTAAATGGAATGATGGTTTCAATGTTCAAATAATAGCTATGTTATTGTTCAAGATTCCCATACTTTTGGGGAGTAGGTAAAGCATATAAGGTCAATAAGCGATACTCCCTAAGTAAGAGATGTTGGAATGTAAATTCCAAGGGGTCTTTCATGGGGATTTAGGAGGAAAGTATGGATGAGTTGGTGGAAGCTTGGTTAATGGAAGAGTAAGGGGATTCATCCTTGATTGGAATGAAAACATAATTAGGTTGGTAAGTCATATTGCATGACCTAAAAAGACTAGGGTTAGTTGGTATGACATGGACTTGACCTTTGTGCTCAAACTTGATACACCGATGTAAGGTGGATGACACACAACTCATGAAATAGATCCAAGGGAATCCAAGCAAAATGTTATGCTGGAACTCACCTTTTACTACTTAGAAGAGCTCAAGAAGATTGTAAGGTACCAAATGAATATGAAGGACAATCATTCCTAAGATTTTTTCCATGATATCATTAAAGAATGAAAGCAAAATGGTAGTTTCTAACATGATGTTCTCTGGTAGTTTCAGTTGGTCATACACATGGGAGGAAATTATATTTATGTTGGCTCCCACATCAATCATAAACCTCTTGATAGGGGTTTAGTTTATTTGGGTAGTAATGAAAAGGGGAGGATCTAGATCATCTAGATAAATAGGGGTTATTTTCAAAACCTAGAAGGTAATGAGCATAGATAGTTGAAGGGCTCTAATGAAGGTTGCTAAGGTCAAGGATCTTCATATTAAACCTCTATATATTATAAGGCCTCTATCATGGATTGATAGTTTTGGGGTGATGTATTGATTAATTCATACAAATTCATCTTCACCAGTGTTTGGTGAAGTTATTTTAGAATTATACTTTTTTTAGTTTAGAAGGATTGGATTGGGGTGTACCCAAGATATAAATCTTGGGCTTGGGTAAAGGTAATTAGTTGTGGTTTGGTGTTTTATTAGAATAAGGGTATGTCCATGCGATGGATACCTTTTATTTCCCTTTATATTGTTGGTCTTGTGATTATGTGACCACATAAATGGTATGGATTTGGAAAGGTTGTGGGCTATTGGGTTGCTTCAGTTCATCCACACTCTTGGATGAGATATTAGGGATAGGCAGACATTAGGTGGTTGTTTTTGAATTTTGGCTTGGTGGTGGGTTCCTGGGAAGTTCCTTTGTTAACAATTCATCCTCATCACATAGTTTTTGGATTATAATTTAGATATATTTGTAGTTCTCAGAAAAACAAAAATGGATATTAGTTCTAAATCTATTTGACCTAAGAGTAGGAAGAGGTGTTCCCCACTCAAACTAGGAGATGATGAGGTGAAATATAAGTAGGTATGGGTTTGATAATAGTTAGATGGTAGGTCATGAGGTAGGTGATATAAATAAAGGTTGGGCATGTGAGATGCAAACTTGCACACAAAATGCAATAAATGGTATGATAACCAAGATAATGTAAAAGATTAAAATTGCTAATGTTGGTAAAAAGTAAGGGTTGGTGTTATGGTGAACAAGTGACAAGTGAACCGTGTGACCACTAAAAGGCATGGTGGCTATGAACACTCATAAATATAAGTTCCTAAGTAGGTTTTGTGTTCTCAATGGGTATCTAAGGTAGGAAGTGCTCTTGGGGAAAACATAAATGGGTCAAGTGTCATAGGTATTCAAGGTAGGAAGTAATCATGTGGAGACACAAGTGGGTTGATATGCATGAGGTAGTACCAAATGAAAAAGGGTCAACATGGAAATGTTATTGTTGTAGTCAAGGGACCAGGCAAAAAAGTGACATAAACTTGCATGTTAGATAGGCCAAAATAGACCAATAGTGAGGTGATGAGGTTATGGGATTGGTGGTCATGCTTGAGTTCACTCCATGTGCACAAGGCATATGGATGCTACCTACATAGTTACATGGATGCAATATCCAAAAAAACTTCAAGCTAAATGTAGTTCTTCCCATGTGGGAAATATATGGTTGAGCAACTAGGTTGATTGTTGGTAGGTGCTAAAAAAGAGAGGTGGGGACCCTAATCAGCAACAGTTAGTGGAATGCTCCATGGGTCGATCAATGTCAGTGACCCTAACCGATGATGGTCAGGATAAAACCCTAAAATTTGCTAGGGTAAAAGTAAAAAATGAGTGTCATTTTCACTCATTTATAATTTTGTACTTTCACTCTGGGGAATTATGGTGATTTTTACATGTAGTGGGTTGAGAGTTGTTGAGGTGGAAGTGAGCTAGTGGTGTACTTATCATGTGAGGATCAAGAGGATGGAGGTAGGTCAAGGATGTGATGGAGTGGTTGGATGAGGCTTACATCCATGGTAGAATTCCTAGAATGAGGTAGGGGATGTGATTGATTTACTCGTTAGGGTAGGTTTTAAGATTGTTTAGGGATTGTGTTATTTTAGGATTATTATGGAAGTTGTAGGTGGGCTTTTGGGTGGGGTGTGTTTGAAAATAAAATGTGGGAAATCAATTTTATGTATATTTTTGATTTATAAATGGGCTTAGGGTTGGGTTATGGGAATAGGTATTAGGATTTTTTTGTTTTAGGGTTTGTATATGTTTGGTTTAGGTTTTATCAAGAAGTATAAGGTTCAAGTCTCCACTGTTAGGGCAAAGATAATTATTGGAGATAGTTCAATGTGACTATTGTTGGTCGACCCTAAAGGGCTAACCATCCCTAGGTAATTAGTGATGATTAAGGAACCATTGATGGTCGAGTGTATAGGTTTAGGCTTCTTGAATGTTGGGAGTTGGAAGGTAGACTTTGTGGTTTATTATTTAGCTAGAGGTGAAAATAGGTGTGTTTTTAGAGAATTGGTTGGATTGGTAGGTGAGTGTTATGGGTTTGCTAAGCTAGGGTAGGTAGGTATCTAGGCTAGAGGGATAGGGTAATATGGAAATAGGTTAGGGTAAGGGTAGGTTGAAATTTAGTACTTAGTGTTAGGTAAAACACTAAAATATAATGTTGTATGCTATGATTATATGCCAGAGAATAAATTAAGCTGAGAGACCAGGTGTTGATACTCTTTATTGAGGTCCAAGATGCCATGAATGTAGAGGAGTGGAGTAACATAGAGTATGTGGTCTTAGGCATGATGTGGAATTATTATCATCTACCATGAGACCCTATGATGATCATCATGCTCATCAAGATATGGGACCCCATGATGAACACATTTTGACTGTCGACTAAAGAGATCACCATCCTATCAGAGGATATGCATAAGATCACTTGTCTACTAATTCAAGGAGAGGTAATATATCAGATAAAGGGTGAGGAGGTAGATGAGCTAATGGAAATTATTTATGGTGATGATCATAATCAAGTATGGTACCATGTAGGTAGGTTCAACTACAGCCCATTATACCAGATCGCTCCAGTAGATAGATGCCTGATCATGATGATGATGATGGCATTGATGGTGTTTGTATTGCTTGACTTAGTTGGGGGTGATTTCTTATGGCATTATTAGGTGTGTTATTTAAGATGCTATTAGGGAGGATTGTATTTGGTTGGGCCCTAGTCTTATTAGTATAGATATATTGAGATCTCTCGGGTTTTAAACACCACAAGTGGTATGAGATTAGTGTTAGTTTTGTTCTTCACTATTGGGCCTTTAAGCACATTTAATTATTGAGACCCTTGGGATTATTGGTAGAGGTTTATCTATTGATGAATTATATAGTGGGCTTTTTATGATAGAGGAGAGACAAATATATGACAAGGGTAGGTGGAGGAGCTAGAGACATTAAATCATTCCAAGGGGCATTAGATGGCCTGGTAGTCAAGGATGTGATATGGAGACCCTACATTAGGTGGCCATAGTGGATAGGTATCAGATATCACACCTTAGGTCTACAAATCTAGTAGTGGATATAAGACTATAGGGAAATTGAGGATGAGCTTCTCTTATTTGATCATGTGTAGGAATAGTTTAGGCTTGTTCAGG
The DNA here is from genome assembly GCA_037957365.1 of Torreya grandis. Taxonomy (NCBI): domain Eukaryota; kingdom Viridiplantae; phylum Streptophyta; class Pinopsida; order Cupressales; family Taxaceae; genus Torreya; species Torreya grandis. The sequence continues at coordinate 255,577 of JARHVA010004312.1, read as the reverse complement.
GGATCCCACCTAATTTTCCCAAGTACAAGAGAGAGGAAGTAGAGTTTATGTTACCTACACCCCAGCTATAGGAGGTTGTGCTTGATTTTGAGGAGCTACTAGTGAGGGCTCCTATTAATGATGCAGGCATTGATGATGGTTACATAGACTAGTCCCAGGGTAGGTGTGTTATGGAAGACTTCAAGTGGGGTGATGGGGGTCAATAGTTGATAGATGTAGATTTAGCCTAGGCACTAGTTTAGGTATAGGGAGATGGATAGGTAGCAATAGAACTTGCCATAGCACAGGCCCAAGTTATTATTTTATAGGGATAGGTTTTTACAATATAGGGATAGGTAGCCACCTTATAGGGGTAGGTGTAGTCTTTGAGAGCTGAGAGAGACTAGGCATGGGCTTCCCTTACCATGATTATAGGTGATTAAAATGTCATGAAGGCATATCTTGTATGGACAAGGGAAACTACAAGAGCACCTGATTCAGTTCCTAGAGCATACTACTTAGCCAATACATAGGACCTTAGATATTATGAGGCCATAGTGCTAGACCAGTGACCCTAAGCTATGAGGTATGTAGAGTACACAATGAGCCTTGTTGGTGGTCCATTGATAGCTACTCTAGTTTAGTGGGCATCTATAGTGGAATAGATAGGGGTTTTAAGGGGACCACTACTAGGTACAGGTGAAGGCATAGATGGGGCAAGTGGTAGTGGTGTAGGCCCATGGTTGGGATATGTTATTTTGATGTATTATTTTGATACCAACCTATGGGTTGATGTAGCAAGATGTATATTTTTTGAGAGAGAGTTGACACATTGTGACATGTATCATTCTTCAATGATTTCATGTATGTGATGGATGCCTATAGTTTATCTGATGTTTATGTTTGTAATTTATGGTCATGGATGTTCATGGTTATGGTTATTAAATTCGGTAGTTTAGGAATGTGATGTTCATGTTTGTGATTTATGGTTATGATAGGATATGTTATGGAAAGATACATGTTATGCCTTTATTTATAGTTATATGGGTGAAATGGGAAATGGTATATGCCCTGATATTCTACTTAGCTTGTTTGGTTTATGTTATTGATGGTATAATGACATTTTTATGGGTTATGATGTGATTGATGTTCATGGTTTGCTATGATATGTTGACATTGTGTTTGACTCATTGATGAATAGATGTTGCTTGATGACATAGATCATGATGTTCATGCTTTTGATGTGACATTTATTTTTCATGTTCATAGTGATTTAAATAAACTAATAAAAGATAAGAGAAAGAGCATGATGCCTTTTCATTGGTAAATATCGACATGAAACCTAGAATTAAATTCTCTTAGTGAAAATAATCCTTTCATATACTTTACATTAGCGAGCTTAGGTTGATAGATAGGGATCCTGATAACATTATGTCAAGTAAGTTCATAGTCTTGTACATATGATATGTGGAGGGAGAAAGGGTGAAACTGGAACCATTAGTTAGACTAGTATGGATTTTATGTAGGTGTCCAAAGAGGTAGTATAAACAAGTCTATGTCCATATATAAAGTGCAGACTAATTGATGTGAGAAGTCTACTAAGGAGAGTTTATTGTGGCTTTCCAAGATTACTACTATTATGAAATCCAATTGTGGATTTCAAAATTATTTTACTCTTACTTTTACTTTTGTTGTTTGCCTAAGGGTCGAGGAAGTTGATCGATGTGGGAATCTTTCAAGAGATTGTTAGATTTGACTAATGCTTTACTCAACCATTCATCAAGGGAATGGTCTAAGTTTATGTGCTTAGTTAAAATGCTTTTGATAGTTTTCCTTCAAGTGAGTAGTCTACCTTATGTTTTGTAATTTTAGTTGATTTTTTAATAGTTATCCTTCAAGGAAATAGTCTATGAATTATAATAATGACCCATGATTTGTTTTTATTATTTGATATTGCTTTTTGATTTCATTTAATTTTGTTTGGCATAGACTTGTTCATGCATGCTCAATGGATTACTTTTATGAAGGGTAAACTAAGCTAACATAGAGGTTTAGTAGGTGAAAGAGAGGTATAGGTGACAACAACCATAGGAACCAATCTCAAATAAATGGGAAGTACTATGAGAATCATGTCATGGATAGAGCTATGGTATCCATAGTTTAAGATTAGGCTATAATTATGATAGATAATCATAAAAAGAGGGAAATGAATATGGTTGCAAGGGATGAGATTAAGTTAGATAAATGATGATTGTGATCCCTATCTAATAATAAAAGGGATGCAGATGCAAAGCATTGAGAAGATCATGTTCTAGTTTACCTTTGAGAGAGAATAAATGATAATCTCTTGATCCATACTTATGGGTAATTATGTAGGGTCTAAGCCAATTGAGAGCAAATTTGCCCCATGTTTTTCTCCATATTAGTGACATGTTGGTTTTCCTTAAGAACAAGATATCAAATGTTGAATTCTCAAAATTTTAGGGGTTTTTTATAGACTTCTTTAATTCACTTTTGATAGACATGAAGATAGGAAAGAGTGGTTAAATGACGCTCATCAAGTATCTCAAGTTGGGCTAAACATTCTTTATGGTTATCATCTTTTGAAATGAGGTTTTGAAAATATATGTGAAGATAAGGTATTTATATTTCAAGAGGAAAGATGGCCTTAGCTCCAAAGGTGAGACAAAAGGGTGTAGCACCATTAGGGGTTTGAATGCTAGTATGATATACCCATAGGATGAAGGGGATGTGAAAGTGTCAATCCTAACCTAAGGCATTGACCATTTTGGTAAGCATATTATTAAGGGTTTTGTTAGAGGATTTGGCTTGTCCATTTTATTGTGGGTGGTAAGGTGATGAAAATCTAAAATTAATAAAAAATACATCACAAAGGCCCTGAACTTGTTTATTTTTGAAGGATTTTCCATTATCGGTGATGATCTTATAGGGAATACCAAAATGGTAGATGATATGGTGGGTGATGAATTCAATAATATTTTCATCTTATATCAAGACAAAGGGAATATCCTCCACCCATTTGGTGAAATATTTGGTTGTGGTAATGATATAATGATGTCATTGTGAAGAGTGGGGTTGATTACACTAATAAAGTCCAGACCCCATTTTGAAAAGGGCCAAAACTCTATAGAAATGTGAACAATATTTCTAGGTGCATGATGTAAATTAGCATGTTATTGACATTTGACACACTTTTTCACATAATCACAACAATCTTGGTTAAGGTTAGGCCAGTAATAGCCACGGTGAAGGATACGCTTGGCCATAGTAAGGCCATTAAAGTGACCCCCATATATACCATCATATGTCTCTTTGATAGCATGAAAGGATTTTGGACCATGGAGGCAATAAAATAGGAGTCCATCCAAGCCTCATTTATAAATAATTCCTCTCATAATATTATAATGAGAGGTGCTTTAAAAAAATGCTCAATAGGCATTCCTAGAGAATCTTGAGGGAACTATGCCAAGATGAAGGTAGTTGAAGGTATGTTGATACTAAAGGTCAAGCGTAATTTCCTCCACATGAAATAAGCTTGGAGTGTCTAATTTGGTGTAGTAAGGTTTGGTGAGGTGATGGATAATGACTGATAGTTTAGAGTTTGAGGGTGCTGATGGGATCTGAGAGGCAAGAGAAGCCATGGTATCAGTAAACTTATTAGTAGATTGAGGGGTGGTTTAAATATGGTAGTGATCGAATGAGGCTAATATTTTTGTGATGAGTTGTCTATACAGTTGCATCATTTCATTTTTACACTGGTAAATGCTCTTAACTTGGTTGACCATAAGCTGGGAGTCTCTGAAGATATTGATTATTATGACTCCTAATGCTAGGGTAGTTTGGAGACCTATTACTAGGGCTTCATACTCAGCGACATTGTTTGTGCATTTGAAGTTGAGTTTAAATGACAAAGGAAGTGGTTCATAGATAAGGGGGATAAGTATGATATCAGCTCCACCATCATGTTGAAACTTGGAACCATCAAAAAACATGATTTCTTGATTAGTGAAATCTTCTTGAGATAGACTTGCGATTGACTCATCTAAAAATTATAGAGGGGGAGGTTGATTATTTTCTAGGGGTACCTCAGCTATTTCATCAGCAATTACTTTCCCCTTGATTTATTTCTATTAGAAGAAATCAAGGTCAAACTTAGCTAAAATCATGAGCCACTTAGCCATACGCTAGTTTTGGTATGGTTTAGAATGCATGTATTTGAGGGGGTCAGTATTGGTTATGAAAAATGTTTTGTGGTTAAGAAGGTAGCGGAAAAGTTTGGTGGCCACAAAGACTAGGGCAAACATAGTTTCTTGGCATGTGTGTACCAAGTCTCATATTCAACAAGTATGTGACTAATGTAATAGATGGTTTGTTCCTTGTGTTGTTCATCCTAATGGGTAAGCATCACTCCTAGGGAGTGGTCTATGGTAGAGATATAGAGGTAGAAAGGTTGGTTATCTTTAAGAGGTGTAAAGATAGGTGGAGATAGCAGGCACTCTTTGATTGCATCAAAGGCCTTTTGATAATCAACATTCCACTTGAGAGAGACATCCTTTTTCAAGAGGTGGTGGAAGGGTTCAACTAATTAGAGAGCTAGGAGATGAAGTGATGAATGTATAGAAGTTTCCCCTACAAGATGTGGAGTTGTTTAATATTGGTTAGGGGTAGCATCTTGAGGATGGATTTTATTTTGGCTAGATCCAACTTGATTCCTTGAAGGGAAATGATGAAACCAAGAAGTTTTCCTAAAAATACCCTAAAAATACATTTCTTGTTATTAAGTGGACGTGATAATGGATAAGTCACTCAAAGATAATATTGAGAATAGCTAAATGGTCTTTATAAAGCTTGGATTTCTCGAGAAGGTCATCCACATAGTCTTTGATAATTGTATGGATAAGGTCATCAAAAATATAGGCCACGGCATATTGGTAGGTTATGCTAGAATTCTTAAGACTGAAGATAATGACTTTGTAATAGAAAATCCCCCATGGGGTGATAAAGGTATTTTTTTTTTGATATTTAGGGGCAATCAAAATCTGACTATAACCTAAGAATCCATCCATGAGTGACAACATCTCATGCCCTATTGTAAGATAAACAAGTTGGTCAATGTTAGGGAGAGGAAATTCATCCTTTGGGAAGCTGAGGTTGAAGTCACAAAATTCCACATAGATATGTAGTCCCTATGTGGCTTTAGTGATAGACACAATGTTTGAAACCCATTGGAGATAATTAATGGGTTGAATAAAGTTGACAAAGAGGAAGCATTAAAGCTCTTCTTTGATAAGGAGGGATATGTAAGGATGCATTCAATGAAGTTTTTGTTTGATGGGTTTGGTGTCATGATTGGTTACAATGTAATGGGTGGATTTGGCTAGGTCGATACTGAGCATGTCATCATATGACCAAGAAAATGTAATATTATGGTCTTAGAGGAAGGTAGAGAAGTCTTATAGTTCCTTAAAGGTGAGAGTTTGGCTAAGTTTGATGATATGGTAGTTGCTCAAAGTGCATATGTCAATGTCTGTGGTAGATTCATTCAACATGGTTGTGGTTTTTGGAGGTAAAGATTTATGGATGGAGAAATTTGGTGCACCAAGGTAGGTGAGAATAACATCATCATCCTGACACTAAAAAGTGTTAATGGTAGGAGAGTCTTCTCCCATGAGTTCAGTATGGGTCAAAGGATGGATATGGATTCCCTTCCCTTTTGATAAGTTATGGGGCTAAGGGTAATCATGTTGATAGAAAAAAAAATTAGGTGGGATGATGTCCTCATCCTCACCCATAGGTGGATGGAGTGTTAGTGAGGAAGGGGTTCCTCTTTTACTATGTTAGGGGTAGTTTGTTTGATTTTCTTCTTATTGGGTAAAATGAAGCCAAGACCATACTTCTCATGGGTATTTTGGGTCTTAATCAAGGTCAACATGTGTGAATCATGCTCATATCATCCTAAACCAAATCCCTTCTAGGCACACCTATGAAATCATAGTTTGGCAAAGTCTAGGTTATCCAAATAAGAGAAGTTAGAGGTGAATGGTTTAGGTGGAAAGGGAATGATGGAAGTATCAAGTGGCTTATAAATTCCCCCATAGATAAAGTGGGTTTGATAACTTGGAGGCCCCAAGGAGGTAATGGTTCTAATCTTGGGGTCATAACCTAATTAGTGGTTAATTTTCTCATATTCTTGAGGAGTAAGGAGGGCATCAAGGGTGAGGAGATAGTATTATCCAAGGGTGATGTATTTGAAGGTAGGTTCCAAAGGATTAGTGATGGGTATCTAGTTTATGGGGATAAATGAGCTGGTAGAGGCTTTAGTGGAAGGGGAAGAAATAATAGCTTTAGCTTCCATGGGTGAGGGTTTGATGGTGGTTATTTGCAATGCTTTGGATGGGGGTAGAATAACATCATTATGTCGGTAGGTCATATTACATATCACAAAAGGGATAGGGTCAACTTGTAGGGTAAAAACTTGACCTTCATGTTCAAACTTGATATAATGGTGGAGGGTGGAAGGTACACAACCCATGGCCTAGATCTAAGGTCTCCCTAGCAAAACATTATACTAGAACTCACCTTTGACCACATAAAAGAGTTTGGGGAGTGTGTGAGGTCCTAGCTAAAAATGAAGGATGATGGGTCCCAAGGTAGTGATCTTAGTGTCATTAAAAAATCTAAGGATGGTTTAATTTTTACAATTGACATTATCCAATAGCTTGATTTTCTCATAGGCATGGGAAGAGATGATGTTGATACTAGCCCCACCATCGATCATGACCCATTTGATGTGGGTTTGGTTGATGTGGTTTTTAATGAAAAGAGGGGGATCTAGGTCTATGGGGTGGATAAAAGGGATCTCTGAGTCCTTAAAGGTAATAAGGTGGAGAGTTGGAGAGCACCATGAAGTTATCTATGGATTTTGAATCCCTCAGTCCAACTTTAATGGCTTGTACAGCCTCGATCATGGCTGGAAGATGGTGAGGTGAGGTATAAATGAGCTCATAAAGGCTCATTTTAGTAGGGGTCTAGTGGAGTTATTTAAGGATGACTCTCCTAATGGATTCAGAGGGGTTAACCTTTGATGTGCTTAAGATAGTAACTTTGGGCTTAGCCACAAGCATGGAGGTTTGGGTCTAGTTTGGTATAGGGTAATTTGTTGGGTATGTCTATGGAATTAATGATATGGCCTTCCCTTTATCCTTTTTTTGTGATCATGTGACCACATTAATGGTATGGATAGAGGGGGAAGGTGTGATGGGGGGTTGGGTAGATTCTCCATCACTCTGGGGTGAGAGTGGGGAATTAAGAATGTGTTGGTAGTTGGTTTTTGGTTTTAATGGTAGAGAAATAAGTGAAAGGTCATCTACCAAAAGATCATCTTCATCATAGAGCTAGTGGATAATGTCCTAGAGGGATGTACAATTCTCTATGTCATGCCTAGGTGTCCTATTATAGGAGCATATTTGATGGTCATTATACCAGCTTGGCTTCAAACCAAAAGGGTCAAAAGGTCTAATGGGAGGTAATGTGAGGTAAGAGGTCTACACAAATCTTTGAAAGATGGTCATATAGGATTTTATTAGAGTTAAGAAAGAATTAGGAATCATGGTCTTGGTTGATAAGATGGATGTGTTGGTGGAAATAGGTGTAGTGAGATATGGATTGGGTAAGGTGGTGTTTCTAGTTGATGGTTTTGGTCTGGGTATGTTAGTATTTGGGAAGGTCAAATTTGGTAGTCTAATTGGCTGTGATCTAGGAAGGACCGATGTGTCAACTAATAAATGTGTTGGTGTAATCTATAGCAATGGGTGATATCTGTTGAAAGAGGTTTGATTTTTAAGAAAAGTGGAAGGGTGAGGCCCTAAAATAGAGGGTAAGGTAGATGGAGGTAAAGGCTTAATCATGTGTGATTTTGATGATTTTTTCCTCTTGGTTGGTGTGGGTTGAAACCTAGGTATAGTCTTGGGTGAAGTTAAGTCTAATTTCAAGGATGGGTAAACCAAACTCTAAGTAGGGAATGCACCAAGAGTTTTGAAAGGTTTGGTTGGTGAGGTGGTGGCTACTTTGGTTGACTGAGAAGTTGGGGGGTTGTTAGAGGTTTGGATTGGTTTAAGAGGTGATGGAGAGATGATGGATTAGTTGGTTATATGTGTGTTAGAAGGTTTATATGTGTTAATGGAGGGAATCCCTAACTATTTCCATAAAGTGGTTCAATCCATGTATGGTTTTAAATCAAATTCCAATTTTTGCACTAATGTGGAAAAAGGTTTGTGTACTAGTCCTAATTCATGGGTAGTGGATATAATAAAGAGAATTGTAGGTTGGGTAAGATGTTTGGTAGGTTGGTTGATCTCTTGAGGTGAGGGAGGTAGGGTTTGAATAGATAGCTCCTCCATTAGAGGTGATAATGGAATTAATTCTCCTCTATGGATGATGTCCATAGGTGTGGTAGTTTGTTCGATAGTCAGTAAAGGTGGAAAATTAGGAATGTTGATTTATCCATATATGCTAGTTGAGGTAGTATGTGATGATTCCAAGACTTCTATGAGGGTAGCTAGGGATAAAGTAACTTCTTTGGTTTGGCTATCCAAAGGAGGGTAAGGTGACTCCATGACCTTGCCAAGTAAAATGGGGGAGGAATGGGTAGATTGGTTTATTGGGTCCTCATGGGTAGGTGTATTACAAACCATATTTACCATCTGGGAATTGTGAGAGAACTTAGCCTATGTGTCCTCAGCTTTGATAGGGGCATGGTTGGGAAAAGGTTTCCTAAAGATGTTAAGAGATTGGTTTTGAGGGGCATTGGGATTATCTAACATGAGTTCCCCTTTGTCAATAAGACTCTAAAAAATATTCATGAAAGTATTACATCCATTGACATCATGTCCAATTACTCGATGAAAAGAACAAAGATCATTCTCATTGTACCAAGTAGGTGCTAGATGAGAAGAATAAAATTGATGGGGAGGTTTGATAGGTGGAATTTGTATAAGGTTAGCTTTTAGTAGTTTCTCTAAAACTAAGGTGTAAGATTCTCTAAGTGGAGTGAATTATTTTTGGTTGCTTCAGTTTGGTTTTTATTGCATTTTTATTGGAGGTAATGGGAGAATTTTGTTGATTGATATTGGGTAGAAGGGCAGTTTTAAGGATGACAGCATTCACAATTTCCCTAGTCTTGGTTCTGTTATTAGCTTGGTTGCTTAGTTTGGAGGAAGAGGTTATGTTGGTCTTGAAGGTAGAGTTCTTATTTTGTGACCTCAATTTACCCTCATCTATGGCCAAATTTTATAGCTTACGTGCCATGGTAAAAGCCTCATTAAAGTTTTTAAAGCTCTAGACACGTAGTGTAGAAGATATATGTTTGGCACAAGCTCAAGTGAAAATTTCTATAAGTTTAGGTTGAGGCAAGGAAAATGAAAGTTGATTAATCAAGATTTTCCAATGGGTGACAAAATCATCAATGGACTCATCATCTAATTGTTTGATAAAATAGAGGTCCTTGATAGAGACCTTCTTGGAAATGTTGATGTAAAAGTGATCCAAGAAGACTTGTGCTAGCTGGGTGAAAGAATAGATGGAATGCTTGGTAAGGGCACTATACCAGTCAAGTGCTAGACTAGATATAGACATGGGGAAGGTTCATAGGAGGAGGGAATCATTGTAATAAATCATATAACATGCATACCTAAAATCCCTAAGGTGTTGTTCGGGGTCCTCTTGGCTTTGAAATTTGGTAAATTTAAAAAGTTCCCATTAAGGGGGGTAAGGTCTGATGGGGACAGAAGGATGAATAGGTTCATTACAAATCTAATCATCAGATGGGATGTTATGAGCTCATGAAATGGATGACTCATGGTTGGTCATCTTATCCATGAGAATTTTCATTAGATCAGTTTGAGGTGGTGCACTAAAAAGATTGTAAGGCTAATATTGTGGTTGGGGTTGTGAAATATATTGGTAATTGCTTGGTGGTTGAGAGGCTACCACATATTGGAATGTGGATGCTAGAGTTGGATAGGGTAGGTAGATGATGGTGGTTGGGTAGTGGTACATACCCTTGTGGGTTAGGGATGTATCCTAGATTGGGTGCAATGGGTAACTATTGAGAAGTCCTTGTGGATTTGGCATGGGTAATAGTTGGGTTGGTAACAAGAGGGGAGGTAGTGACCTTTGTGCTAATGTGTGGTGAGGTGGAAGGGATATATACCCTAAAGCTTGGTAAAGGGGTATTAACTTATGGGTTAGGTTTGACAAAGGGGAGGTTGGTAATTTTGGTAGTGGTTGCTCCAGATATAATTGGAGTATGATGGGTCAATGGTTGGGTTGTCCCTAAGGTAAAGGAGTCATTAGTAGGGGTGGATGGTGTAAGGGTAATGGTTGGTTGGATAGGTTGATTCTTAGTCATAGCATTAAAGGGCTTAGTAGATGAAGCTACTTGGGTGGTTGAAGGTTGGGTGGTAACTAATGGAAATGGGGATACCTTTCATAAGATGGGATGGCATGCCATAAGGAAGATCCTAAGGTGGAGTTGAGATAGGGACATGGTGAGGGAAGGTGTTAAGGTAGTGTTGAAGGGCCATTGGATTGTTGTCTAGGAAGGTGGTAAAATCCATGTCTCCTTGAGTAAATACCTAAGGGAAATTAGGGCTTCCCAATGGATGAGGTGAATCTTTTGCCTCAGAGATGTACTGTATAGATGAGGAGTTAGAAGAGGTTGATTTAAGTGATGGGTTTTGTTCTACTAGGTCTCTTAACTGCTGACAAGTGAGAACCATAAAAGAAAAAGGGGAGAGAAAAAAAGAATAAAATCACCACTCAAACAAGAAGATAATAAAATGATCAAGGCAATCCAGACACACACTACGAAGTATGTTAAGCTTAGAGTTTCATTTTAATCTTTCTTTTGGTTTATGCCTTAATTTATGAGAATGTGTGGTAGAAGTTGGCTTGTAGATTAGGTACTATAAAATCAGTCTATATTTGGTTTTGGGTTGTTTAGGTGATCAAAATAATCTATATTAGAATCAATACATGGCTTGGTATTGGGGTCTACCCCAGCACTTCACAGTCCCATAGCGATAAGGGTGTCAGGTGCTTAGCCAATATATATTGATATTTAGAGTGTATACTCAACCAGAGAATTGATTTGGTTCTCCTCTTGGTAATGACATCCAAGTAGGATTGCCAAGAATGGGTAAGGTGACCACAAGGTGATGAAATCCTAGTCAGGCCTTGTCTCAAATTATTTTGATGTTTGTTTGATGAAAGTGGTTTGGCTAGTGTGTGCAACAAAATTGGTGATATGATAAGATTATTATGCTTTAGTTTAAAGTGAATTAATGTTAGAAGCAATCAATGGATGTAGTTGATTTTAAGCCCAAAAGAAATATTAGTTTCAAATATGAGCACATATATAGAGAGAAGAGCATATAAATGCAAAGAAAACATGAGTAGAGACTCTAGGTCCCACTAGGCGTGCCATAATGTTTCATATAAATTTTCACTTAAGTTTTAGAGAAAGAGAGAAAAGAAAATCAATATGGGTTGTGGTAGGAATACCCATTTTTTTGTGCATGTGTTGAATCATAAGACTATGAAGAGATCATATTTGGCTGGGAGGATGACCTATAGGTAAGAAAGCACTGACGTGAACTTATTTGTTAGATAGATAGTTGGGTGGATTTCCTAGCAGGAGCTAGATCCCAAAAGTGAGAGCTTATTTAAGGGCTATAAATCCACCTATTTTAAACAATCAATTTGATAAAATTGTAAATAATAGACTTGCATCAATAATAGAACATTACTAAAAATGTATACAAGAAAATCTTGTTCAGAAAAGAGACTAGAAATGATCTAATTAATAATAAACTAATTAGTACTAGTACTAATGAGTTAGGGTATGTCTCAAAAAATTAGAAAGGGGCCTCTAAATAGGTAGGGACATAGAAAAGTGAATTTGGTTGGGTGTAAGAAGGCCAAATTAGCTTACTAGTTTTTGGGGTCACAAGTGACCATCATCAGTTATGGAACCATCATCCATCAATGGTAACCATCATTGGTCAGGTGACCATCGTTAGTTTAGGGTAACTGTAACTAGTTAGGTAACCATCATCAATTACCTATCAGTGAATCTAGAAGTGAAACTAAGGTTTGGGTTTACTTATTGATGGGATCTAGGAAGTGGATATTGGGAGATAGCTTAGGCTTATAACAAAAACCTAGTAAAATAATATGAGAAAAAAAATACTTGTCTTACTAGAAATTGGTTGGTAGGTGGTTGATGTGGATTTACCTACTGGTAGAATTTGGGTTGATTCTAATAGAGTAATGATACTTGGGAGCTTAGTGGAGATTCAACAGTAAGAAGGCTCCCTACGTGAAGGCTAATAGCACTTGATAATATGGATTGACATGATTGACCTACAAAAAGAGATTTTGGATACAAAGAGCTCTTGATAATAATTATAAATGGTTTGACCTCCTAGGTCTCTCTCTCTTATAGGCACAAGCAAGAGGTAGAAGTGGTTGTCCAAACTAGACTTGAAGAAGGCTTCTAAATATAAGTCATCCATACAAAGGGCTCACAACTATATTTAGACTAACATATTTATAAAATCAAGGTGGTGGTTTGCATATAGGTTGCATGCTAAGTCCATGTTGTCCAACCTAACCATCACCAGTTAGGGTGACCATTGTCGATCACCCTGACCATTGCCAATTGAGGACCTAGGAAAAAGATAGGTTAAACTGGGTGAAAAGGTGAGTTAATCCAAATAAGTGACTAACTTGACTCTAGATTAGGTAAGTAGGTTAGGCTAGGTAGGCTCATAAAACTTATAGGTGTAGTTGATAGAGGTTTAAGATAAACTAAAGGTATTGTGATGACTAAGACCATGTGCACAGTTTCTTAGTGTCTACACTTGGGCTTGGGTGAAGGTGTTTGGGTGTGGTTTGGTGTTTCAGTAGAAGAAAGGTATATCCATGGGATGGACACATTTTCTTTCCCTTTATGTTTTATCTTGTGATCAAGTGACCACATGAATGGTATGGATTTGGAAAGGTTGTGGGCTATTGGGTTACTTCAATTCCTCCACACTCTTGGATGAGAGATTGGGGGTAGGCAGGCATTGGGTGGTTGATTTTGAATTTTGTCTTGGTGATGGGCTCATGGTAAGTTCCTTTGTTAATATATCATCCTCATCACATATTTTGTGGATTATAACTTATAAATATTTACAATTCTCAGTATCATGTCCAAGTGTCCTATGGTATAATCAAATCAAACTATCATTAAACCAAGATGGCTTAGGACTAAGAGGATAAAATGGTTTGATAGGAGGTAAGACCAAGTAGGAAGATTGAAATAACCTTTGAAAGAGGGTAGAATAGGACTCTATCAAGGGTGGCAAATGAATGTAGGCTTTGGTTTTGATAGTTTAGATGGAAGCCTTCTTAGCGATAGACTTGATAATTAGAGCTTTGGGTGGTGGAATGTTCTTAGCAGGTGGTTTTAGAGTAGATGGTTTTGAGTTTGATGGATTTTAGGTTGACGGATTAGAATTAAATGGTTTGTAAGTAGAAGGCTTGGTAAAAATAGGTGGAGGTATAGCTAGAAGCAAAGGTGTAGCTAGAAGCATAGGTATAGATAGAAGTGGAGGTTAAGTTTGTGGTTTCTTTGAGAGGCTTAGCCTCTTAACCAAGGTGGAGGGGTGAGGTCCCAATATGGAAGAGGGATGTGATCCTATAATGGAAGGTAGAGTATAAATGGGAGGTAGGGAGGTCTTAGATTTTAAGAACCTAGATGGTTCAATTTTCTTTATTGGCTTCGATTGAGGATTCCTAGGTGGGTTTGGTGGTGTCAAATCTAAATTCAATGGTGGATGGGTAAAATTTTGAGTAGGGATGACACCTAAGTTTTTTATGGGATTTATTGGGATGGTGGAAGGTTCTTTAGTTACCTTGAAAGGAGTTGGATTGGATGGTGTATCTAATGTTTGGCAGGTAGATGATTTTGTTGGTTCGGTTGGGTTGATAGTGGTTTCACTTATGGAGGTTAAAGGTTGGGTAGATAATGGTGAGGTTGATGAATCATTTTTAGTTGGATATAGGAGCCCAAGTTGATGCCAAAATGTGTCCCAATCAAGGTTTGGTTGGGATAGAAACTCTAATTTTTGGACCAACCTAGAAAAGGGCTTATAAATGGGCCTAGTTCCTTTGGTGTTGGACTCAAAGGATAAACCAAATGGCTAAGAAAGTGGGATGGCCACATTTTCCTTTTCCTTTAACAAAGGTTCCAAGGTCTTGATGGGTGATTCATTTGTGGGAGTAGGTGAGGTAATTGTTTCCTTAGGTATGCTTTCAAAAGGAAGGGTGGATAGTTCTATCATGGTTTCCAAAAGAGAGGTTGGTGAATCCACTACCTCAATAAGTGGATAAGGGATGATAGTTTCTTCCTTTGTTTCATTTTCCAAATAAAGGGTAGGTGAATCCACTACCTCAATAAATAAAGTGGTAATTTGGGACATTAGCTTGTTAATTATCAGTTCTTTGAGAACAACATTAATTGTATGATCCTCATGCTTATGGGATGACTCTACATTAGTGTGGTTATTATTTGCATAAATTGGGTGGTTAGGAAATGGTTGTCTAAAAATGTGAAGTGATTTTTTTGGGGGTGCATTCAGGTTGTCCATCACAAGTTCACCCTTGTCAATCAAATATTGGACAATGTTTTTAAACATCTTACATCTATTAACATCATGTCTAATAACACAGTGTAAGCTACACATTTTATTCTCCTTATACAAACTTGGTATAGGGAAGGAGGAATTGAATTTATGGGGTGGTTTTATCATAGGATGTTGGATGATATATACCTTTAACAACTTTTCCAAAATTGAAACGTAGGACTCCCATAGAAGAATATACTACTTTTGGACATAGTGGTTTTGGGTTTTGGCATTTTGGTTGGAAGAGGTGGAATAATTGGGGTGGTTGATAACCATAGGAGGAGCCATTTTAATCACAACTACATTTTTGGTTCCTTTAGATTTGGTGTTGGTGTTTGTGTGTTTTATGGGTTTGGAGGAAGAAGCTTCATTTAATTTGAAACTAGAATTTTTGATCCTTAATTTAAGCTTTTCCTCATCAATTGCTCTAATCTCCAAATTCTGATCCATGATGAATGCCTCATAAAAGTATTAGAAGGTCTAAAATTATAATTTTGATGAGATATACTTGACACAAGCTCAAGATAAAATCTCAATTAACTCAGGTTGGGGAAAAGATAACGAGAGTTAGTTGATCAACCCTCTCTAATGGGGCACAAAGTCAACAATTGAGTCATCCTCAAATTGCATGATGGAATATAGGTTAGTGAAAGAAAATTTTTAAGAAATATTAATAGATAAATGGTCCAAGAAAGTTTGGGATAGTTGGTCAAAAGAGAAGAGGGAGTGCCTAATGATGGCACTATACCAATCTAATGTGCATCTAGCTAGGGACATGGGGAAAGTCCTAAGAAAAATAGCATCATCATAAGCAATCAAATAACATGAATGCCTAAATAATCTAAGATATTTTTAGGGATATTTTTTGATTTGGAATTTAGAAAAAATTTAAATTTCCCATTGTGTAGGGTATGGTTAGATTGGGATGGAAGGGTGGATTGGCTCATTGCAAATTTGGTCATATGACAAGATATTATGGGTGATAGAAATGGATGACTCTAGATTGGTCATCTTGTCCATCAACATCTTGATGAGATAAGTTTTTTGTGGTGCACCCCGATAATTTTAAGGTATATTTTGTTGGTTTTGTGAAGGTACAACATATGGGTAACTATTAGAGGGTTGGGAGGATGCCACGTATTGGTAAGTGGGCACGAAAGGTTAGGAATATGCCACATATTGGTAAGTGGGTATGGAAGGTTAGGAAGATGCCACATTTTGTTAAGTGGGAATATAAGGTTGTGAATAAGGTGGAGGTATATACCATTACATGTTTGGTACATACTCCAAGTTTGGTGGAATAGACATTGGTTGGGTAAGAGGCATGGTTGGGTTGGTGGATTGAAGGTGGGTAGTTACCTTCTTAGTAATGGGTGGAAGTGTAGAGGGTATGAAAACCACAAAATTTTGGAAAGGGGTGGAAGATGTTGGGTTGTAAATGGTAATTGGTAGGGAATCAATGTTAGTTGAAGGCACCCTAATAATGAGTGGTATATCGGTTACCAAAGGTTGAGTGGTTCCTACATTGGAAGGGTTAGTGGTAGGCTTGGTAGGGGTAGAAGGGGCTTGGGCATTAGTTGATGGAAGGGATTGGTGTTAGGTGGTGGTGTCTAAAGGGTTGTTGGTGGAGGAAAAGGCTTGGGTTATCATCAGTTGGGTGGAGATAGTGGCAACTAAGGTCTCACTCATAAGGTAAGATGGCATGCCATAAGGAGGTTCAATGGAGGGAATCAAAGCAAAGGTACAGTTAGTCATGGTGGTAATGTAGTGCTGGAAATCCATGGGATTATTATCGATAAGGGTGGTGAAATCCATATCTCAGGCAAAGGATCGAGGCATATCAAGCATTCTAAAGTGGTTGGGGTAACTCTCTGCATCTAAAGTGTGCTCCATATTTAAAGAAGAGGAAGATGGGTGGTTAGGAGGTGGATTTTGGTTTGCTCAATTTCTAACTTATTGTCTTGTCAAAATCATGCAAATAAAGATGAAAGAAATATGAAAGTGATCTCACACACTCAAAATAAATCAATCAAAATAAAAGATTCAAGGAAAACAAGCATACATTAAGAGTATGTTTAAGTCCTAGAATTCTTTTTATCTCTCTTTGAGATTATGCCTCAATTTAAGAAGTTTTCAGACTCAACCTGGGCTTGTAGAATAGGAACTAGAAAAGGAAGTTTAAATATGGTTTTAGGTTATTCAAGGATCTCAAAAAATTATATTAGAATTTGGCTTGATATTGGGGCCTACCCCTTCACTTCACACACCATAGTGATAAGGGTGTCAGGTGCTTAGTCAAAATATACCAAATTTCTAAAGTTTATACTCAGCCAGTAAACTGAGTTTTCTTTTCTCACCTTGGTAGTGAAGTCCATGTGGGATAGCCAAGGGAAAGGTTTACCACTAGGTGATGAAATCCTAATCGATTCTTATGTCAGTGTTTGATGTTTTATTTGAATGAGTGATTTGGTATTGTATGTATGACAACAAGTGACTTTATATGATAAATTTCACCATTTAAATTAAATTATGTGAACTAAACAAGAAAGCAATTAATGGATGCAAGTTATTTTTAAACCCAAAGGAAAATTTTGATTTCTTTTTAATGAGTACAAGATAAAATATGATGCACCTAAATGTGATATGAATATGAGATTAATAATCCTAGGATGAGTGCCTTTTTTATTTTTATAAATGAAGGAAAAATGAAAAAAAAATACTTTTTCTAAGAATGCAAAGAAGACTAAAACTTGCTTTGAAAAAGAAGAATTGGAAACTACAATTTTCAATGAAGAACTGAAAGCAAGAATGTTTTAATTTTTAGAAATGAAATTTTAAAATGGATGAAAACTTCACTAATGCAGCTAAATGTCCTAAATAAACTAAGAACCCAAGAGAATCTCTAAGGTCCCACCGGGCGTGCTAGAATGTTTCATTATTTTTTTGTGTTTATTTTATTTTTCTAGAAAATAATAAGAAACTCAAAGAAAAGGGCATGGTTAGAATAACGTTAATTTTTTTATGTGCTCATGGTCCAATATATTGTAGATAAACCCTCTTTGGATCAATAGGATGACCTGCAAATAATTAAAAATTTGAAAAAGGGTGGATTAGCAAGATAGATAGGTGGATTGCCTAGCAGAAGCTAGATCTACGAAGCACTAGACTTTCTTGGAGGTTGTTAATCCACTCTTTAAATAATTAAGTTCTAAAAAATAGAAATAGATGATTACATTAATTAATATAAATTAATAAAATCAATGCAAGAGATGCTTTTGAATATAAATGAATGCTTTTACCAAAATAGCAATAACTTGTTAAAAACTAGTGCTACAATGTTCAAACCTGATTCAAAAAATAGTTTAAACCTCTGTGGTGTGATATAAACTTAAAAACCAAAATTTGGTTGAAGTTTGATAGGTGGAATTGCTTGTTATTTTTTGGAAAATAAAACACATAATGATTGATGTCAGTCACTGTGTAACCAATATCGATTAAGGGCAACTAATGCCAATCAGGTGATGACTGATGTCGATCAGAGGTGACCGATATCAATCTCTATGGGTTATAGTTTTTAAGTAATAATGGCTATTTGATGAGTTGAAAGAAGGATTTAAAGGTCATTTTTGGATTGGATGTTGGTCATGAGGTTGGAATAAATTCCCAAAAGTATCAAAATTAGGAGTTGGATAGTTAGGTGACTGAGAATGGTCTATGGGTGCTTTGGTGGGAGATGGAGTGCTTGGAGTTGCATAACTCCAACACAAAGGGAAATATGGGAGAGATTAGAAATGGGTGAAAGTAGTGAATCACTAAAACTAAACAATAACCTTGATATAATATCAATATACTTAGCTATGGAGTTTATTTGCCTAGAGAAGTGTTGAGGTTGGGTGCAAGATGCTTGGGATCTTAGAGTAATGTGGGTAGAGTAACAGTGTTTGAGCTCTTCATGTTCAGTTACTAGGGAACTTTGATGTCTCTGGTCTAGTTTATTGGTTCACCTAGAAACTTGGATTCACTTGAGATCTAAGATTCTCATGCAAAAATATGTTTTCAACCTCTTGAGCTAGGGTGTTTTGGTTACCTTAAGTAACTGATGTCAGTCCAGGTTGACTAGTCTCAGTTGAGGGGTGATTGATGTCAGTAAGGAAGAATAAGTAAAAAATTACAAAATTTATCTATTTTCACTTAAGGTTGGTTATTAATACCAATGTAAATAATCCAAGGTTAAGGGAGCTTTAGTATGCGTGAGGAAGAAGTCTAAGAGGTTAGGGCTTTAAATGCCTAGGTGGGAAATAGTCCTAAGGATAGGTGTCAATCATTTAGCCATTAGGTTTGGGTGGGGAGGTTTAAATGGGCCTATTTAACTTAATTAACTAATTTAATTATTCTAAAATTGGGTAAATGGGTGTGTTTATGGATTTTAATAATTAATCCTAACCCAAGGGGGCCAAGGGGTGTTTTGTGATGACAAAACCATGTGGTATTTTAGTGTCTACATTATGCTTCTTACTTGAAAAACTAATCAGAACTTAACCAAGGTAAAAATTGTAGCCTAAATTATACTTATGATTCTAAATATTGATAGCCCATTTTAAATCTATATAACCAATCAAGTCAATATCGATGCCTAATTCATAGTGAATCCTAAAATTAAGTACCCTGAATGTAGTATAAAATCTACTTAACTACTTTCCAGTGCAGCTCATGTGGTTCCTACATAATTCTATATACCATGTCCACTACATATGAAAAATCATGTTTAGTGTGCATAAAATAGATGAGACTAGCAACAAGTTGTTAAGAGGTAGCATCAACCAAAGGAGATGGACAATTACGCACAATATTCACACTGATAGAATAGGAGTTGGATTTAGCTTATAATCAGCCATGTTAAATTATGTAAAAAAATCAATAAAATACTTAGATTATGCAATAATTATCTCATATTTATATTAATAAATTTAAATCCTAAGGTAGTAATGTAATAATCTCAATTCAGTCATTGAGAACCTATCAGATAAAGTAGTTTTCACTCTTATGATGGTAGATGAAAAAATCCTTATGATCAATAGTTCATCCACATAGAAAACTAGAATAAATAGTGAAATATCCTACAATAAAATGTATACATTCAAATTATAATGGCATCTGATGAACCCAATTGAAATATATTCTTTGTCCTAGCACCTATCACCTTTAAACCAATATCGGCCATGTTTTCAAAGAGCCCACCAATGCATAATTCTTGAAGACATACTTTGCTTGGATATTTTCCTTATCATATTTTTATATATTATTCCTCCTAACACTTTTTTTAGGAATTATACACAAACCTTGCCCTCTACATCAGTCTCTTCTTACACAAACCTTAGTTCCTTCTCTTGGTCCTTTGGTTTCTTTTTTCCATGAGGTGCATTATAATACCTTGGATAAGACCTGGTCTTCCTCATGTATTCCTTTCACTTTTATCAAATTTGTTATTTTCCAATGCATTCTTCCCCCTCTTAGGTTTCTCTTTTGTAAATTTTAGTGTAAGACCATGGATAGGACCAAGCCCTCCTCACAAAAATCATTTCTACCATTTTGTTTATGCATGCTTTGCACCCACTTGGGTTTCTCTTTTATGAGTTGTAGTGTAATACCATGGATAAGACCAGGATCTACTCATAAATTAACCATTTTATTTCATAACACCTTTATTCAACCAAGTATTCCTTTTCTAGAATGTTAAGAAATGGTTACAAAAAATTTATCTCATATTCTCAGCTTCATTTTTTATTTCTTTTGTAGATAAAACTTACACAACTAAGTATGCTAGCATTTTTCCCTAAAATTCCATATATTATTATGATAAGGAATCATACTTACCAATCATTATAGCCCTTTTCACCTTTGTCATGATATATATGATTTGAAATAATTCAAATTATTTCATGTTCATTCCCCTTGATTTCCTTTCCTTTTATTCCATTTTGGACAAAATAAAGGCAAAGTCAAGATAGCACATTTATTTCACATAAATTAACATGACTCTTGGACACCAGGCTCTATAAGTTCTATTTCTTATAAACTAAGTCCAAACTTTTCAAATGATATTCCTTTTTAGCACCCATGTTTGATTCTCTAAATTTGTATAAATGAGGAATAGAAAAATCCATCAAAAGTTAAAAGCCAGATCATTTAAAACAAAAGGCAATGATCACAAGGCAACATACAAAGTCAAAAGTCAAAATCATTCCAAAATACATGATTCATAGCACATATCCTATCTCCAATAGAAGATCAAACTTCAAAATTTTCCTTATGATAGAGTCGTGGTCCATTGGAGTATGGTAGTCTAGTAGATTGGGATAGGAAAATTAAAAAAAACTTATAGTGCTACCTAATTTCTCACACAAGTACCCAATCTTCATAATATAAAAAAGAATCTATAAGGGTTCCTAAAGAATAGGGAACACAATGTGGGAAGGTAGGTCCATTTTAATTTTCATGGATATAACCTGCATGGGATGATATTCATACTTCATTTGATAACCCAAGATTTTTGTGGTTAGGAGACGTTCTCTAGAGTCCTTAATTTCAAAAGTCCTCTTGTTTTGACAAACCTAATTTAAGTGTCTTGACTTTGATAAAGAGCCTCTCAACTTTGATTTTTCCTCCATTTCCCCCACCACCCATTTCATCTCCCCCCTTGATAGGTAAGTTTGATTATAAACTATTTTTCCACTTCTATATTCCCTCTTCTTCACATCTTAAAAACATGATAACACTACTTTATTTCAGGTTTTATCTATCTTTAGAAAAAAATAGTATGTTTGAATAACTATGGATTATCTTCTTTGTACCATGGGTTTACATTTATAATATTGCCTTGATTCCTCTAAAAAAAATTGTTATCTCTCATTTTTTTGAACAACTACAGCTGTTTCTATTTTTATTGTACCTCCTTTTTTCAGATAATTGCATATGTTTCTATTTTTAGTAATTTTTTCATTATTGAGTGAGGTTGGCTTGTTACTTTTCATTCACCAATGTTGTTTTCAATTTTATGTACTTCTTCCATTGTTGAGTGAGGTTGGATTGTTACTTCTTATTCACCAATGTTGTTTTCTCTTTCATGCACTTTTTCCATTGTTGATTGAGTAAGGATTGTTACTACTCACTTATCAATGTTGTTTTACCATTGCTTGCCCATATTTGTTTAAAAATTATTAGTACATTTACATTGATGTTTGATTACCCTTTTTATATGTATTCTTAGTTTGACTTGGTTTGTTTTCTTGTCTTACTTAAGGTTTACTTATTTGAGTTTTTCAATCATTTAGTAGCCTTGGCTTTTTGATTACCCAATTTAATCAACATTTGACTTGGTCATTTAGTCCTAACTTAAAATTATCACCCCATCTTACCAAATTTCCAAGTATATCATGCCTACACCATTTTAGTTATTGTCTTTCCTACATTTTTTTTTATTTTGCTCTTTAGTTTTGCATTCTTGGGTTTATCCAAAGCAGTATTTATGCCCTCCATAATCAAAATTATAAACACAGTAGACAACCATCCTAAAATAAAGGTAAGTCAAGATATGGATACTTTAATTTTTTAGTTATTTTCCTTTTAGTCATTTACTTTTAGTTATTGAACATTTTAAATACTTTAATTTATTTAGTTTCAGTGTTGTGTGTTGCTATGTTATTTTCTTGAAACACCATCCCATGTTGCACCTAAGTGACATGTGATGAGATTTTATAGAGGCATATGTATACACATAATGTTTTAAAACTTTATCAATTAATGATGCTTTATCTTTTGTAGGAACCCATTGAGTCTCAATCTCTCTGAGTGTATGCCTTAAAGGGTATACCAACAAAGGGATGGGTAGACCATTGCTGCTTTACAAGATTGTTGTCCCCTATACCACCTCTTGATATCTACGTAACCAACTCATATACACTTCTTTAAGCTTTGACAAATCTCTTACACAATCCTATAAGTAATTCACCATGTTATTGTTGATGCCTAAAACTCTCTCTCTAGGTTAAACAACCTCTTATGGGAAGATTTATAGGTGTGGGATCAAATGTGGTATGTAAAGCAACCTCCAATATTTTAGAAGTCAGATCTTCATTTCAAGTTTGGGGGGGAAAGGGAGAAAGAAAGAAATTCAAATAATACTAAAATAACACTAATTGAGGTGATACATTGAGAGGTTTAAAACACTTAGACTATAATTGAATAAAATATATCAAACCCTTAAACACTATAAACCATAAAGGAGCATAAAGCATGAATAAAGATATATAATGAAAGAAAAGATTGATATTATAGAAGCAGAAGAAAAGAGATAACAGACAAAGAGAGTTTCCCATGCAAATTGATATAGAATATCACATCCTCTTCATTGTTAAATGGAGAAACAAATATAGAAGGCCTTGAGGGCACATACAAAACATCTAGTCATACCTATGAGGGGCACCTATTAAGTTCAAATAATGAGAAAATGTTAACTACTATTATTTATATTTTATAAAAAATGGTGGTATATTAAAGTAGCTAATACAAGCAAAATGATAACTAGCACCTTCCAAAATTAAAGATCCTAAAATATATAGGTGAGATGGATTCTTGTGATAATGAAACCTAGAAATCCTAGTACTTTCACCCATGATGATGGCATTGCATCTGAATGAGTACCTTAGGATCATGAATGTAGTTAACCTCCAGATCCTAGATATTATATGGCCACTCTATCTTGTTAAGGCCACAATGCTCAAGAGGGGTGTAGTGATGGCATGTGTATATCCCCAGAGCTATTTTTACTATGCTATTGGGGATGGGGATTCACTTTCATGGGCTAATGGCATAACTCCTTTATCTGATAGGAAATTCTTAGCCTTTGATGAGTGTTGGGCCATCATGTGTCAAGGCTTCTCTCCTTATTTACCAATATGGTGTGCCCCTTCCTTTTTTTGACTAGAAAATGATGTAGTTCAAAGGTCTGAGAGACCAAAACCACTCATGGATAATTATGGAGATGACACATGTTGATCTGGTACTTCTCCTAAAAATAGGCACTTCTTTGGCAAGGTTGAGCATGGGGGAACCACATGTAAAGCAAACACTCTTCCTGGGGGAAGTTATGCATTTCTTTGCAAGATTGAGCATGAAGGCACCACATGGTGAAACTACATTCACCAATTAAATGAATTGATGGGCCTCATTTATTTACCAAATCATGATAGTGTTTCTTAGAGTTCTGACCTAAAAGGAAATGGATTTAAAGAGTATAGGGTTGTCACATGTCAATTTTGCACTCCACTAGAGTGAAATGAGATCATTTTTGAGTTGAATGAGCATTAGGCTACCACTTGGAAAAATTAGATAGAGGCCAATACTTAGGCAAAATTTTGAAAAGGGGGCCCAAGAAAGGAAGATGTTGAAAGGAGAACTACTAGAAGGTGCTAAGGAACTGATAGCTACATCAAGTGAGTTTGAAGCCAAAGATGAACTATTCTAAAATAAAAAAACATGGATTTTGATCCACAATTCTTGGAAACTCATAGGGGTGTTTGCTTATAGATGAGAGAACCAAAAACTCTAGTGCATAGACCAGTCAAGGCAAAAATTCAAAATAGGAGGAAGGCTTGAGAACCTACAATTTTTGGAGAGTCACTTGCAAAAGCACCCACTCTTCCTCCTTGGGTTGGGTCTTCTTCTTGAGAGGCTTGAAGGCTCTATCTAGATCAATAATCTCCTTGAAGGAGATGCTTCCCAAACCCTAAACAACTACCAGAATTTGGAATTTAAGTTGAGCAAGCAACTACAATATCTTCTCCACTTTGAAGACACTAGGTGACTGATCGAGAACCACAAAAATGATCTATTCATTCTACTTTTATTCCAATATCACTTTGATCTCATCCTTAAGAAGGATGTTATTATCTACCAAGAAAGGAGAGGGGAGTCCCAGTTGGACTACTTTTTCAATATGCCCCTACCTATTTTGGACTACCTACTTTAAGTCATTAAGGAATGTCTTACACTTATTGGTTACTTTTTTGTAACCTAGAAACTCATTGACTTTTGTCATATCTTGCCTACAATTGGCCACCCCTACTACTTGTAGCATTTCATTTGAAGTGTTGTAGAGATTTTAGATTAGGAGTTGGGAATCTAAGACCTTTGGAGCCACAAAAATGATGCCCTGATCAACAAATGTGATCACCTATGAGCTCAAATTTTGTGAGTCTACATTGAAGGTGAGGGTAGGATTCAGGTTTGCAATCATGCCCTTTATCCTCTCCTACTAATATTTGTATAGTTTTAGGACCATAAGGAGGATTTTTTGTCTTGTAGATGGGCAGTGAGGTCATTCTTTAGTTTTTTAATTTCTTGATCCTTAATCTAAGATTCTTGTTATGCCTACTATTTTAATTATTAAAAATCCTGATTAGAATTTGAGAGCTTTTGGAAGGTCTATGCTAGTTCAGTCTATCTTTCCTATAGCTTAGTTTTGACAACCACTCATAAATTGGCTTCTACCTAGAAACTCTCACTAGAGATGTGGCTCTAAAGGTTGGACCTTATTCTATTGAGCTCCATGTCTTTGGCTTTAGCCTCAGTAGTGAGGAATTTGATTATAGCATTCACCTTATTGAGTTCCAATTTGGTCTTTTCTAGTTCTCAAGTCACTTTGATGTATTCTATGGTTATAGACTTTTACATTTCCTCCATTAGCTCAACCCTATAAGTGGGTCTAGCCTATTTGAGATTTAGGCTGATAGCTTGTATGGTGTAGTCCCCTAGTTGTATCTACTCTCAAGGCTTGACTACTCAAGGGTCCAAATGATAAATCATGAGAGATTATTTGACAGGGTCATAAAATGATTGTATGTGAGTCTATGCAGGGGCCCTAGCCTATTTTCCACTTTTATTTTCCATTGAAGCTTCATAGGCCCTTTTTGACACATCCATCTATTTATGGTACTACTTTGGAGCTTGAATTCTCTCCCTACAAAGGGGATTCCCTATGGTAGCATGAATGTAATGGTCACTTAATGTTGTGAAGCAACAAACCCTATCCATGTGGAGGTGAGTGAATGAAGGGTGAGGGTGGAAGGAGATAAAGGTAAGAGTCTATGGGGTAAAGTGAATGGTGATTGTGTCATAATGGAGGATAAGGTGGATGATGGAGGTGGAGGGGTCAAGAAAGGCATGTGGGAAGATATTGAGACCACAGAAGAAAGTGGTGAGAGTTAAGTAGTGGGTTGAGTGGATGAAGAGGAGAATGGGGTTAAGGAAGTAATTAGTTGGGAATTAGAGAGTGCCACAACCTGAGGTGAGATGGTGGATGGAGATATGGAGGAAATGAGGGAGGTAGAGGTTAAAATAAGTGGATCAGTCAAGTGAATATTCTCCTAAATGAGCTCTAATGGAGGGTTGGATTTGGGTACCTTAGGCCACTTGTACTAGAGTGAACCAATCATGAAGTGCTCAGAGGGGTCTTGTTGCTACTATGGGTCTATGGGATATGGGTATGGGGAGGCATCCAATTTGAAGGCTTGTAAATCTCCAAGAGCTCAACCTCCTTCTACTGTGATACAACTCGTACTCCTTACCCAGGGGCATCCCTTTCTTCTTCTTCTTCTTCTTCTTCTTCTTCTTTTTCTTCTTCTTTTTCTTCTCCTATTACTATATCTAGGGAGGATTCTACATCCTCCAAGCCCTCCTTTGGATGATATGATCCCAAATATTTTTGAAGGTCTCATTTGTGTCTTCATCATCATAATTGGAGTATGGATTAGCAATTTCATACATATATTTTATAAAGTAAGTTATTCTTTCTTTGCTCCAATCCAACTACTTGAGCTACTTCTTCATCCCCTTCGATAATTTTTTAGACAAACCATATGCCTGGATCATGTCATAGAAGGATTCCCATGGTTTTAGGGCATACAATAAGATCTAAGATAGATCAACATAATTTTGGAGGAAGTCTTCTATGAGTGACCTCCTCTATTCTAGATATGGCTAGTTCTAATGCTTGGGAGCACTTGAGGTCTTCAAGGATGTTATGTATCCATTTGGATCATAGTTATATCTATCATATATTAAATTGAGGCCAATCTCTACTAGTTTGGCCATGATTAGGCATCCCTACTACCTTTTTACCATTGCGATGTCTCTTACGAAAAGGACATCATATAAAGCCTTCTTCTTCCCTGATCCATAGATAGAGTCCACCACATCAATATGGAGAGCCAACTATAGGACCAAGGTTCTATCTATTAGCATACACAAGGGATTGAAGGGTTCTACATAAAAACCATGCACTTGGATGAATGTAAAATGGGTTCCCCAAAACCAGCCAACTAGGACCCTGCTCTTGGTGAGCCATCAACACTGTTTATGTGTCATTATAAATGTAAGGGCATTTATGTTGAGGTCGATGAGAAATAGATCCATAAAGATATCTGATAACTCATATTAGTCCCCAATGATAGATAAGATGTGGGTCCATATGGTGACTAGGGTTACCATGTTGGTGAAAATGTCTTTGTCAGAGGAGTTGAGATTGAGGTACAAAGAGGAGAACTAGGAATGTTGGTATAGAATGAGATGTAGAAGGAAGGATGAGTACCGAAAGGTAACCAACATCAAACAATTCTCCAACTCATCCCTTATAGAGGTGGTCATGGATTTAAAAAAATCCATCATGAACACGTATCCCTTCTCCACCATGGTTATGAGGAAGAGTGCCCCTAACTAGAATTTGTTGATGTTATCATCAGAGTTCATCCCTAAGAAGAAGGCCAACATGGACATAGTATTATTCAATTACTATGAGGGGAAGACCACTAAGGGGATAGTTATAGCAGGCATCTTCATGATGTCTCTCTTGAGGAGAAAGCCAAAGAAGTGCACTTTTCTTGGACTTGGGAGTCCCAGACACTCTGAAGGCTCTCTATGTTATAGATATCAGCCTTGGGGTTACTTGGGAGTTGAAGCATCTCCCTAATGCTATTTTTACTAATTTTTACCCTTAAATGGGTGTTGCCATCAATTGTTTTAGTGTTGATATCATACCTTTCCACATAGAGGGCAATGTTTTTTAGGTATGAATAAACATAAGGCACCATGTACTATGTTAGCATGCAGTCCCACACTCTATTATCACATGAGTCATACTCCTCCCTATGTACCCTTTCCAACATTCAAGTGTGAGCACCCTCTCTTAAAAAATTTGGATTCTCACTAGCTTAGGATCAAAGATGGCATCCATAAAATTAGTGACTAGTATTTGGTCCCTATAGTTTCTTTTGGGTGCCTTCTTGATGTTTGGTAGCTTCTTTTTTTCCTAAGTGGGAGTAGAAGCATAAGATTCACTCATAGAATATTTAGGGGGAAGGTCTCCCTTGCTACCCAACCTATGGGTTCTTTGTCTTTTGGGATGATTCTCATTTTCTGATGAAAAGGTAGAAGTCTCCATTATTGAGAATTTTACTCCAAAACCACTCTCTATCTTGTGGGATGTAATAGATTAAAGATTCTCTACTCACTTATTTTTTCAACTCTAGGCTCATCTCTCTCTACTCTTTTCTATTGATTAATACTCTTGAGTATCTCAATGTGTCAAGCATTTGTCTTAGATGAGGTGAGGGTATTTATACATTGACGCTACTAAGCAGGCTAATCATGGAAAATTTGAAATTGGGTTCCCCATAAATGATAAGGGTGGCAAATACACTTGAATATCCATTCAAAATATATTTATGATGATCGTTATGGGGGGTCACACAAAATGGAGCATTTGACATTAACAGTAGGTGAGGTGGGTAGCTAACTATCTTTTAGGGAATGTTTTTTGAAGATTTAGGAGGACTAAGGTGAGGATACATGGCAGTTAGACTAGACACTTATGCTAACATCACTTATTCAAAGGAAAAAGTAATGAAAAGGGAAACAACATCAAAGGAAAGGAAACACACAAATAAAAAGGGAAACTAGTTAATTATGTATATGGGGGAGGCTAACAAGTTATTTAAAATGTTTCAAACTGATTTCATTAACTGAGATCTCTAATGCATTACCCTCTTCATATTTTAACTCAAAATCATTCCCCTACATACTTCTAATGATGTGAAATGGTCCTCTCCAAAGAGAATCAATCTTCATTTTTTGGCCCAATTTTGTGACCCTCTGATCATATTTGAGAACTAAATCTCTAGGTTTGAATCTTAGGTCTAATGACTTCTTGTCAAAACACCACTTGATCACTTTTTATCAAGTGCTTTTCACATTTCTTGCCTACTCCCTCACTTCTTGGAGGCTAAGTAACTCTACAATCCCTACCTCTATTGCTTCATTTTCCATAATCTTAATAGCTTTTAAAAGTTGTAATGCAGGGTTTTTCTATGACACCAACATGATTACCTATTTCTCATATACAAGTTCATATGGGGAGGTTTTTATGATCTATTTATGAGTGATGTGATCCACCCATATGGATTTTCTCACATGTATGTGCCATTCCCTTTTCCATTCAGATTCCATCCTTTTGATCAGTCTTATCATATTTTTATTTATTAACTTTGCCAACCCATTCCCTTATAAGTAGTAATTGGATGAAGCTTTTAAGAAGATGCCATTCCAGAGTGCGAACTCAAAAATTTTAAACCCAAGGAAGGCTTTCAAGTTGTCATAGATGACTATCTTAGGTGGGTCAAACCTAGCCACAAGATTTTCCAAGAAGTTGAGGATCACATTATTGATTGCCTCTTTCAATAGGATTACTTAGATCCACCATGTGAAGTAGTTAGTGGCTATCAATATCTACTTATGATTAGTGCTAGAGACAAAATTTATCATCCCAATGAACTCTAAGCCCCATTGCACAAAGGGTTCAAATTGGGTTCAGCAGCATGGTTGAATTCTTCTTTTTCCTTGTAAAGAATTGGCATTTTTCACATTTTTTTACTACCTTATGGTAGTCTAAAAATATGGTCAGCCAGTAATACCCTATGTGCATGATCTTTGTCATGGTGGTTTTTTCTAAGAAGTGACCACCTTTGTGAGTGAAGTGCGTGTCTTGGAGAATCTTCTCAGCCTGGTGTCTTTCGACACATCAAATCAAGTCTCTATCAAAGTTCCTTTTGAATAAGACTCCTTAGATTAGTGTGTAGCTAGACCCTTGGAATCTATAGAAACACCTTTTATGTGTGGGAAGGCTATCTAGATACCAATCAGTTTGTATAAAGCATATTTGATCGATCACCCAAGATCCATTACTCTTAAATTGGTTGAGTAAGATTGTTTTTGATGTGTCTTATTCCTCTAGTGAGACATTTGTGCATTGGTCTAGGTACTCATAAATTCTTCTTCCTTTGATTGCCTTTGTTGGCCTAACCTTGATGTCATACTCTAGGATCTTAGTGATCTAGTTGGCTCATTTTTCCATGATTTATCCTAACATGATGTATTCATGGATGCTAGAGTGTGTCACATACACCATAATCTTGCTACTCATGATAAGGTGCCTAAACTTTTTGAGGCCCTTGACTATGGGAAAAGTCTGCATCTCTAATAAATTATATTTGACTTCATAACCATGTGATTTTCTTGAGTAGAATGTGATCAGGTGCTCATTTATTCCTTCCTCTTCCTTTTGAGTTAACATAGTTGTTAGGCTATGCTCACTTCCATAGAAATACATAATGAAATATTTGGAAAAGTTAGGGTTAACTAGTACGGGTATGGTAGATATTGCATCCTTAATTTCATCAAATGTTGTTCTTTCTTTGGGTGTCCACTTGAAGACCTGGTCTTTCTTCAGCATCAGGGTGATTGGTTTTACCAATCCTAGGAAGTTAGACATAAACATGTTGATGAAATTAATCTTTCCAAGAAAAGATTACACTCCTTTTTTATTTATTGGCAAGGCTAAGTCTTTGATGGCCTTTATTCTCTTTGGATCAATGGTGATCCCTTCCTTGGATACTACATATCCAATCAACATTCCTTGCGAGACTTTAAAGACACATTTCTTAGGGTTAAGGGACACCCCAAATTCTTGACACCTTTAGAAGACCTTCTATAGGTGGTCAAAGTGATCTTGCTTTTCCATAAAAAAATGGTGAGGTCATCTAGGTAGATGAGGATGATCTTATTGATTATCCCTTTGAAAGCTACATCCATTGCCCACTAGAATGTCACCCTGGCATTAGAGAAGCTAGAAGGCATCTTCACATATGCAAAGTTTCCCCACTTTGTGGTGAAGGTGGTTTTATGTTGGTCTTCTTTGTTCACCTACATCTGATTATACCCAAAAAATCCATCTAATAGAGAAAACATATCTACACCCATTATTGTCTGGAAGATCTACTCCATAGAGGGAAGGGGGTAATGGTCCTTCAAGGATGCCTTATTCAGGTCCTAGAAATCCATGCACAATCAGATTTTTCCACTCTTATTTCATATAAGAACTAGGTTGGACACCCAAGTTGAATGCTTAATTGGGTAATATAATCTTAGAGTCAATGATTTTCCTAAGCTCTTGGGCCATCTAGGATTCAATCTTTGGGTTTACCAACCTTTATTTCTATTGAACTAGTTTGGCTTTTTCTACCAAGTCAATAGTGTGTTGAATGACTTTGCGGTCATATCCATTTGAGTCATCATAAGTCCATGTTATGGCTCTTTTATATTTGTTATATATAGAAACCAATTTCTCTTTATCTTTTTTGGGAACTTCTTTTCCAACCTTCAGCTTCCTTCCCCCTCCAAAATCAAGCTCAGATTAACCACATTTATTTGGGATAAACTTTCACTTTCTATTTCTTGCATCATCAAAGTCAAAAATATTCTCTAGGGTAATGAGGCCCTTTGGCAACTTGTTGGTCTATAACTACATGATTTAGTCCCCATAATCCTCTTCAATTTTTAGTTGCAGTTGCTCCATGAATTCAAATGATTATTGGAGAAACATGGCAATTTGAGCATCATTTTCAAACACCTACCAAGTTTGGTCATTATCTAGGATAGTAGGCCTAATGATTACCCACACTACTTGTTTATTGGTGAACAAGTCTATCACTGGGTCAAATTGGGAACCATATATTGCCATTTTATCAACCTTCACATTCACAGCCCTTGGGATGATATGAATGTTTAGGGCTTCGAAGGCTTCAATCAAATCCCATATATGATGGAGGTGAGATCTCATGTGCACATTCTTTATGGTTGATACCCCTTACTTATTTTACTATTAATTCATAATCATTGAATACCTTTAGCCATTTTACACTGAGACCATGTATCAGGACCTCATATTTGACCTCATTATTTGTACACGAAAACTAAAATTGAAAGGCTTAGAGGGTCTCTTTTCTGGAAGGAGATGTTAGTTGGATGTTGCCTCTAGAGATGATCTTGCATTTCATACCATTGAAATTCAGAATCTAGAATATGGACTCATCTTCAAGTCCTTTGCTCTGATCTCCTTTTTTCTTGATAACCTCAAGGATGCCTAGTCTTCATCATGGAATACATATGTTACAAGGCTGATGGTATCAAATTTTTTGAATGGGTTATTCTCAATGAATTTATTAACAAGGACTTCTTCCTCTAGACTTCTAGTATCCATAACCTTTTCTCCTGCAAGCATCTCCACATAGTGTGTCTCCATTCTTGAGAAGGAGGTGTGTGTTGCTTTGAAGTTCATCATAACTTCATCCACTATGTATTTTGGGTGAAGTGGTTCAGACAACACTTTTAACTTTGAACCATAGTTGGTCCTTAGGATTAAATGGGTCTAGTCCAATGATAAGTACCTACCTATTTTGGTGGTGAAGTCTCTTGACAAACATATCCCAAAGATAGGCAGGATGTCTATCACTATAATGTCTTATGGTACAATAATATTAGACAAGAATATAACATGAGGGGAAGAGCCTAATTATCCTTTAAGGTTTGAACCTTCTTCCCATTTAGTTACATCACTCCTTTATTCAATGTCTCATACTTTAATTGTAGTGCATCTACTATTTGTTTAGGCATCAATATCATGCTCATATCCAAATCAATCATGAAGTTGTGAAATAAGTTCTTCCCCATAATTAGTGTCAAATATAATGTGGTAGGTTTTGTTTTGCTTACCCCCTTTTTGGTATTGATGAATGTGAAGGGCATCTGGGGTTGTGCACTTGTGCTAGTTTCCCTTCCCTTTGTCCTTATAGGTAATGTAGTTATCTTTCCTTACATGGGATTTTTTTATTATCTAACACTTCTTTCAGTAGAAACTTCTTCTCAAGGATCGATAGGACATCCCAGAGGGAGACATTGGTTGGAACCTTCTTCAATTTCTCCACCATTTTCTATGACCCTTGAGGTGAGACCTCAAGATCTTTTGCTTTGTTTTGCACTACCTCACTCTAATTTGGGTATGTCAAAGATGAGGTCTAAGGTGTTGGGCCTTTCTCAAAGGTCACTTTGGGCCTTGTGGCAACTTTGGGGCTTTCAACCAATATTTTCTTTGAGTGAGTGTAGTAGTCTAATTAAACCTACAGGGCTCTATACATGGTAACTTTGCTCATGTAGACTGTGTCTTTACCTTCCACCTAGAAGAATAGTGTGTGATCTATGGATATGTCTTCTTCTTATTCTAGGGACATCCCTTGAATTTTCACCTTCAAGACTACATTCTCAATCCCTAGAGACTAGTATGTGTAGGCAGAATCAGGGGCATTCCCTTCTCATTATTATTTGGCAAACTTCTATTGTAGGTTACCCCTTAGATAGTTTTAGCATATATGAGCATTATTGCAAGGAAAGAACCATGAATTAGAGTTGTTCACCAAGTTTTTTTGGCTAAAAACTAG
The DNA here is from genome assembly GCA_037957365.1 of Torreya grandis. Lineage (NCBI taxonomy): Eukaryota > Viridiplantae > Streptophyta > Pinopsida > Cupressales > Taxaceae > Torreya > Torreya grandis. The sequence goes on along the minus strand of JARHVA010004312.1, from coordinate 221,964 downwards.
CCCTTTATTCACATTAGCTAATACTATATACAAAGGTTCATATACCATGACTATTTGGTTGTGGGTCACATCTGGTGATTTGGCACTTGATGGTTTGAAGCTTTGATGGTTTAGCCTTTATCTCTCCTAGTAATGGTTTTTTTGGTATGGTACTCTCCTTTCTTGGTAGTTATTGAAAGGGGAATTTAGAGGCATAGCCTGATAACTTTTAATATTCATTGTCTCATTGGAGAATTTTCATAGGATACTCTTCATATCATTCATCTCCATGGATAGGGAGGATTGAGTGGATGCGTTTGCCTGAGTGGGAGGATATACATACATAGAAGGTGGGCTTTTTGAGGTACTTAGGGATTCTTCTTATAGAGGCATTAATATCTCAGGGAAAATTAGCATCGATGGATGTAGAGGTAGTTTTCCCCCATCTATAAAATTGTTCTTAGCCCTTACTACCAGATCATAAGTATCTAATAGTGTCTGGCCTCTAAGCAATTGAATCATAACCACAATGTCTGAATTGAAGGCATTGAGGTAGAAAACAATAGTCATGACTATGGGTGATTGAGCTACTATTGGGATCTTTTGCCAAGCCTTTTTAAACATGGTGTTGAAGTTGATAATGGCTTCTTGTGGGCCTCTCTTGATGGTTATTAGTTTTCATAGGATGTATGATTGATCTACTTTTTCATTTAATCACTTGAATAATTTTTCTCCCAAGTCATCCCAGGTGTCAATGGATTTGGCTATAAAATATCAATACCAATCAAGATCACATCCTTTGAAAGATATTACTAGTATCCTTAAGGCTACATTCTACACATTAACATAGTACACAACGCACACATTTACAACATCTTGGAGATGTTATGTTGTGGTCTTGAAATCCTCTCCTAAGAACTTGGGGAGTGCCTTCAAGTCATTCACATGAATGGGGTCCCACGTAGTTAGGGTTATCAGAGGGATAAGTGGGCATCCACTATCCCACAATATGAAGTTCCTCAGTGGGCCTTGAATAATCATTTATTATTTCTAAGTGGTGCTAGACCCTATGATCCTTTAGTGAGTTTAAGCTCCTAGAGTTGGCGTTAGTAGGATCAGATTCCTTGATATTTGTGACCTTATTATAGTCCTTTATCTCATAAACATGGGCTCTTATTCAGTCAAACTAGTAGATCTGGTCCCACTAGGCATGCCAAAACATTAAAAATGTTGATGCCAACAACTCTCACTCTAGATTAAATAGCCTCCTATGGGAAGATTCACATAATGGGAGCAAATATAGTCTGTAAGGAAACTTATGGGATTTTATAAGTTGGATCTTCATTCCAAATTTGGAAGAAAAGAGAGAAATAAATAAATGCAAATAATACTAAAATAACACTAACTAAGGTGATACACCAAGAGTTTTAAAACACTTAGACTAGAATTTCATAAAATAGATCAAACCCTTAAATAGTATAGACCATAAAGGAGCATAAAGCATGAACTGAGATCTATAATGAAAGCAAATATTGATATTATAGAAGTAGAATAAAAGAGATAATAGACAGAGATAGTTTCCCATGCAAATTGACATAGAATATCACGTCCTCTTCATTATTAGATGGAAAAATGAATGCAAAAGGCCTCAAGGACACATACAAAACATATAGTCACACCTGTGAGGGGCACCTATTAAGGTCAAAGAATGAGAAAATGTTAATTTCTAGTACTTCTATTTTATTACAAATGGTAGTATACAAAAGTATTTAATACAATCAAAATGATAAGCAACCCCTTTAAAAAGGAAAGAGCCTAGAATATATAGATGAGATAGTTTCTCATGAGAACGACACCTAGAAATCCTAACACTCACACCCATGATGATGTCATTGTAATTGAATGAGGAACTCAAGCTCATGAGTGAAGTTAGACTCCATATCCCAAATATTGTGTATCCACTCTATCTTATTAAGGCCATGATGCTAAGGGGGGGTGTAGTAATGCCACGTGTATATCTTCAAAGCTATTTATGCTATGTCATTGAGGACAAGGATCCATTTGCCTTGGCTAATGGTGAAAGTCCTTTGTCTGATAGGAAATTCTATTATACATAGTCATTAATGTCAAATGTTATTATGTATTAATGACAAAGGTGTTGATTTGAACAAACTTGTTGCAGAGCCCCATGGAGTTGTGTGTGTACTTTGAATGACTATCATTTCAAGTATTTCTTTGTGGCCTAAGTTCTAAGTCATAAGGATACATAGAGAAAATGTTACAAATGCATAAGGTTGTGTGTACAAATGTTTCCATACTTAGTTGATTTTATACCTTTGTATTTATCAGGGGAATTCTTTTAGAGAAAGTGACTCAGGTAATTCCTTTAGGAAAATGGTTTAGAATTTGTCAGATAAATTGTCTGCAACAAAGTTTTTGAAAGTATATGAGTGCCATTTGGAATTCTTTCAGAGAAAGTGGTTCGGTGATTTCTTTTTAGGAAAATAGGCTAAGTCTTTGTTTGAAAAATATGAAGGGTAAGTGGACCATTCAAAAGTTTTAAAGGGATCCTTGTAAAAATCTTGAAGGGCACTTTGCAAAAAAATTTAAGGGCAAGTGGACCATTCAAAAGTTCTGAAGGGATATTTTTAAAAAAATTTAAAGGCAAGTAAACCATTCAAATTTATTGAAGGGATCATTGCAAAAATGTTGAAGGGAAAGTGGACCATTCAAATCTTCCAAAGGGATATTTTCAAAAAGCTGAAGGGTACTTTACAAAAGTTCTAAAGGACATGTGACCCAAAAAAAAATTTAGAATAGGTCACTTGGATAAGATCCAAAGGACACTTTCAAGAGAAGGACATTGATGAATTATTTTGAAGAATTTTTATAAGGCAAGTGGACATTTACAAAATCCTAAAGGGTATGTTGCAGAAGTCCTGAAGGACACTTTCAGGAGAAGGACATTGATGAATTATTTTGGAGAATTTATCTAGGGAAAGTGGACACTTACAAAGTTCCTAAAGGGTACTTTATCAAAGATCTGAAGGGCATGTGATCCAACCAAAAGGTTTGAATAGGTCACTTACAGAAGATCTAAAGGACACTTTCAGAAGAAGGGATAGATGAATTCTTTCAAAGAATTTGTCTAGGGCAAGTGGATAATTATAAAATTCTTGAAGGATACTTTTGGATGAAGAAGATGCTTACAAATTTCTTGAAGGATACCTTTGGATGGAATGGTCTCTTACAAAGTTTTTGAAGGATATTTCAAAATAAGAATAGGTCACTTGCAACATTGTTGAAGGATAAGTTTGGAGTCTTATAGGAAATTTTCAAAATGCTGAAGGATCAAGGCATGTTAAAGATCGAGTAAGTCTAAAGAGATCAAAGGAGAAAAATCAATACATGAATGCTAAATAAAATAAGATGAAGTCAACATGCTGAAGTTTAATGACCAAGCCAATATAAAGATCATGCATCTTCATAGATTGAAAGGCACATGGAAATTTAGATGAGAAAAATATAATGTAGCGAAAGGACATGGTGGGACAAGGTGATCAATGGTTACCAATTCAACAAGATATTATGGATCAAACATGTTTGAATAAATTGAAAGGAGTGAAAGTGATATGATTATATAAGAAATAGTGAGATGAAAAAGGATCTTGATGGTTAGAGATGGTACGAAGAAAGAAATCAAAGGCCTACATTTAATTTGTTTTAATGGTAAAGTGGAGAAACACACAAGAATTTGTGATGAACTTGATATGGATACATAAATATCAATATTGATCGATCTAATTAGTTGATGATTAAGGAGGTTGTGCATTTATGAGTTGAATCTAGTAGTTTCCATAGATAGTAAAGAAGCCTGAACATTGTGGCATAAAGCATGAATCAAGATGAAAGAAATTGATAAGTCAAGTCATTATTGAGAAGAGTCCAAAATGAGTGTAGTTAAAGTGTGAACACAATTGGAGACATGAAACCATAATATTCATTTTATATACATGACATTTTAAATATTGTGGGGTTGTTATTATTGTTATTGTAATTGAAAAAAGGTGTTATAAGAGTGACTCAAAGTGTCAATTCAAGATATAAGTAGACACAGATTAAAATTTAGAGGGATAGAGAATGAGGTAGAGAGGAAGAAATCTCACATAGAGAATGTGTAGAGATTGAGCAGAGAGGAAGAAAGGGCACATAGATAATGAGCAAAGAGTGAGAAGTTACAAACTAGACTTGTAACAAAGAAACTAAATTAGATTCATTTGTGAATCTATCTTGTATACTAGAGTTGTAGCTTCTTAGTTCTGATTGGTTGGTGCCATCAAAAAAATTGAGTTGGTGCTTAGTTAGGGGATTGGTGTCTCTTTAGGATGGGTGTCCTTATATGTAACCTATGAGGTTTTTCCAGTGAGGTATTTAACTGTGAGGCTAGATTTGAATGGTAGACTCTAGCATCTATTCTCACCATGGTTTTTTTCTTTGGGTTTTCCACATATAAATCTAGTGTAATGTGTTTTTGTATGTGTGTGATTTTTGCATATTTTCTTTTATTTATATATGAATTTGTATCTCCTCTAAAAAGCTTAAATCAACTAGTTTTAACTTATCCACTGATTCACCCCCCCCCTCTTAGTAAATATTTGTGTTCAAAAATTGGTATCAGAGCCTAGGGTTCCTTATGAGAAGCTTAATCAGCTCAGGTAGATCTTGGTTAGTGAACACAATGACTAGTCAATAAGGATCCTCCTCAAACAAAGCATCTCTATTTGATGGATCCAACTATTGTTTTTGGAGCCTAAAAATGGAAACATATCTATCCTCATTAGGGTTTGATGTATGGATGTCTATATTAAATGGATATATAGTGCATGTTATAGCTCCTACTAATCAGGCTATCAAGAAGGCATATGAGAACAATGCCAAGGCAAAAAATGCTATTCTTTGTGGACTATCAAATTTAGATTTCATCAAAGTTATGCATTTTCAAAGTGCAAAAGACATATAGAATAAGTTAAAGATCATCTATGAAGGATATGACAAGTTGAATCAAGCCAAGATATAAACATATAAAGGGTAGTTTGAGATTCTTAAGATGAAAGAAGAGGAAAAGATTGCTGACTACCTCCTCAAGGTAGATGAAATAGTGAATGCAATTAGAGGTCTTGGAGAAGAAATGGAAGAGTCAACCATAGTCAAGAAGGTCCTAATATCTTTTCCATCAAGATATGATTCAAAAATCTCTGCAATAGAAGAAGTAAGAGACTTGGATAAACTCACTATTGATGGGTTACATGGAACATTCATAGCCTATCAAATGAGAATGGGAGATACTGACACATTCAAAAGAGAAGTAGCATTCAAAGTAGCAAATCAGGTAAAAGAAGAAACATCTACATCTAAATTTGAGGAGACTGATGGAGAAGAATATAACTTTTTCAAAAAATTGAAGAGAGGATCAAGAAAATATAAAGGCAAATTACCATTCAAGTGTTTTAACTGTGGTAAGGTAGGACACTATTGTCAAATGTCCTCATCATAAAAAGGATAGTTATGAGTAAGTGGAGAATAGAAACAAGGTGAAATCCCATAATACAAAAAGGAGGAACTTCTTCAAGAGTAAGAAAGGTTTATATACAAAAGAAGATAGTGAATCGGGGAAAGGTAGTGATAGTGATAGTTCGGATGATGATCACGACTATGATTTTGTAGTAAAGGGAAAATAATTCTTGTTCATGGTAGAATAATCCACTCCCATAAATCAAGAATAGGATGAAGATGAAGATTGGGATGAAGAAAAGGAAGGTGAAATTGATCTAGAAGGTGAACTAGTTTGTGCTCTAGAAGAGATTGAAAAACTAAGAAAAGAGAACTCAAAATAGAAGAAACTTGGGCAAAGGGAGATTGAGAAATATGATCAAATAATAGTGACTCTAAAAACTCAACTTGAGGAGGCTAAAAGAATAGAAGAAGTAGTTGAGATAGAAATACAAACAAAATCTAAAGAATGCATGAAGCGTGAGGTAGAAATAGTAGATTTGAGGAAAGAACTTGAGAAGGCAAAAGGTCAACTAGACAAAATTCTAAAGTTGACAAAAGGATTAGAAATTCTTAATAAATTAATTAGTGGTCACAATTCCTCAAATGAAAAATATGGTCTTAGATATGAGAAAGGAAAAGGTTCATCAACTAGTATGTTGACTAACCTATATGATAATTTCAAGATAGGAGGAGGAGCAGAAGTGAAGAAAGAGAAGGTTAGCAAGGACACTAAGAATGATCCAAACAAAGTTAAGGTGAGGAGAATAAATTTTGAAAAAAAGTTTGAAATCAAAGATGCAGAAGGATATACTAAAGTGGTAGAGTTGAAGAAACTAAAGCATATGAAAGTTTGATATACTACACCAAGAAACAGGTACCATTCATCCTTTTATGGTTATTGTTACAACTGTAATCAGTTTGGTCATAGATCTATTGAATGTAGAGTTGTACCTACTAGGAGAAATAATTTTTTAAGTAGAAACTCATTTTCTCCTCTGTTAGATTCAAGTACAATATGCTATAATTGCAATAATTTTGGTCACATAGCCAAGCATTGTAGGACTAACTTTGCAATGTCAAAAATAAACAATGTAAAGAAAGGCAAGTCTTCTAATGAGAAAAAAGGTCCACAAGTCATTAAGAAAGAAAATAAAAAGACATATGAGAGTCCTAAGGAAATGTGGAGAGTGAAAAATAAATCCTTGATTGCTCAAATAGCACTCCATGCCAAAGAGTATAATATTTGGGTAATAGATAGTGGATGCTCTAAGCATATGACTAGTGACAAGAGTAAGTTCACCAAGTTGAGCAAATGCAAGGAAGCAACTATCAATTTGGGAGACAATACAACAATAAAAATCAAAGGAAAAGGAACCTTACACATAGATGGTAAGCTTCCTGCACATGATGTTCTTTATGTTGAAGGACTTAAGCATAATCTACTAAGTGCCAGCCAAATGTGTGATAATGGATACAAAGTCACATTTTATGTCGAAGGCTGCAAGCTAAAGAGATCTGGAAAAATAGTTGCACAATGGAGAAGGATTGAGAATAATATCTATAATCTTTTTGAGGTAAACAGTAATAGTTACCTCATAGGAAAGGTTGATGAAAGTTGGTTATGGCATAGGATAATGGGTCATGTCAATTTTGATAATTTAGTTAAAGTAATTTATAACAAGTGTGTATGAAATATGCTAAAGATAACTAAACTCGTAGATACTACATGTAGAGAATGTCAATTAGGCAAGCAAACAAGGGTCAAGTTTCAAACAAAAGAATATGCAACTACAAAGCCTCTACAAGTAGTTCATACTAATATGTGTGGTCCTACCAAGATAGAAGGATCTAAAGGAGTTCATTACTTCATGTTATTTATAGATTATTACTCAATAATGACATGGGTAACCTTTTTGAAGGACAACTCTCAAGCGTTTGAGAGATTTAAGATCTTTAGAGCCATGGTTGAAAATGAAGTGGGAAGAAAGATCAAATGTTTGAGATATGATCAAGGTAGAGAATTCACCTCTAATGAGTTCATAGAATATTATGAGAAGCATGAGATTAAAATGCACTACTTTTCTACAATAACTCCATAGAAAAATTGAGTTGTTGAGAGAAATAATAGGACTGTTAAGGAGATGGCCAGAATAATGTTGAAAGAGGCCAAACTATCTAATGGATATTGGAGAGAAGCAGTCCAAATAGCAGTATACATCCTGAACAAAGTTCAACTGAGGGTGAAAAATGATAAAACCACATATGAACTATGTTATGGAAATCTTGAATCATTTAAGTACTTTAGAGTGTTTGGAAGCAAATATTACATCAGAAGAAAGGAAGACAAACTAGGAAGCTTTGAGCCAAGATGTGATGAGGGAATTTTTCTTGGTTACACTACTTAGAGTGAAGCCTATGTATGTTACACTAAGAGGTTGCATAAAATAGTTGAAAGCATCAATGTCAAGTTTAAAAAAGGATTTAAACATATTAAACCTGATGAGGAGATAAAATTGAAGAATTAAAAGGAGCAAAAAATGAAGAAGAAGATAGTGAAAAAGAGGAAGAAAAGATTGAAAAGGCACCTCCAAGGTTTATTCAAAAGGACCATCCCAAATAGCAGATAATTGGCAACAAAAATGAAGGATTTCAGACAAAGAGAAGAGTTGGAATGAATAAGGAGCGAGTAATTTTTTCTCTATTTTCAAAAATTAAGCCTAAGACCTTCAGTGAAGCTAGCAAGGATGAAAATTGGTTAAAAGCCATGGAAGAAGAATTAAGTCAAATAGAAAAGAACAAAACCTAGGAATTAGTTCCTAGAACCCTCAAACAAGAATGTGATAGGAACAAAATAGGTCTATAGAAACAAACTCAATGAAGATGGAGCTATTATAAGAAACAAAGCAAGATTGGTGTGCAAGGGACATGCATAAGTAGAGGGCATAAAATTTGAAGAGACATTTGCTCCAATGGATAGATTGGAAGCTATAAGAATGTTTTTGGTATTTTATGTTCATAAGAAGTTCAAAGTATATAAAATGGATGTAAATTCAGCCTTCTTGAATGGAAACTTAGAAGAGGAAGTCTACAATGAACAACCAAAAGGTTTTTAGCTAGCAAACAAAGAAGATTATGTGTACAGAATGAAGAAGGCATTGTATGGTCTGAAACAGGCACCTAGTGCATGGTATTCAAGATTGGATCAATACCTGCAATAATAAGGTTTCAATAAAAGATGTGTAGATAGAAATTTGTACTTTAAATCAAAATGTGAGCATATGTTGATTATTGTTGTCTATGTAGATGATATCATCTTTGGAGGTGGAAATAGTAATATGTGCAAATAATTTGCCACACAAATGTAAAGTGAATTTGAAATGTCTATGCTAGGAAAACTTTATTTCTTTCTTGGTCTAAAAATTGCTCAAACCAATGAATGTATATTCATATCTCAAACCAAGTATGCAAAGGATATGCTTAAGAAATTTAGAATGGAAGATAGAAAACTAGTTAGTACTCCCATGATAACTAGATGCAAGTTAAGCAATGAAGATGAGTCCCCTGATGTGAATAATACTATGTACAGATCAATGATAGGTAGCCTGTTGTACCTAACTACATCAAGACTAGACATCATCTAATTTGTATGCATGGTTGCAAGATTTCAAGCAGCTCCTAAGGAATCACATGTCAATTCTATGAAAAGAATCTTTAGATACATCAAGAGCACAATTTACTATGGTTTGTGGTACCCTACAAGTGAATATCTCACTTTGATTGCATATGTAGATGTTGATTGGGAAAGAAGTGTGGATGACAGGAGAATCACTAGTGGTGGTGCATTATTCCTTAGAAATAGACTTATGTCATGGCTGAGCACAAAGCAAGAGTCGGTTATGCTTTCTATAGTAGAAGCAGAGTATGTAGTAGTAGCAACATGTTGCACCCAAGTCTTGTGGATGAAGCAAACTCTTAGAGACATCAAGGTAGAGTACCAAGAACCTATTTCTATATTTTTTGATAACTCAAGTGCCATAAACATATCTAAGAATCTAGGGATGCATTCCAAAACCAAGCATATATCCATCAAATATCATTTTTTGAAATAAAAGGTTACAGATCAAGAGGTCAAAATTGAGTATGTGCCAACAAAGGACCAAATTGTAGATATATTTACCAAGCCTCTTTCCAAGGAGAAATTTGAGTATCTAAGAGAGAAGTTGGGAGTATTGGCTCCCACACCACATCACTAGCTTTTAGTGATAGGGCATGAATCCAGGGGGAGTATTAAAGGAACATTATTAACTCCTAGATTAAGAGAAAAGGTAGTCTGGTGATAAATTTATAGTCCCTTTGATATTTGATGACAAAGGTGTGTTGGCTCTAGATCATTATGCCTATCTATACAGAGATATGTAGATTATTGATTGGTATTTTAGACCAATGCTATATATATGATCATTTGTAGAATATTGGAGCCAAATGAGCTAGACTTGAATGTGTCTGCATAGAGTTTAGGCAAATGTGTCATTGCCTAAGGGGGAGTTCCTCACAAAGTGTTCTAGAATATCAGGCCCAAGGATCAGAACAACCAAGATGTCAAAAAAAGAATAGATTGTTGGCATATTATGGTAGAGACTCTTTGTCATTAATGTCAAAGGGGAAGAAAGCAGAATGGAGACATAGAAGTAAATTCATTCTGATGAGGTGATTGTCATCAATGACAAAGGGGGAGACTGTTGGACATAGTCATTGATGTATGAAGGATTTTCATTGATGTCAAATGATATTATATATTAATGACAAAGGTGTTGAGTTGAAAAAACTTGTTACAAAGCCCCATGGAGTTGTGTGTGTACTTTGAATGACTATCATTTTCAAGTATCTCTTTGTGGTCTAAGTTATAAGTCATAAGAATACATAGAGAAAATGTTACAAATACATAAGGTTGTGTGTGTAAATTTTTCCATATTTAGTTTATTTTTCACCTTTGTACTTATCTGAGGAATTCTTTTAGAGAAAGTGACTCAAGTAATTCCTTTAGGAAAATGGTTTAGACTTTGTCAGACAAATCATCTGCAACAAAGTTTTTGAATGAAATGAGTGCCATTTGGAATTATTTCAGAGAAAGTGGTTCGGTGATTTTTTTATAAAAAATTGGCTAAGTCTTTGTTTGAAAAATCTAAAGGGTAAGTGGATCATTCAAAATTTCCAAAGGGATCCTTGCAAAAATCCTGAAGGGCACTTTGCAAAAAGTCCGAAGGGCAAGTAGACCATTTAAAATTTTTAAAGGGATCTTTTCAAAAATTATGAAAGGCAAGTGGACCATTCAAAAGTTTTGAAGGGATCATTGAAAAAATTCCAAAGGGCAAGTGGACTGTTCAAAGCTTTCGAAGGGATCTTTTCAAAAATCCAAAGGGTACTTTGCAAAAATTTTGAAGGGCATATGACCCAAACAAAAGTTCAGAATAGGTCACTTGGAGAAGATTCGAAGGACATTTTCGGGAGGACATTGATGAATTCTTTTAGATAATTTGTCTAAGGCAAGTGGACATTTACATAATCTTGAAGGGTATGTTGCAGAAGTCCTAAAAGATACTTTTGAGAGTACATTGATGAATTCTTTAATAGAGTTTATCTAGGGAAAGTAGACACTTACAAAGTTCCCAAAGGGTACTTTGTCAAAGTTCCAAAGGGAATGTGATCCAACCAAAATTTTTGAATAGGTCACAGAATATCTGAAGGACACTTTCAGAAGAAGGGCATAGATGAATTCTTTCAAAGAATTTATCTAGGGCAAGTGGACAATTGCAAAATTCTTGAAGGATACTTTTAGATGAAGAGGATGCTTATAAATTTCCTAAAGGATACTTTTAGATGGAATGGTCTCTTACAAAGTTTCCAAAGGATATTTCAAAATAATAATAGGTCACTTGTAACATTGTCGAAGGATAAGTGTGGAGTCTTGTAGGGCATTTTCAAAATTATAAAGGGTCAAGGCATGTTAAAGATCGATCAAGTTTGAAGAGATCAAAGGATCAAAAGCAATACATGAATGCTAAAGAAAATAAGATGAAGTCAACATGCCAAAGTTTAATAACCAAGCCAACATAAAGATCATGCATCTTCATAGATTAAACGGCACATAGAAATTTGGATGAGAAAAATATAATGGAGTGAAAGGACACATTGGGACAAGGTGATTGATGGTTACCAATTCAGTGGGAGATTATGGATCGAGCATGTTTGAATAAATCAAAAGGAGCAAAATCAATCTAATTATATAGGAAATAGTGAGATGTGAAAAAGAGCTTGATGGTTAGAGATGGCATGAAGAAAGAAATCAAAGGCCTGCATTTAATTTGTTATAATGGTCAAGTGGAGAAATAGACAAGAACTAGTGATGAACTCAATATGGCTACATGGATCTCAAGATTTATCGATCTAATTATTCAATGATTAAGGAGGTTCTGCATTTATGAGTTGAATCCATCAGTTTCCATAGATATTAAAGAGACCTAAACATTGTGGCATAAAGCATGAATTGAGATGTGGGAAATTGATAGGTCAAGTCATTATTGAGAAGAGTCCAAAATGAGTGTAGTTGAAGTGTGAATTCAATTAGAGACATGAAACCCTAAGATTCATTATATATAGAGGACATATTAAACATTGTGGGGATGTTGTTGGTGTTATAATTTAAAAAAGGTACTATTAGAGTGACTCAAAGTGTGTCAATTTGAGATGTATGCAGACATAGATTAAAAGTTAGAGGGATAGAGAGCGAGGTAGAGAGGAAGAAAGGGCACATAGAGAATGTGCAAAGATTAAGCAGAGAGGAAGAAAGGGTACATAGAGAATGAGTAGAGAGTGAGTAGTTATAGACTAGACTTGTAACAAAGAAACTGAACTGGATTCATTTGTGAATATATCTTGTATACTGAAGTTATAGCTTCATAGTTATGATTAGTTGGTGCCATCAAAAAAATTGAGTTGGTGCTTAGTTAGGGGATTGGTGTCTCCTTAGGATGGGTATCCTTAAATGTAACCTATGAGGTTTTGCTAGTGAGGTGTTTAATTGTGAGACTGGATTAGAACAATAGATTCTAGAAGCTATTCTCAACATGGTTTTTCCCTTTGGGTTTTCCATGTATAAATCTGGTGTAATGTGTTTTTGTGTCTGTGTGTGATCTCCGCATCTATTCTTTGATTTGCATATGAATTTGTATCTCCTCTAAAAATCTTAAATCAACTAGTTTTAGCTTATCTACTGATTCATCCCCCATCAGTAGATAGTTATATTCAACAAATTCCTAGCCTTTGATGAGCACTGGGCCACCACATGTCGAGGCTTGTCTCTTTATTTACCAACATGGTGGATCCCTTCCTTTTTTTGACTAACCAATGATGTATCTCCAAGGCCTAACAGACCAAAATCACTCATGGATAAGTGTGGAGATAACATGTGTCAAGCTGGTGCTTCTCTTGACAAAATGGGTACTTTTTTGGCAAAGAGTAGCATGAGGGCACCACTTGTAAAGTAGACACTCCTTCTGGGGTAATTTGGGAATTTGTTTGAAAAATTAAGCATGAGGGTGTCACATGGTGAAACCACATTCACCAAGTAAATGGATCAATGGGCCCTATTTATTTGTTGACTGGACAATAGTGTTTCTTGGAGGTTTGACCCAAAAGGAAATGGATTTGAAGAGCATGGGTCTACCATGTGCCAAGGTGGTGCTCCACTGGAGTGAAATGAGAGCCTCTTTGAGATAGATGAGTGTTAGGTTACCACATGGAAGAAGTGGATGGAGGCTGATACTTAGGCAAATTTTCAAAAAAGGGGGCCATAGAAAAGAAGAGGCTGAAAGGAGAATTGCTAGAAGGTGCCAAGGAATTTCTAGCTGCATTAAGTGAGTCTAAAGCCAAAGATGAACTGCTCCAAAATTTAAAAAAACATGGATTTTAATCCACACTTAGATCTTTCCTAAGCATAAAATCCTTTTTGACATTTACTGAATAATGTTGGCCTGGGATGACCCTATATTCAAATTAATATTTGTACATTATGGGTATAGGTCAGTCTTGGCTAAATGACCTAACTTGTTTTTATCAAATAACAATACAGAGTCAAATTGGGCTAACCCTATCGCCTAAATTTTTTCAAAGGTTTAGGATTAGATTTAGATATATACACATTCATTTCACCATTTCTTAGAGAGACGATAGAGTTAATTATTCATTTGCACTTCTTTCCAATCTGCTCTTTAACCATTCTACTTGAGGATTCATTGCTTAGATTTTATACTTGGAGAAGAATCTTGTTTTAGTTTAGGCCTATCTTAGTGATCTTTACAAACCAAAACAACCTCTTTCAAAGCACCTTTGTCCAAGGGAGAGATTGAATCTTGATATGTTCATATTAAAGGTAAGTATCTCTAACTTTACTCCTCTATTTTATAGATGGAATTAGAATAAGCAATGGATTTTGAATATATTTTTATCTCCATGCATTAGGGTTATATCTATACATAGCCTAATTATAATTATTATATGCACATTTAATTACCCCCACTTTGTGTCATAAACTTTGGTGAGCACTAGATTAAATTTTATTTTACTTTGCATATATTTAGTGAATATGAAAACATAGGACTTAACTAGGGTTATTGCATAGTGTTACTTGACTAAAGGCTTTGGAACCCCCTCTAGTGATATTGTTGTGGTAAAATATCCCTTGGTTAGGTCTAGTGGATCCATCTTGGTCATGACCTCGAATATCTAATGTATCAACAAACAGAAGTGTGAGTAGGATTTTTCTTCTCTGAGCTAGGATGATTAATAGGGCAGTTGCATTTTCCTTTGTATACACATATTACCTTTGATCCATTAGATTTACCATCCAAATATGTTAATGACCAAAAATTGCCTCTGTTCATACAAGTGATGGTGAAAAATAAAGGCATCAAGAGGGTGTTCATTGATAATAGATCAGGCATAAATATTTTTAACATAAACTTATGAACCACCATGAGTATTATCACTAATATTCTTTAAAAAATGGTTATGCATATAAAAGGGTTTGATAATTCACATAGCCATTCGATTGGTCAAATCACATTAGATGTGACATTGGGACAAAAAATGGTTTCAACTACTTTTGAAGCAATGTCTCAATCATTACATTATAATTTAATTTTGGGTAGACCTTAGATAGATTCAATGGAAGTTGTACCATATACACTTCATCGATGTGTAAAATTCATATATGATGGGACCTTATTATCCATGCATGTTCATGATAAGCCTTTCAAATTTTACAAAATGATACATTCTAAATCTTAAGGCATTCCTACACCACCTACACAATGCATTCCTATTGAGTACATACACATGTCTGCAATAGGTGAGTCAATTACAATGGATCATTTGTCTCCAGATGTTAATAAGGCACTCAATACTAAGGTACACATCAATGCATATCAAGATCAAGAAGCATTACTAAAGGAGCCAATAAAACACAAGATCACCCACCATTTGAGCTTCCTTTATTGGTCAATACTGAGCAGAAAGATGGCCATGTATAAAAGTACTATGATACTGATGATGATATTGCTTATGATATGATAGATGAGAAAATGTGAAACTTAAAATTTGATCCACTTGATCACCTATCACACAACCTATTCGAACATATGGGTCCTAGCACATAAAACCTAAATCCACTTGTATAAAATATAAAATTGGATCTAGATAAGGGCAAAACAAAAGTAATAGACGAGCATGTAAATGATTGTTACTCCATAAATCCCTCTTGGTTAAAAAACTTGAGTCAGTCATGCAAGGGTCAAATACAAGTACATCATATGAATAATGTGGAGTATTCTCAAAAGGCTTCACACCAAATGATACATATCAAAACACTATAGGATACTACAGATACCATATTATCTTTATTACTTGAACATGGGATGATTATTTACTTTCTACTAGACACAAATCATGCAGTAGACTTCTACCTATAGAAGATAAGTATCATGTTATAAATTGCATTGGATCATCGGCCATAATACCAAACAATTCCAAGCATTGAAGGAACTAATTTGGAAATATAAAAATGAAGGATGCATACACATTGTGTCTGATATGAGAAAAAAAGGAAAATGTCTTTCATATCTTTCAAAAAAAACATTATCTCTCAAAATGATCAAACTATGAATATTTAATCATTATTGCAAATATTGATGGGGTATATATCCACCATCTCTAGTTTGATATTAAAAAGTGGGATACAACTTGTGGCACCACATTTCTCGCATAAGTTGGACATACTACATATGAACTAATATACTCTCCATTAATGCCAAAATCTTGAGGATACATTATGTTACCTATAGCATGTGGCTCACATGTGGAATATTCCACCATATGAATATTAGAGCATGAACCAAATTTGAAAATAAATTTTGGATGAAATTAGATAATCGAGTGAAATGTTAAGCCAGATACTACAATGGATATAGATATTTTCATACAACATGATGGGCATGATTATTTTTCTGCACCATTGGCTTCAAGTAAACCATTAAAAAA
This sequence comes from Torreya grandis, assembly GCA_037957365.1. Classification (NCBI taxonomy): domain Eukaryota; kingdom Viridiplantae; phylum Streptophyta; class Pinopsida; order Cupressales; family Taxaceae; genus Torreya; species Torreya grandis. The sequence continues at coordinate 205,839 of JARHVA010004312.1, read as the reverse complement.
AAACATTGAAGTGGTTACAATGTAGTGATATAAACAAAGCTTGACAAATTTTCTAGGTGGTTATACACCTTTTGATGATGAGTAATTCCTTGAATAGGCACCTTCAAACATTTCAAAAATACCAAAAAAAATAAAAACATTTAAAAATACAAAAATATTTTTGGCACCTACATGTTCTATTGGCTCATTGGCATCTATGTGTTAGTTCCATATTGATGGATGGCATATTATTTACTCTTACATACACATGTGTTTCATGCTTCTACTTGAGTGTTATATAGGCATACACATATACATGATATATTCATATTTTGAATGTTCGGCCTCTCCTCTACTCATGCCCTATGGACATTGGGGGCATCCACCTCTATGATCATGGTATTTCTAGTTCATATCATTATATGTTCACTCTACATTATCATGTTTTGAGCTCATCTATGTACTTACACATGCCTTTATACATGATTTATCTTACACAATGTACTTAATATGTTAGGCACCTGATGTTTTTTGCTAACACATTTGATTCATAGGCTACTATGACATGTTTATGTTAGTTACTTATGTTTTCCTTTATGCACTTTCTTGAGTGTCTTGCCTCATTATTGTATTGCTTGTTAGAACATTTAAATATGCTCTTTTGTTTGTAGTCCATGTGCTTATGTGTGCTTTCTTTGACATTTGAACATGTCATTGATTATTGTATGGACATTTGAATATGTCATTCTTGCTCCTATGGACATTTTACTAAGTCATGTCCCTTCGATTATGTGACATTTGAACATTCTCCTTGTTTGCAGTCTCCTTGGACCATTGCCTTGTGATTTAATTTTGAGTAATTTTACGTGTGTACTTCATTTACTTGTTGATCTTATACTATTACTATCTATATGTTGCCATGATCTTTATCATGCATCTTAGGCCTTCAAGTGATCACATTGTTTTAGCCACTTCAATGTTATATCTACCTAGACATGTTCCTTATATATGATACATTGTTCCATTCACAAATTATGTAATTGTCTTCTCCTTTTTAGGTGAGGTAACTAATGTATATACTCTTCCTTCACCTCAAAGGGGGGCATATCAGTGGGAGAATATCATTAAGACATGTTCTTCACATTCGCCATAGTTTTAGATTCAATGGGGCATGCTTTGGAAGCATGTTCTCCACACTTATTTAGTATTCAACATCTCCAGATTATAGTGGGGGCATGTTTTGGAAACATGTCCTCCACATTGGCACTTATTTCATATTTCTCCACACAAAGTTTTTGAATTGTCAAAAACATAGTTATATAATTCATATTCATAGTTATGGTAGAATTCTATACATTAGTGCCATTTTTATATAGATTTTAAGCATGAGACATATCTAAGGTTCATATGTTATGCAATGTGCACCTAATATTTCAAAATCCAAATCAGTTTTAGATTTAAAAACACTCTCAGGCATTATCATCACCCATTAGGATGTACTTTTATGCACTAATACCTAGGATGTAATTTTATATATTATATTGAGCCAATCTACTGTAGTAGTTGGTTCACTTTTGTTATAGTCGAGGTGATTAAATCACTCAATCTTACCAAGTTTTCATGTTGGACTTTATTATATCATCCATCCTTTCTAATTTGACAACATGAGTTAACTTTGTTCACTCATGCTCACCAAATTATAAGTATGATTAGGTTACATAGTTAAACTAATCTCAATTACTGAGTGACAACTCACCTTTTCTCCAAGGTTAGGGGCATGTGCCTCTCTCTCTCTCTCTCTCTCTCTCTCTCTCTCCCCTTAGATGTATGCACTTTATAAATTTATATATATTTATCTTAATCTCAATTTTAGAGCCTTATAAGATGCATCTTTTAAATCAATTTGCCAATAGGTAAGGCAGTTACATCGATAAACAGGTGTACTCTTAAATCTTACTCTTTCAATTTTAATAATTTCAAATACTTGTAAATTCTAGATAATATGTACTATAACATGTTCTTGGTTGTAGGTTAGTCACTAGAAAATCACTCAAGTTGGACTCAATCAAAGGCAATGTGTGTTATACACACCCAGCTATTCATTTATTTCCTTTAAACTAGTAATTTTATTAATATATTAAAAGGAAAAAATTGTATACACTTTTATGGATTATATATCACCTCAGTCTTGTACACTTGGCAAACTCAGAACTTAGTGATTACTCTCAATTATAGACATTTCCCACTTTTTAAAGTCTCGCATATGCTTTATCTTATGCCCCTTGGCCTATATCTTAGTCCAATCAATCTTATGTTGATGACCTCGACCTTCTATATTTCTTAAAATGCTTAAAACCTACTTATTTTCCACCTCTGCAAGTTCTGAATCTATGCCTACTTTCTTGCTCCTTAGACACTAGTGTCCAAGACATACACATGTTGACGCTAGTGTCTTGCTTTGACGCAAGTGTCTAGTGCCCTAAAGTCATCTAATTTGAAAATGAAATGTATCCTAATGGTCGAGCTAAGTGATTTTATGCAAGTTACTTCTCCAAAGGGATTGATATAAATACAAGATCAAGCCTCATTCATTCCTCAACTACAAAACCTAAAAAATACCTAAGGCAACTTTAAAAAGTATTCAATCAAGTACTCGATAAAGCAAATCTTCCCTATTTTCATATTAGTCATAGGGATAACACATACATAGGTGTGAAGTATTTAAGGATTAGCCCAAAAGCCTAATTTTTCAAGTTACAAGCTAGATCACTATTGTACTTGCTTCATATTGCATGATTCACACATAAGCCAACACGTAGGGGAGAACTACATCAATCTAAGGCCGTCCTTAGAGTATTGGATATGTAGGTAATGATCATTTATAGAGGGGTCTTTGGGATCAGCTTAACACCATGTGCCCACTAACCCATTTTTCTCATAGTCACTATGAAGATGAAGAACTAGGGTTTTAAAAATTCATGAGGTGTAATAGTCCATGACCTAGATCTGAATGCACCAGAGCAAAGAAGTCAAATCTCGAAGCATCCAGGTGGTTGCATCCTTTTTTAGTAGGTATGTTACACATAAAAATTGCATTAGGTTCAGAGAGTAGCATCGACATAATTGCCCCAACTAATGTTAGTGTTTGCGGCTCTAGAAACATCCAAATCAGAACTAGATGACTATTCCAAAATCCTCTTCTAGTATAATTTTTGCCTATTCCAAGTTTAGAACTACATTAGCATCAGAACAAGCTAAGTACATTACTTCTTTGTCATTTCCATAGCTAGCATAGTTGTACTTACTATTTTTAGCTTATCTTAATTTTAAAAATTCAGTATATGTTTATATATGAGTTTAGCACCTAATTGGCATGTTGTAGATCTGATCATCACCCTTGTGTATTATCATTTATATATTCTTAACCATATTTACCCAAGTAGGATCCATATCCAATTTAGGGTTAAACAGTCTATCATGGTTCTCCATACCTCTTACAAACCTACAAATCTTGTTTTCTAGCTTATCCCATGGCTTACAGACCTCTGTTTGTTCCCTTGAAGACCTAAAACTGATCATTGTGGTATTTAGGACCTACTTGACCTTCCACAACTCCTTTTCTTGCTCAATATTTTTGTCATAACCCTGCAGACCAATTGATAACCTTGGAACATGCTTGAAACCTCTACTTCATGAACATGATCAATCAAGAACAATTGTTGTGCTTCTTTTGCAGATCTATGGACTCATATCCATTCTTGTAAACCTATGTGAATCCTAGAATGGCATTTTTAGATGCAAGATAAGGTAAAATATTGAGAAACCTTCCTAAATATTGCACTAAAACATCTTGAAAATAATGGAAATAACTTTGATTTTTCTCAATGAGGGCTTACAAAGGTGAAACAAAGCTAAACATAGCCTTGACTGAGTTATCACAATTAGAAGCTTAACATAATTCACAAGGAGATAAAATAAGGGGGGACACAAAGTCAAAAACACTCCTTGAACAAGATGTATGGACCTTAAGGAGTTGTGGAGGAGTTTCAAACCTATGGATGACCTTTTACGCCCCTATTTGGAATATTTCAACTCTTTACATGACCTAATGAATTGATGTGAGACCTTTTGATATATTTTTACATTGAAATCACCTTTTAATGCCTTTAGTCATCAAATAGGCCTTGACAAGGGCTAATATGACCTTATGACCTCAAATATGCCTATTAGGATTTAAAAATATGCAAGAGTATGAGAAATCCTAACTAGTTCATATGGTCCCTAATTTTGGTCCAAAATAGTCAACATGAAGGCACAATAAAGCTCATATTCCCAACATGTGAAGTGGTGAGAGATCAAGGAGACTTGAAAATTCAACAAGTATTTATAAAATCTATGAGAAGGCTCTGACTCTTCACCTTTAAGGCCTTTCATTTTTAGATTCAAATAAACTTTTCAACTTTTACAATCCTTTGACATTCTAATTAAGGTCATATTATACAAAATATATTATGTTGCACACTTGTCACCTTTTGAAGTTACAAACATATTTGTGTGATTTATGATTTGTATCTTACTACCAACACAAGTTCAGTAGAATTTCCTAGAAATTTAGTGGTATCCCTTATTGTTTAATTTTATAACATGGCCTTGATAGTTCATTTGTTAGTGTTATACCCAATGGTTCATGCCAATTTGTTTTGAACCAAATTGTCACGATAACCCCTAGCAATATGTTGAATGAATAAGTTAGAATATTTAAAATGGTTCAAAAAATTTAACTCAAGCAAATGTGCAGAGTGATCATAATGTTTCCCCAAGTATTCTAGGAGGCCTTCTTAGGCCCTATTTTTATGATTAGAGAAGCTAGTTTGAGTCTTAAATAAAAAAGAAATAAAAAATTGATATGATTGTCATTGAAGAAATAGATATTATCCTAAAATATGAGCACAAAATGATCAAAAGTGTTACTATTGATGTTTTGGATTGTACCCTCTCAAGGGAGGCTCAGCTCTCTTCCTCCACATGGAACAATGGAGACATTCCTCTTGATGTGGGTTGCAAACTTGAAGGATGAATCTTTAGATTAGGGTTTAGATCCCCTTAATGCACCTTGAGGCCCTATATTTCCTACTGCTAACAATGGGGGGGGTGAAAAGAGAGAAATATTGAAAATAGAACCTAACTAATGCGGTGATGCAGCAAACCGGTTGGTCTACTCAGCTTTGACCTACAATTTACACCAGAGAGAAGCAAACATACACTTCATTCAAATGAGAGCCTTTCCCGCATCAGTGTTTCAATAGGGGATCTTATGGAGATACAAGGAGGAAAGACTACTAGAGGTGTTCTAAGACACACTATGGATAGCCTATTCACATGCGCCTATACTCTAAGCTGGACACTTCTTGTCTTTCAAATTTCTTCAGACTTTTTGTGACTATCAAATTTCTTTGAACAAAATGTCCGAAGAAATTCCTTCAAACATTTTTTATAAAGGAATTCTCTTTTGGATTTTCCTCTTTGGTTTTCCTTCAGACAAAAAGTCTGAAGGAATTTCTTCAGACATTTTGTCCGAAGGAATTATTTTCGCTTATCACTTTTTTCTGAAGGGTAAGTTCCCTTCAAGCTTCTTATCTTGCCCCTTTGCTTCAACTGGCTACCCTCCGCAAGGGCATTTCGAGCTAAAAGTGCCCTTCAAAAATTTTGCACTGCTCCTTACACTAATGAAAAGCCCTCTACAAGGTCCATTCTACCTTCTAACATACCCTTCAGAAGTTCTGTAAAGGTCCATTTTATCTTTGAAGTGTCTCCTGCAAGGGCACATACCCTTCAGGGAAATTGTAATGACCCTACATAATGCCCAGGTGCCTTCTATGGAAAAACACTTACCTTAAGAAGCGTCTAAGACCAATTCAGGGTCTTTCGAAGGACTTACTCAAAAGCTTTGAAATAAAGATGTCTCAAAACCCAATTGCTTCTTCCCTACCCTTTCAGGTTTGTGAAAGACTCCAACTCATGAAAATTGGCAAGTAAAGGACCCTGTAAAACCTGACTTGCACTAGAAATGGCCATAGACCCCTTTGGGTTTGTCAAGAGCTCTTGCACCTCACTTGTAAAGCTTACAAGTAATGTTGTTCTGAGAACCCGATTGCTCTGTGAGTGCTGGAAAAGACCAATGCTTGATGAAACAACACCTACACCTACACAAAAGCAACTTTTTCCTTGATTTTCAAAAGGATTAAGACCTAGTTTCTAGGCAAAAGGGCATGAAGAACAAGGCTTCAAGGCAAAAGAAGGGGGTGCCCATTTTGGCATGCATGATTCACAAAATGGTCAACAAATTGGTGACTCACAGGGGAAGCATGCATGTTATGCTTGAGAACACTGGTGGCCTAAAAGTCCATTGGGCATGGAGTTAGGATGCGGCTTGAAAAGTTGGCAATAGCCTTGTAAGGACCTAAGAACCAACAAATATTTTACCCCAAACAATAAGTAAAAAACACACACAAAGGCTAAAAACACTACACACATGTATAACCGCACTTAGGGAAAATAAGGAAAAAACAAGGAAACTATGTACATGACAAAAGAAACCTAGTAACAATGCTTAAGATATATCCTATTGACTGGGATATGTAGCTCTTCACCATCCAACTTGGAGAGTTGAAAAGCATTGTGCTACTTGCATTGGGTGATGATGTATGGGCCACTCCATAAGGCGTCAAACTTCGTGTGTCTTCTAGGCTTGGCTCGGTCCTCATCCCACTTCAAGACAATGTCACCTTTTGAGAATTTCTTTGGCATAGACTGTTAGGGTATGGAGCTAAAAGCTTCACCAAAGAGCAGACTTAAACAGGTTCGGGTCTACACAGACGCCGGCGTCGGTCAGGAACGACCGACGTCGGTCAGTTGCAGTTGCAGAGGCGCCGATGTTGGCAGTAGGGTCGGTCAGTGATGGTCACAGGCGAACAGGCAGGAACCGACGTCGGTTACCTGTGTGTCCAGAAAGCGATTTCCGTGGATGGAAGCGAGTGTTTGCATGATGAGTTTGAGTTGTAGTCTCAAGCTTGCGTCTCTATTATTAGCAATATTATTTTTAGAGCCCTTGTTGAAGAGGCTTAACTGTTTGTTGTAAGAGCATGCTCAAGTTTCCTATTTCTATATGTAGGAAAGATCTTCTTAGCTTAGTGAGTAGAACTGTAAGAGTAGAACATTGTGAATGTTTGAAGGACAGTACTGAGTTGCATCAATCCAGGTTGTTGGATTTGATTGTACTTGAGAGAGAGCTCTTGAGGAATAGAGATCTAGTGAGAGATCTTGTGTGCATCTGAGAGAGGTGTGGAAGAACGAAGTTTCTTCATTGTATTCCTATTGTAAAGAGTTTTAATACAAGTTTTCAGGGTGTTTTCTTGTATATCTTGTTCTGTGCTATTTATCATTTCAGTTAGTTATCTATCTGATTTATTTCCGCGTTTATTGCTTTCACAAGTGTAATCCATTGTTGGTTGATCCCCAACATAGACCTCTTATCAAAATGCTTCTTTGTTTGTTGTTAGCAGTTGGTCATTGCATCCATGGCTTGGTCTCTCACTTCTTGAAGCTCCATTAGCTCAGAATACCTAACTTTCAGGTTGTCACTCTCCACTAATTGTAGCTGATGGGCAAGATCCAAGGCTAGTAACTCAAGTGAGATAGGAAGTATAGCTTCTCTTCCATACAGAAGTGTGTATGGTGAATTCTTGATCGCCCTCTTTGGAGTGATCCTATTTTCCCAAAGAGTTATCTTCAACTTGGCATGCCAAGTCCTTTGATTTTCTTCCATTGTCCTTTTTATGACCCTAATCAAATTCTTGTTTGTGGACTCAGCTAGCCCATTCCCTTGTGGATAGTATTTGGAAGAAGTGTTGAGATAGATGTCATACTTTAAGGCCCACTCACTTATTTTTGTTCCCAAGAAAGCTAATGCATTGTCTGAAATGATTGTGGGTGGGACCCCAAATCTCATCACTATGCCTTCATAGAAGTCTAGGACTGCACTCTCATTGGCCTCTTTCAAAGCTACGGCCTGTATCCATCTTGTGAAATAATTTGTGGCAATCAAAACCCACTTGTGGCTAGCACTAGGAGGATTTGCTTAAGAGGGAATAACACCAAGGAAAAGCGATAAGAATGATTTCCCGTGGAAGTTTCTACCAAGGGGCTTTCAAATAAATCTTGTGCCAATATATTTGTATTTTTTTCATACATAATCCTGTGGTTTGCATTTGTTTCTGGAATCCTATCATTTCACCCCATAAGATAATCCAAAAACATGTCATTGATTCTAAAGGAAAATAGAATAACCTAAGTTCATAGCTTACAGGGCATGATTTTTTTTGGGAATGTTGTAGAAATATTTTCATTTTTTTCTTACATATTATAATTTTGACTTTCAGAAGAATTTGGATCCATTGTATCATCACGAACCAAAACTAATTAGTAGTTTTGAAAAAAAAGTTAAATAATTGGTAAACATTTATTATGGCAGCTATGAATCAGATCAACAATTTTAACCGAAGCTATGAACCGAGAACGCTTTTGACCAAATTTATGAACCAGAAATACAAAGAGATATTCAAAGGAAGCACAGAGAAAGACAAACAAACAAGGGAAACAAAGTCCCAACAACAAGAAATTTGCCAACTATTAGCAAAAACAAACCAAACAGCGCAAAAAGATACCACTGCCCTAAACTGTTCTTGTGCTTGATTTTCTTATTAAAATGGACTTCATCTTCTAAAGATGCAAGATTAGCAAAAACATTTTTACAATTCATGGTCTTGAGATAATATTTGGAGTTTTATCAATTTCCAAGAGTTCTTTTGTTGCACTTTTGTATTCTCTGAGTTGCACATAATCTGCTGAAAATAATTTATGCGAAGAATTGACCTCTACCTTCTTTGGATGACTTCTACACTGACTATCTGGAGAAGGGGTCTTCAAGTTGTCCCCATGTTCCTCAAGGGATAATTTATCCTTAATATTCAGCAATGCTTTAACAAGGACACTAGGAGGGGATTGCTCTAGGGTGACACCCATAGATGAATCTTCCTTCATAATAGATTGATTTGACATGTCCATTTGGACATCTCCACTTAAGATGACATGTTTGTTGACATCCATAGCATCAGATGCTCATATTCTCATTATCAACCGATTGATTCCATATGCCTTCACTTGATTGAAGAGTTATACTTTGAGGCCCTGGGATGGCCACATTCATCAAAATTGTCATTCGGACTTTGCTCTTATGGATCCTCCAATTCAAAATTCCCTCAATATGCTCGTCCAAAAACAAAAGTTTTCTAATGGCATCTCCTATTTTGATAAATATCCGTTCACTTCAAAACTCTAAGGGGAGAGCATATAGATTTTACCCATACAAGAATAAGACTGGAATTTTCAGTTAAAGGGTTAAAACCTTTAGACTATGGGTTAACATATATGCCCTTTGGCCCATGAACCATATGAATCCATATTCCATGACATAATTCCTACCTTCTAGACGAGAAAGAAACAACGAATAAATTCTTGAGGAGATTAATGTGAACCTCTTCAGAGGTCCATGGAAATCTGATTTTTTTCCTCAATTCCTCCAAAGATGCTCTTCTACCTCTGATCCAATGAATGAGAGTTAATTCTTCGAAGTGATCTCGATCTAACTCAAATTCTTCATCTTCAATCATGAATAAAGTTGAGGCACACACCTTTTTGACCAAATCATGCTTTGTTTATGGCGTTGTATTTTTTTCTATTTTTTCCTAGCTCAAAGACAGCTTTCATGTTGTTCATACACAATAGATTTGTCGATCTGAATTTCCCTCACTCAGTTGTCATCATTTTGTTGGCAAAAAACAGCCTTTCTAAAGCTTCAATGTCTGCCATTCCATGTCTTCTAAACAGTGGTTTCGTCAACCAGAAACAACCAATTTGTCATTTTTTTTTCTACCATTCCATCATTCATCCACAGTGATTTTGTTGCTCATCAATAGTAGTCATTATGTTGCCATTTTGTCACTACTCGATAGAAATTACATTGCCATTATGGTTTTCTCCCATGTTTCCATTATGCTTTGAAAATAATATTGGACAATGCTTTGAAATTTATATTTGGACCATGCTTCAAACAACAATTTTTTTATTTTTTTCAATACAATAGACATCTAATTTTAGTACAAAACTTTTTTCATTGTCTTTTCTCATTTTGTCATACTTGGTCCGCTTGCATTAATTGACTATTTTAGACACTTTCTAGCCCCCACTAAATTATCTCCAACCTTTGAGCCTCCTAAATGTCTTCAGTGTTGTATTAAATTTATCTACTTTTAGTGTTTGTCTTGGTCATCTATTCTCTGAGAAAATTTGTCTTTCCCTGGACATTTGTTTTCCTTGGTACAGATTCAATGCTTTGATAAATCTACCCTGGGCCGCCTTACCCTCATTTCTTGCACTTCAACTTTAGCATATTGCAATCTTCTATAGTCGCCCTTCGTGTGTCATGTCCTAAAGATCCCTATATATATCCAAGTCATTCCTACTCATTTTAACTAAGTGTCAAGTATTATTCAAAGAGTGAGCGAACAAGGAATCCTTCTCTATTATCCTAAAGATCCCTATATATATCCAAGTCATTCCTACTCATTTTAACTAAGTGTCAAGTATTATTCAAAGAGTGAGTGAACAAGGAATCCTTCTCTATTATTCAAGTTAGGGTCTTCGTTGACCAGATCTATTGCTACATTTGCAATGCAGTGTACAGCTTGATAATTCAGTGTTATTCTAAATCTTGTGACATCATCCACTTGTACCAAAAGAGGGTTTAGACGAATGTTCATGTACTTTGTATTGCACTCACTAGCAAGAGGAGGCAAACCTCTCACTCGAAATTTTACTTACATGCACAAGAGAACTAAATTGACTCTAATTCCAAGCGTGTGGGATGCGTAGCTACAACTCAAATGGTAGCTCGGGTCAACTAACTCTTCACACATTTGTCTTGCTACTATGGGTAAAGCCAAGGAGCTAAAAAAAGACAAATATGCACAACATTTCTACCCTACAATGGCACAACATTGTATGACCACTGACAGTGCACTTGCACAACAAAATTCAGAATCTAAAACAAATCGAAGTATAGATTCAGCAGCTGAAACATATTCGGCATTTACAAGAATACAGATTCGACGGCTTTCTAAATCTGCCTACGGCATATTCGACAATTACAATTGAAATGTCAAATCCATCATTTAGGTTCTGACATCCCAATTTGACACAGTGGCGTATAATCACTTGCCCAGCTATGTCAGATTCCATTCTCCTTTGTCATCTTGTCTTAGTCAAATTGTTTGTTCCATCGACTATCTTTTCAGCACAATTGGGATTCTGATCTGCAATTTAGGACCATATTTACTTGAGAATCCTTTGCATCACTTATATACCTTAAGGTGCATTAACTTATTTGCGCTAGTATCAATAAAACAATATAACCGGTTAATCCTTCTAAATATATGCAATCGTTTTAAAATAGCCTCTTTGGTTGCTCTGTAAAAATGTTGACATCCCAGGTTAAAACACAAAAAAACGGTGCTGCTTATGCAAATCTAGTATAGAACAATGTGCTTGTCTGAATGATTTTCAATGGCATTTAACATTACTTACAAACAGCTTTGTTGTTGTTTGATAACCAATTGAAATGGTTTTTTTACTAGTTTTGAAAAACAATGGTTTTTTCTTTCTGGTTTGATAAACATTTAAAATCATTTTTTCTTTCGGCTTGCCAATTCCTTTTCAAACAAGAAATCGTAACTGGCCTCCTGAATGCTTAATGGCCTGCAGGAACATATTCTCAATCAAAAAAATCATTGAAAACAAAAATCTTGACTATTGGGTGTTATGTGAACAAACAGAGCTTGACAAACAAATTCCAAATAACCTGCGCATACGTAAAGACTAACCCCCAACCCACTATTTGCTACAATTCAGAAGAATCACATGTTTCGAGGGCAGAAATAAAAATAGCAGTGAGAAGTGTTAAATCGTGTGACCAAAGAAGCTCAGAATGGTCACACGCCCAACCATAAAAGGAATCTACACCAGCCAAGAACATATATTTCAAGGACCGTGTCCCAACCCAATTGATAGTAATTGATTCAACTCAAGCCACTTTGAGAATAGCAGCAAAACACACTACAAGCACAAAAAATCTTCCTTGCATGAATGGAGTTATGCCAGCACCAACACCCCTCCTATCAGCACAAGACATCAGTGCAACCATCCAGTGTTGCTGGCTCCCAAAGCAAATAGAATTGTATGAAGGATTCTAGATTAAAGTCTTCCAAAAATCCCTGGGGGCCGTGGTTCAGCGGTAGGAAATGTGCCTGTTTTTCGCTGGGTCACAGTTTTGAGTCACAGTAAGTGACCCTGATTAACCTGGCACCCAAATTTACCAATCAAGAAAAAAAAGCCTTAACAAATGCTTTCTATAAAATAATCTAGTACTTTCATTTATTTACCAATGGAAATTTATCATACGTACATTCAACTGCATATTTAATGAGTTTTAGTGCACTCTCAGAAATTAGAAAGAGATTGAAACGATTTATAACTTAATCCTAGTTAAACAATGCTTGTGGGTTGCGGATGCCACCCGACTGCCCTTTCTGTGTAAACCAGCGATTTTTTATTGAAAGATGCATTTCCAATAGTAAATCCTAGTTAAAAACTATATATTTCTGAAAAGCAGTAATTGGGTCGTGGATGCCACCCAGCCACCCTTACTGTGTAGACCAGCGATTTTTTATTAATAGATGTGTTTCCAATAGTAAATCCTAGTTAAAAACTAATTATTTCTGAAAACTAACAAATGCCATGGGAAAAAAAGTTAATGCTAAATGTCAATCCTAGTTACAAACTGTTTTATTTCAGAGAACTGACATATGCCATGGGAAGAAAAGTTAATGCTAAATCGCAAAGAAAACACTCTTAGACATATACACAACGACCATGCAAGTGGAGATCGCATACAATCGGCACCTACACTTTGTAACGTATGTGCAATGCACTCACCAATGCAATAAAACCTTTTGAATTGACTAGTCTTGTGCTAATTTCAAGCCATGGAGCAGGGAAGAATCAATCCAATTCTTTGAAGTGAATCTCTACCTCTCCATACCCGAAAAGTATGCACTAGCTTAGAGTGTGTCAAACCTAGCTGCCTATGACAGAAAAAACCTAAAGAGTTTTACATTATGACAGAAATATGCCCAAGTGCATATACCCAATCAAATGTGTTTTATTAGGTAACTTCCTGTACTTCTTCAAGTTACTACCATACCGCTCATCCGCAATATGAAAAATGATATCATTCGTGACAACACCATATACCCAGTCAAACATGTTTATTCGGTAACTTCACATACTTCTTCAAGTTACTACCATACTGCTCATCCAAAATATGATAAATTATATCATTCGTGAGCACACCTTTGTAGTAATCATTTAAATAACTAATCTAAACAAGAATCAATCATGAACACATTTTCAATCATAAAAAAATAGCTTAGGGAAAAAATCCCTATCAAATATTGCCTCATGAAAGCTCTATACATCTCAAAACACCCATTCACATCAATTCAATAAAGTATTCATATTGATGCGGATCTTTACATATGGTAAATGACCGAAAAGGTTTCAACACCATATGCATAGCAGTAGACAAACAATTTCTGCAAATCTCAAAGAAACCAGGTTAAAAAGCTGAACGAGTACAACTTGAAATTTCAAAAAAAATTATTTTATAGATGGCTCAAATCCTTCAAATTTGAGAGAAAAATAACCGTCTAAGTTCAGATAGTTTCACAGCAAGATCAAGGCCTCCGTTACTTGTCTATGTCCTCTATTTCCAAATGCCAAAAGCAATATCTACCATAAAGAGGGGGAAACAGGAGAAAAATGCCTTTTGGCAAATCACCAGTTACGTAAATATCCATTCACAGAATAGAAGCTCATTGCAGATTACCTAACCAATCACTGTTGATTCTGCATGGGGGCCCAAAAAACCACCGTTACACAGATCAAAGTCATCATTCATCTTCAATGCCTCCTTGTCTATCACAAAATAAGGATTGTCACCTATTATCTATTATATAGGGATAGGGGGCGCCCCCTCAATATAGCGACCCCCTTAGATAGATACGGCTGCCCACGTGCTCTCCCGTTGCCATATAGATTCGATACATATCCTCAGCCTATCGGCCAGCCGAGTGCTATGGCTATATAGAGTCGTCATAGCATCACGGGAGAGGAATCAACAAGTCTCCCGATAGGCCCTATCTATACATGGGGTGGCTATATTCTATATATAGTATATAGTTGGCACCCCCTCCCCTATAACTAACCGATAATCAAACATATATGTATATGGGGCCCAGAGACTATATTGACTCCAGTTAGGCTCGAGGCCAAGCCCTATATCGATAGAACTCCCCTATAGATTGGAGGGGGGTAGGCGCCCTATCTATCATTCCATATACCCCTATCTAGACTCTATATGGCTTGGCGGGCATACATAGAGATGTATAGAGAGAGGCAGCCCCCTCCCTGAACTATCTTAGGGCGAGTTCCTAGTTGTTCAGCCAGGATACCATAGCATGTAAAATGATTATCATTCTTCGATACACCACTACTCTAACTTATCATTTGAATATCTAATTAGATTTTAAAAATCAGTCATAAAGGCATTCTCAGTTATAACCATTTCTTAGAGGGAAAATGCTTATTAATTAAAAACCATACATAAGCTCATCGCATCCTAAAACACCTGTACACATCAATGAAACACAAGTCATGACATAGATCTTGAATACAGTAAATGACTGAAACAGTCCCAAAACCATAAGCATGGCAGAAGATATACAACTGACTGCAGAACAGAGAAATTTGTTGAAACAGTTGAAGAAGCTGAATCTGGAATTTCAATGAATTTTATTTCATTACTGACACAAATCCCTTAAATTTGATACAAATTAATTCACAGCGTGTTTAAAGGCGACTTCCAGATACTAAAAACAATAGCTACCATAAAGAAGTGGGAAACAGAAAATAAAAAGCCTATTACATAATGATCCATTCACAGAATACAAACTTGAAGCAGATCAACCCATCACTGTTAATCTTTCTGCAATACTTTAATTCCAAAATCCTCATAGCAAATGTTCCTAAGAATTACAATTACTGAAAATCTGCTTCCAGATCTGCACAAGCGTCCCAAAAGAAAACCACCATCTTACAGCTCAAAGTCATCATCCATCTTCAATGTCTGCGCGGCAGCCTCCTCATCATCATCATCAATCACAAAATATGGATTGTGCCCTATAGGCTGGAACCTGTAACCCGTAAACACATAAAACCCAAGTGTTGCCAATTCTCCAGCCAAGATGCTAGTCCAGGCATACTGGTAAGCAGTAATGGTAGCCAATGCATACACCACAACCCTAGTAAAATAAATATACCCAACCACCACAATATAATACTGCCTGAAAAGTGTCAATTTCATCAGATTCACCGCAGCCTTACCATCCGTGTGTGCAGCCTCACGCAAATTCTTGATAGACCAGACAATTGGGAACAGAACAGCGCAGCAGCAGATCACATCAACGAGCAAAAACATCTGCTTCCAGGCAAGCCAGTCTTTTGCATATGGCCCAGTCTCATCTATCACAACAGTGGCAATGTTGGCAATAACTTGCAAGGGAATCACAACCATCAAAACCTTTTTCTCCTTCCCCTGAAGGTAGGGTTTCAAAAATGACCAGCCGGTGCCAATCAGGACAATTAGGGTGAACAGCATAATTCCCTTCAGGAAACTAAAGATATAAAACAGCACATCCCATCCATGGGCAGTCCCTGTTCTCTTAATAAAAGATTTATCTTCTGCCTCACATATTAAATTCAGGGCTTTGAGGCAGACTAGCGCAATCATAAAGACATGGATCCGGTAGGCCGTAGCTCGGTTTTTTACCACGACATAGATCCAAACCCCAGCTAGAACTAAGTATATTACAAACAACCCAAAATAAAGCTTGGGAAGCACTGTTTCCCCTGCGGAAAGATAATCTCTAGACTCGTTCCCACCCTCTAGATTATACATCACAGTCTTAACGTCCATTGAAACTAGGGTATCGGGAATACAATTGGCAAAAACTAGAGTGAACTGATTTGGGTGTACTTCATCGTAGGTTTTGTTAAATTTGTTGCGTTGGAGATTATTGAAAGTGAAGAGCCGTCTGATGAGCTTACTGTCGAGGACACAGTGAATTTCGCTGCGCTCGAGCTGCTGGAGGACATGGATCCAAGCGTCTCGTGTGCTGAGAAAGAACCCCATGTGAAGAGGGTCGATTTCCTTTGCGGCCTTGTACGACGCATCTGTCACTGTGATTTCTAAGCGGCCTCTGTGCGTAAAACCAAATTCGTCAAAAGGGATGATCGATCGGGCGTCGGATCGAATCTCCGACAAGCGTATTTCGGCAGTGGACAGGGGAACGAAGGCTGCTAACAGGGTCAGGAACACGAACATGTATAATGCCAGGGTCGCCATTGATGATTGTAAATCAGATCTCTCAAATGGAATAGCAGAAACGAAGCGGAGGGTATTTAATAGCGGGCTTCTTGGATCAGGTACACGTTCCGTCGAAGGGGTTAAGTGGGGGAAGCTGTGGGTTTGTGGGGTTGCTCAAAACTTCCATGTTATTTCTTTTGTGGGGTTAGGGCAAAGGGTGCATGGATGGTTCTCGGGCTCAACTTAACCCTAATTTAATTCTTTATTCTTTGCTCCTAGTGTTAGGTAAGCACAATCCCAAAGGTTTTTGGAGGGAGTTATAACAAGAGAAGAAACATACAGAAAATAATATAACAGAATTTCAATGGTTAGAGTATGCAAAACTGTTTTATGAGTGTGATTATGAGGAAGTCCTCCATCCCAATGTTAGCACGTCAACCGAGCTCTTCTCAGATGAGGAGATCAAACAGGGTATAAATAAATTAACAAATGGTAAAACACATGACATTGACAGGCTACAAGCTGAATTCTTAAAGTGGGGCGCTGAACACCTTGCTCCGCACATCAAAAGAATTTTTAATGAGGTCACGCAATGGGGATTTCTAGTGGAGTGGACGACTAGTGTCGTTATCCCTCTCTTCAAGAGTGGGGATATCAATAATCCCTCTAACTATCGTACTATCATGGTCAACCCTCTTCTTGGAAAGTTATTTGGGAGCTTGATCGAACGTCGAATCAGCAGTTGGGTAGAAAAAAAAGGGAAAAGAGCAAAGGGACATGCTGGTTTTAGACCAAGACACTCTACCATTGATCACTGCATTACTCTTAGGCATTTGATTGAAAAAGCTTGGAACACCCAAGGTGGGGAAGCTTACTGTTGTTTTGTGGATTTTAAAAAAGCTTTTGACACATTTCCCAAAGACAAACTCTGGAAAAGGATGGAAGAATTGGGGGTCCCTGATGAGTTTAGAGCAGCTGTTCACAAACTTTATGAGCGTGTTAGAGAAAAAATCAAAACTAGAGAAGGCATGTTTGAATGCTTCGGAAACATCGGGATCAAGCAGGAGTGCCCACTCTCTCCCACTTTGTTTGGTCTTTACATTGACAAACTTGAGGAATGGATAAATAAAACCGAAGGGGGTGGCATCCAGTTGGCCAGTTTTGTAGTAAAGCTACTTTTATATGCAGATGATCTTATTCTTATAGCAACAACTACCCATGGTTTGAGGGGTCATTTGAAGGCTTTAAAGCTATTTTTCCAAGATGTTGGGATGCAAGTGAACATTAGCAAGACTAAAGTCATGATCTTCTCTCTAAAAAGGAAACAACAGCAAACTAATTTTATGTTTGAAGGTAGCCCGTTGGAAATCATCGAAGAATACAAGTATCTTGGCATTGTTTTTCATAACAGGCTCAGTTGGGAAACTTGCAGGGAGAAAAGGATTCAAGGAGGTTGGAGAGCTTCTTACCTTCTCCAGAACAGGTGTAGGAAAGCGGAACTTTGGGACTGGAAAACCAAGAAAACCCTTTTTAGTTTGTTGGTCACACCGGTTGTCCTCTATGGGTGTGAGGTTTGGGGAAGCAGCATATCAAATCACAGATGGAGACAGTTGGAAAGAATTTAAAAACATCTTATCACCAGTAGTCTTAAAGTTAAAGCAACTATTCCATATGAGATCCTCTTGGCGGAGGCCGGTACTTTCCCAATGGAAGATGTGGCAATTTTACAGTTACTAAGCTACCTAAAAAAGGTTGAAAGCATGGAGAATCATCGGTGGCCCAAAATCGTGGTGAACGAGGTGTTAGATCGGAGGATGAAGACGTGGATGAAGCAAAACATAAAGTGGTTGGGAAAGTGGGACATTAAGTTACATGAGTGCCCTAACACCAAAGAGGAAATAAAAAAGTTTGTGTTAGAAAAATTCAGGTCTGCCATGTGGACAAATCAAATTGGGCGTACAAAAATGCATTATATTAAAGAGTTCGATCCCACTTGGGAACACAGGGATAAAGCATACCTAAGTGCCGATCTTAAAGGTAAAGCTAGGCTCCTAGTGGCACAATTGAGGACCGGTTCACACCATGTTAGGTGTGAAACTTGTAGATGGACGGTTCCCAAGGAAAGGTGGGAAGATAGGACTTGCATTTTTTGCAGTGAAAAAACAGTTGAAAGTGAACGACACTTTATTAGGGAATGCGATGTGTACAAGGATATCCGTATGTAGCAAGATAACAACGTGAATATGGGCAGTTTTAGTGAGTTATTTGAGGAAAAGAGGCTACACAACACAGCTTGGCTGTTGGTAAAGATTCATAAGAGGTGGGATGACATCGAAAGGAATCTGAAGAACTCCTAATGGTCTTGACACTTGGTCCCATAGACTGTTTGGTCTCGTGGACGTTATTAAAACTCATTTAATTCATTCCTCGTGTTTAAGAAAATTATATTCTCAATTATTTTGTATTGAATGAATGGCGAGACCAAGTATTCTAACAAAACCAAAAAATTATATGTTAATATATTACTTGTCACAAGGATTTGTATAATTTTCAATTTTTGTTAATGTTGGATTTTATCTTGTAGATCTTAATCATAAAATTTTGATATCTCTCCTCCTCAAATAAGTTATTTAAGTTGAAAACTCTCAAGTTTTTGGTATACTTGATACAAATGTCATTATAGGCTACACGCTTTGTGATGTAGTGTCATTCTCTCCACCACCTCCTTGTTAAGAAATAGGCATGTTTTCATTTATCACTCCTCCTTAGACATTATACACCTGTAGACATCCAATTCCTAACACCATTTGTGTTAAAATTGTCAATCTTACTCAAATCGCACTCAAATGCACATTTTAGGCCAAAATCCATAAAACACGTTAAATGGTTCGAGCTTGTCATTTACAAATGTCAATTTAGGCTAATGTATCTCTAAATGGGGTAATGCATTTTATAGGATACCTAACTTTGATCAAATTATTTCGAGTCAAAATGATGATTTCACCATTTAGTGCTCTGAATCAGTATTTTATTATAATTCATTATAACACATCATGTACCTTTATTTTCTTGTGTTGGCAACATTCTAAATGAGAATATGGTTCCAACACATCTAACATTGCCTTTCAATTCTTCTCTAGTCAAATTATGACCTAGTAATATAACATTCTGATCATTTTGATTAATTATGCACCAATTTTCAAAGAATTGCATTAAATTTGATTAACCTTGTTTAAGCTAATTAATCCAAAATAAGAGCTTAAGTAAGAATTCCATGGAACTTATTGAATATCTCATTATTAAAAATTGATTATTGATATCTACATCACCTAGTGACATCATCATATGGGATGGCATCCATTGAGTCATAAATGCATAAAATATCATATTATGACCTCCCATGTCTCTTTAATGCCTTCCATGCCTCATTAATGCCCATTTTTCCTAAATCATTATGAGGGTATTTATTGATTTTAGTCTCCAAAATTGAATGGATTCTTGACCACACATCTTGATCTCAAGATGGACAGTCACAATTCATTATGATCAATCTAAAAAATCTATAAATATAGAGGCCATGAATATCATTTTTAAGTTCAATTATTGTAATGTTATAATGCTAAAATCTCTTCACAACTCATTTGTGTTTTGATTATTTGTGTTATTTTCATTTGGATTAGCTTCATTGATAGGCTAGATTAGGGATTCCTTCTAGTTTTGAACATAGGTTTTGCAAAGTATTCACGAGACATTGGAGGAGTTTGGTCACCATTGTTGACAAAGACAAAAATGCTTGATCAAGGGGAGAACATGCTTGGAGCCGCTCTTAGGTGATGGAATTGATTTGGAAAGGTAACTAGTATTGTTTTATTTTATTTTATTCTTCATTGTCATTAACAACCCCCGCATGAATAGTTTGGCTTGATTTAATTAGCTCTCTATGCATTTTTCTTTGATTTCTTGGACTAATGCTTGACTAATCATTCTTGTAATCCACTTTACATTTTAGCACGTCCGATGGGACCACACCCCACGAATTTGATCAACTAACACTTACAAACAACCTACTAACCATTTCTTTGCAAAATCTTGGAGTGTGGGAACAAAGAAGGTGAAAATTTGAGCAAAAATCTATTTTTATAGAAGTCACAATTTTGCTACTATAAGTCATGGTTTTGTCCTTTGGCCTATAATCTCGTAACTCACACAGTCATGAGATTATCAACCTGAGTCACGATTTTACCTAACTGAGTCACGGTATTTTTGGTAAACCATTAGCAATTAGGTGATAATATCGTAACTCGTAAGTGGCAGTATTGTAACCCTGTAACTCGCAAGTAACAGTATTACAACTCTGCTACTCGCAAGTAATGATATTACAACCCTGATACTAGAAATTCATAGGAATAACAACTTGAGTAGTGGGATTGTCAAACTCAAATAGCGAGATTGTCCAACCTAAATAGCGGGGTTGTTAACCCAAATGGTAGGATTGTTAACTCGAATAACAAGATTGTTAGCTCAAGTAGTAGAATTATGATTTTTGTTAAACTAACCTGAGTAGCGATATTGCCTTTCTGAGTCATGGTTTTACAGAGTTATGGGATTGCATTGTGAATTAATGAGATTACACTGTGTGAAACCCTAGAGCTAACTTTACAAAGTTATTTGTCTCATTTGGAAAAGTGCTTCAAGGCTAAATGGAATTCTAACTTTTTCCTTGCAGAGCAAACTTGAAAGAGGATCTAAACAAGCTTAATCTAGTCTTTTTAAACTCTTTTTAAGTGCTTAAAAAGGATTAGGAACATTTATTTTGGGTGCTTAAGGAAACAATTAGATGTTTTATTGAATAGTTTTTGTTGTTCTTTCAAAGTTTTGCATCTTAAAGCTAAGGGACTAAAGAACATCACTAAACTTCTTGATTTAAGTGCTTTAAAATTGAACACATTTCAAAGTTTGTCTTCAATAGATCATTGCTTTATTAGAATTAATTGGAAAAAAGATGTTAGGATCCTCCTTGGAGTACAATTGAGTACCTTTGTATAAGCAACTAAACACAGAATTAAACCAGAAGTAATAAGTAACTAGAAATCAGAAACAACAAAGAATAAGAGATACGAGAAACAATACAATATGTATTAACACTCTTCCAGAAGGAAATACAATGAAGAAATCTCACTCTTCCCACACCTCTTGGGTGTACAGTAATTCTCCCTCAAGAGTTCTCTCTCTCTCAATTACAATCAACAATCAACTCAATACCGCGTTGTTCCCTCCAGTGACAATCAACCCAATGGTTGTTGTTGCCTACCTTCCAAGTGACAATCAACTCAACCGTTGTTGCATACTCTCACAGCAGATCTTCTTGATCTTGCACCTTGCAGATCTAATTGACCTTGCTTACATTACAATACAGCTCCATGGGTCTCTTAAATAGATCCCAAACCAAACAATAATTAGAAATGCAGACTCAAGACTAAAATTAGTCTTTACATGCAAACTGACTATTCGTCTAAAATTAGAACAGTTTTAGAAATGCACAGATGACCGACGTCAGTCTAAAGGTGACCGATGCCGGCCAATCCATAACCGATGCTGGTTACTGTGTAGCTAGAGATAACTGATGTCGATTACTGTGTAACCCAGCAACCTCCACATTTGCATATCTGTGAAGCTTTTAGCTCTACAACTTAACAATCTCCCACTTGGAGATAAACAACTGCACCTATACATGTACCTGTACAGCCTCTAATTTGTTTCTGGCTTGTTTCTCCATCTTTAAACTCAATCTTGAAGACCAAAAAAATTTAAATGAAGATTCAACTTCTCTTTTATTCGCGGCTTTGTTAACATATTTGCAGGGTTCTTATCCGTATGGATCTTTTCTAGCTTCAACTGTCCATCCTCCAATACATGTCTAGTGAAGTGGTACCTAAGCTGTATATGTTTGGTTCTTGAATGAAAGGTTGAATCCTTTGCCAAATGAATTGCTCTTTGACTATCACTGTGTTGTTTCCAAAATTAGCTTAGCTCATTTTTGGAAACAACCCCCTACGAAACTTGTTCGTTTCATTTTTCGTCTCTCTAAGTTCATTTTTCGAGACGAATTTCAAAATTTATTTTCGTCTTGGCCTCGAAACGTGAAGTGGTTACCATCTCGTCCCAGCCAAATTTTCCCTTCCCCAGACTCTCCTTCCGGAGTTAGTCTTTTTCATTCATTTTTCATGCAGGGGCGGTATTTTTTGCCGCCTCTGCATTTCCTTTGTTTTTGTGCAAGGGCGGCAAATTTTGTTGCCCCTACACGTTTCTTGCAAGGGCGGCAAATTTTGCCACCCCTGCTCTCCGGCCTGTAAGGGCAGCGATTTTTGCCGCCCCTGCAAGATGAACCAACTACATGCAAGGGCGGCAAAAATTGTTGCCCTTACACGTTTCAATTTCTATGCAAGCATTAATGGCCGCACGCGGCGGGTTGTTGGGGTGGGTTTTTCACCCCATATAATCCGATTTGAGCCCCATTCTCCTCATTACTTCCTCCTCTCCTTCTACCTCTTGCACCTGAGCGCCTCAGTTGACGATTCGAAGCACGAATTTGTGGATTCAACCTCGTGGCACGTGCAATTTCTTAGGTAGGGTTTGTTTTTACGTTTATTTCTTATTTTAGCTTAGCATTCATTTAAGGTTTTTGTTTTTATTTTTGTTTTTCTTCTCCCTTCTACCCGTGAGTTTCCGCTAGAACTTCACGCGGGTGGAAAATTTTGCCACCCGCGTCCTTGACCGCGTCCTTCCACCCATCCCTCCTCTCATTTTTGCGAATGTTTCTTTTCCGTCCTTGATAGCGGGCTTCTCCTTTTCCTCCGCCCACAGTTTTCTCTTCACACGCGGGTGGCATTTTTTGTCGCCTGCATTTTCTTTTTCCCCCAATCGTGCAAGGGCAGTGATTTTCGCTGCCCCTGCACGTTTTTCTACTTCTACGTGCACAGGTGGCGAAAATCGCCGCCCCTACACGATTTTACAACTGCAGTGCAAGGGCGGCGATTTTTGTTGCCCCTGCTTTTTCCTTTCATGCTTGCAAGGGCAGCGAAAATCATTGCCCCTGCATTTTTTCAGCTGCAAGGGCGGCGAATTTTGCCGCCCCTGCTTCTTCTTCCAACTTTATGCAGAGGCAACAATTTTTGCTGCCCCTGCATTTTTTCCTCCATTTTCGCTAACTCTCAGAATTTTTTCCGAGTTGTCCCTTTCATACTTTTTCTTCCTCATTTTTTGCTCCTTCTCTAGACCTGGCCTATTTAAGTGTACTCCAGTAACTCATATCACTTAAATTGCACTCTCCCTCTCTCGCTCACTCTCCTCTCATCTGTGATCATGACTGCAGCACCTTCAGCGAACTCCTACACATCTACTCCCATCCAGTCAGGATTGTTCTCCATGACGAAAACATCTCCCAAGAAAGCGAAAGCTATGAAGTACAAGTACCAAGGCGTCTTCCCACCCACATCAGTCTCTTCGAATGTCGACGACATTCGAGACACCAAAATCAGCCACGTGGACATGGCCGAGTTCCTAGCATGAACCAAGGCGATAAATCCCAGCACTGGGATAAAGAGAATATTTGAGAGCAACATTCACCTGTGGCCGCTTTCTCAGTAGCAGCGCATCATGCCAAGTTCGTTCTCCAATGTACACATTTTTACAAGGAGACCAGGTCAATTTTAGACGCCAGTGGCAGCATGATAATTCGATTGGACCCCAATTTTATTGCCAAAGTTTTTATGTGCCCTCCAGCCACCGAAGTAACCCAAATCGACTTCATGGACGCACAAAAAGAGTATGACAAAGACCCTGAGAGGGCAAAGAAAGTGATAAATTACAAGTGGCTAAAGACCCCTAGGACCGGCCTCTCTAGATGGCCGAAGAACTTCTCAAGGAGCGATTTTGTCAAGGAAGTCGGTGCCCTGATCACCCTTCTCAACAGAGTATGGGGCCTCCCGTCTTCTTCACAATTCCATGAATGGATGTATCCATTCATTAAGATCATCCTCCAGGGCAAGCAAACTATCTTTTGGGACGAACAAATCAGCAATGTCATTCACGAACAGTTGACCAGGGTACAGACTTCCTTTAAATTCTATATGACTTCATACCTGGTCTACATAGCTGCTGCAATGTGGTCTTTCTCGAGATTGACTACAGAAGGGGATAGAAAGACCACCCCGGTCTACTCATATTATCCTCAGCTGACGCTTTAGGGGTCGACACGTCATTTCAAGAGAGTAAATGATGCATTCTTTGTCGTGTTTTTGTGTCTCTTCGATCCTCAGCTAGAACATAAGAGAATATCAGACGAGGCTTGGGCCGTGGTAAATGGTTATGGCTGTATGTTCCTCTAGTTCCACACTTTCTATTATCTTCGGGTTGGTTTTTACCAAGGCTACCTTTATATGCTCCCCAGGTTCCCTTCAGACAAGTTAGTTCTAATGGAGCTTTGTCGACAACTGGTTGTCGTGCATACGAAACAGATGGAACTTAAGAGACCCAGTTTCAAGTTTTTGATCCAGATTGGTAGGTTTTCAGTTGCTACATCAACCAAAGCCAAGGTCATGGAAATAAAAATGTAGATGGTTACCATCAAGCCATTCAAGAAACGGAAGAAATTTGACTACAGGGGAGTCAAAAAGAAGATCAAAAAAAAAACTTAGTTCCACGAACCCATGATTGAGGATATCTGGGTGGACCTGAGGATGGCCGAAGAAATAAGGAAAATGGACTATTGCCATCTAATACTGGAGTAGATAGAATACCTCGAGCTTGCAGAGATCCCTTCTAGTCTAATCGATGATGGAAACATCATAAACAACAGATATCTGGTAGAAAAAGTTGTTGGTTCCCCTCTTCCTTCAATTCAGTGGTCTCAGAAGGAGCTGACTTCTCTGAGAAAAAGATTTGAACCAATATTAGCTAACACCAATGATTGGTTAGCAGCCAAAGGGATCACCTTGAAGGAATTTATTACGGGATCAGACGCTGACTACTAGGCAAAATTGAAGAGATAGGCAGAGAATATGACTAAAAATAAGGGTGACATTCCTTCTCCTTCTAGGCCTCACAAGCCTAGGATCATCTTTGTGTCTAAGAAGCCTAAGACTGCACAAGGGCCTGAAATAGCAGGCGAAGGAACCAAAGAACAAAGCCCCGAGGCACAGGTAGCTCAGCGCATGGAGACAGAGGATCAACCTTCAGAACAACCAAGTGTTGGGTCTCCACTCTCGCCGGGACAAGCACAGCCGATCTAGAGCACCTCTCCTTCTCCCCCTCAATCTCCCGTGGTGCCCGTTTCTCTTATCTCGCCAATCAGTGTCCCCTCTTCCAGAGCCGCTTCTCCTTCCAAGGTTGTATTTGGCGATCCTCAGGGTCCTTCCGAAGGTTCCCCTCGCTCTTCTAGATCCATTCCAAGTATGTCATCTCCTTCTTTCAATCTGCCAGTGAGCCCTGCACCTGAACCAGAATCAGTAGTTGGTACAATTTTGCCAGTTACTCTGACTGTGACTACTGTCACCACTAGTAGTGTGGAAGCTGCTACAGTGACACCGGTAGAGGCAACTATTGTTACAACAGGTACTTCTCTCCTACATTGGATGTCTGCTTTCATGCCAAAAAAGAAGAAAATGGCCATCTCCCCGGATGAATTTGATTTTGGCAAGATAGTGCCGGCAAAAGCAAAGGCTCCTAAGAAGCCAAGAATCCTCTCCAAGTTGGTCGAAGAAAAGGGGCAAAAATTTCTAGAAATTACCAAGCCTCCACAGGACGCAACCCTTGAGGGTTTTGAGATGAGCAGCTATTCCATCTCTCGTGTTGAACTTGGCAAAGTTACTCACGAAGGTGCGAAGAGCGATCTTCAGTCAGCTATGGACATTATTGTCCAAAATTTTGACAGAGAGAAATAGATGAAGGACTATTATAAAGCCAAAGCAGAGCAGCTGACAATAGTGATCATAAGGTTCACTCTTACTCCTGAAGCAACAACTCCAGAGGCCTTCTCAGTGGATGACTCATTCATTCAAAAAGCAGAAAAGACTTATTTAAAGGAGAAAGTCTTGGAGGACTATATCGAAAGAATGCATACTCAGGGAGTTTCTTTGCTTACAGAAGTGGAAGAAAGGACAGGTAAAATGAAGAAAGTAAGAACACAGGTAGATGACTTTGTCTCCCTCATTTCTCAAGAGATTGACAGCTTGGAGAAAGATCTCGGCAGATGGAAAGAAATAAAAAATCTCAAAAAGAGCACCCTGATGTCTATCGGTGTCATCTCTAACAAGGACTCCTATGTTGAGATCAAGGAATCACTAGTTTTCAGAATCCAGATACTCAAAGATTTAATTGATGATCTTAAAGCTTTCAAGGAAGCTAGTGAGAAGAGTGACCTGAGTCTACTAAATAAATTAGAAGAGCTACCATGCAAATTAACCTCTAAGGACAATCAGTTCCTTCTGGCAGAAGAGATGATTCAGGGTTTCAAGGAAATGATTCGGGGAGATTTTGAGGAAAAATCCTTCTCAATGTCTTCGATGGACAGCATTCTAGATGTTCAGTTAACTTTGAAAAATCTAAAATCTAGATTAACTGGCCATGCTAAAGCCATCACAACATTGAAGGACGCATTGATCAGAGCGAGAACCATCTCCAAGAACGCAGTTGCGCCAGACAGCATAGGAATTCAGGCATCTATCACCATGTACGATGCTTATCTGAAAAAGTCCAGTGGCAAGAATTGATTCTCTCTCCCCTTCTTTCTTCTTCTATCCTTATGCATTTCTATTTTGTGCAGAATGCATGCAATTTTGTAATATGTAATTACATGTAAAAAGTTCAGAAAAATATCTAAAAAGTCAAACATGAGTCATCTTTGACCAAGATATTTTGTATATTTTATTATTTTCTTTTTTTGAGGATTTTCTCCCTATATATAGTGGAGACCTCATTTGTAATAGATCTTGGAAAATTTAATAGCAAATACTCTGCTGAAATTGAAGCAACTTTTGAGACTTTGTGCTCAAATTTGTAAATCATATTTTGTTGAATGAATGAGAAGCAGGTTATTTCAGACTTTGTGTTGAGATTGTCTGTGTTATTTAGGAAATAGTTCTTATGTCTTTTTTCTTGGTAATATCTTATTCATTTGATTTAATAAGCAAAGTGGGTGTGTTTATTTTATCTAAGGGCATTTCTAGAGGGTAGAAGATAGACTTGTGCTGCTTTTATCTTTGAGATTCAGTTACCTTTTGTAGTTTCAGGTGAAGACTTTGTGCTTCATTTTACTCTACGGTTGTAGTTGTTTCGGATCTGTGAAGAAGCTACGGAAGACTTTGTGCTTGCGTGAGCGTTCTTGTGACTTTGTTACTTCAGGTGATTTCTTGCTCTCTGTTTAATACCATTCTTGAAAGAAGAGGAGTGTTGTTAGCTTTAGGCCAGGATTTTCCCTCTTTTGTTCTTTGTACATTACCTCTAAAAAAAGAGAGGTAGATGCTGTTATACCACCCCCATGTGTTATTTTTTGCTTAATTATATATATTCGACACGTAAGTATTTATAGGGAACCTCCCCTTGATGAGAGGAGAGATTTACTTCGTCTAGATCTGGTAAACCCATACTATTTGTGGTGTAAATTTTCCTATGCTGTGGTTGATAT
The DNA here is from genome assembly GCA_037957365.1 of Torreya grandis. Taxonomy (NCBI): domain Eukaryota; kingdom Viridiplantae; phylum Streptophyta; class Pinopsida; order Cupressales; family Taxaceae; genus Torreya; species Torreya grandis. Next base: position 177,580 of record JARHVA010004312.1, on the reverse strand, counting down.
CCCCATTTTGTCATCAGTTAGTTGATGACAAAATATTCACCCAACACACTGTACAATCTGCAACTCTCTTGCTCCTTTCCCAACTCTTCCATGAACCAAGCCATCCATATCATTTTCTTGCTAGCCTTTGTGACTGCAACAACCTTTTGCAACTCTGAAATCCAGCTAACCGCTGTTCCACCAATAGTGAACACATATCCTGTGGTGCTTCTCCTGCCATCCAAGTCACCTGCCATATCCGAATCTATATACCCATGTAGAGAAGTGTTTGACCCTCCATAGCATAAATGCCTACTACTAGTCCCTCTTAGATATCTGAGAATCCACTGAACTACTTTTCAGTGCTCCTTTCCTGGATTGGCCATAAACTTGATGACAACTCCCACTATTTGGTCAATATCAGGTCTAGTACATACCATGTACTCAACCTCATCATGTGATTTATGACACTATTCTTTGCTTAACTTGAACTGTCAAGCCATAGGTGTGCTTACTAGTCTTGCATCCTACAAATTGAACCTCTCCACTACCTTATTCACATAATCTTCTTGAGACAAAATCAACCTATGATTTTTCCTGTCTCTAGAAATACTCATGCCAAGGATTGCTGCTCTTAAATCTTTCATGGCAAATGTCTGAGCTAATTTTACCTTCAGCTCAGTAATTCCCTACATGTGTGAACCTGCAACAAGCATATACACTACATAAAGTAACAAGATAATGTAGCTATCATTATCCAATCTGGTAAAATAAACATAATGGTCACACATTGACTAAAGCCATACTTTGTCATAAACTTGTCAAACCTCAAATACCATTGTCTTGCAACTTGCTCAAGACTATATAACCTGGCCTTATGTCTCATTTGTCTATTCTCTCCTTTCTTTAACCTGTAAATCTATTCATTTTTTAGTGCTTTCATTCCGGCTGACAACTCTACCAAATCCCACATTTGGTTCTCTTTCAAGGAATCAATTTCCTCATTCATGCCATGCTCTCACTGTTTCTTGGATTCTACCTGTATTGCCTCTTCAAAACTTCTTAGTTTTCCACCATCAGTGAGCAATAAGTAGTATAAAGAAGGGGAATAATGAATTTGAGGTTTACTTACCCTTTTAGACATCTTCATGGGCATTTGAGACTTATTAACAGCTTGTTGTCTGCCCAAATTTCATTCTAACAGTGATCGATCCCGGTCATCTCTCGATCTGCACCTGATTGATGTTGGTTCCTCCTGAACGACCCAACCGACATTGGTTCTCACCTAACTGACATCTGTTTCCACCTGCCTGACATCACCGACTTTGGTCTCCACCGCAACGACGTCAATTTCTGCCTGATCGACATCAGTCTCTACCTGACCGACGTCGGTATCTGTGTTTTTCTATGAGTGATGATTTTTATCTACGAGCTCATTTTGGATCATAACCTTGTCCAAATCAACATTGCTCTGCTTAGAATTATTCAGCCTCTTGAGTTGATCACTATCCATCACCTTCTCCTTGAAAACCAAGGCTTTCTATTTCTTAAATGTGTCAAAAACATCAGATTTTCTCTTTATGCAATAAACCCATACCTTTCTTGTAGCATCATCAATGAAAGAAACATAGCACTGTGATCCTCCAATAAAAGCTCCTTGAGCTGGTCCCCACACATTTGTGTGAACAAGCTCTAACTTGTGCTTCTTCTTTGTTGACCTAGTCTTGAGAAACCTCACTTTCTACTATTTTCCAAACATACAATGCTCACAGAAATCTCGATCTATCAAATCTGAAAGCTTACCTTTTGACTTAAGAACATGCATTCCCTTCTCACTCATGTGACCAAGCCTACAGAGCCACATCTTTGCATCTACATCTGAAGTAGATAAAACAGAAGGAGAATTAGTAATACAAGTAGATAGATAAAGTGTATCTACTTTCTTACCTTTTGCTAATACAAGTGTACCCTTGAAAACTTTCCAAGATTCCATTGTGAGAGTTACTATGCAACCCTCATCACCCAACTTTCTTGCAAAAATTAGACTCCTCTTCAGGATGGGTACATACATGACATCCTTCAACACCCATGTGTTGCCAGTCTACAATTTCAGCTGCACTTCCCCTTTGCCAACAATTTGACAAGGCTCACCATCCCCTAAATAAACTTTTCCAAAGTCTCCATGGACATAATCATTGAAAAATTCTCTATTTTGAGTTGCATGAAAAGAGGCACCAGAATCTAAAACCCAAGATTCTACTTTATCCAAAGAAAATATAAGAGCATGCCATGCAACAATACCTGCATCATTTGCTTTTTTATTTTCTTCATGCTAATCTTCTACCAACCAACAGTCTTTCTTTACATGTCCTTTCTTTCCATAATTTCAGCAGGTGATACTTCCATTTTTGGAATTGGATCTATTGCCTATCTTTGACCTTGATTTCCCTTGCTTTCTCTTCTCTCTTTGCTTTTCCCTGCTTTCAACACTTAAAGCATTACCTGATGTTTTCCCTATGCTTTTCCTACAAATTTTTTTATTCAAGATTACACTAACAACATCATCAAATTTCAAGATATTTGAAGTAGACGCAGTATTACTAACTGCCATTACCAAGCTATCCCAACTTTCAGGTAAAGAGCATAAGATTAAGAGAGCCTTAATTTCATCATCAAAAACTATTTTGACTGAATTTAACTGATTTATTAATTCATGGAAATCACTAAGATGACTATATATCGATCCACCTTCCTGCATTTGCAAATTAAATAATTTATTCATAAGAAATACCTTATTCGAAGCTGAGGGTTTTTCATATAAATTTGCCAAAGTATCTATTAACTCTACCGTTGTCTTTGCCTGTGATAAGCTGGAAATCACAGATGATGCCAGGCTCAACCTTATAGATCCCAGAGCCTTTTTATCAAGAACATTCCATTCTTCATTTTGCATATATATGGACTTACTTGAAACTCCACCCAACGGTAAGTACAAATCTTTCTGATACAGATAATCTTCTATCTGCATCCTCCATAATTGATAATTCTTTCCATTGAATTTCTCCATTCTTAGTTTACTTTCTTCTGCCATTGCTTTATTCCCATTCAAATAGAAACCCCTATGAGTGAACCTGTAATCAACAAACACTAACCCACTCTACCACTTGTTAGTGATCCTAGCTCTGATACCAATTGTTAGGATCCTCCTTGGAGTACAATTGATTACCTTTGTATAAGCAACTAAACACAAAATTAAACCAAAAGTAATAAGTAACTAGAAATCAAAAACAACAAAGAATAAGAGATATGAGAAACAATACAATCTATATTAATACTCTTTCAGAAAAAAATACAATGAAGAAATCTCACTCTTCTCACACCTCTTGGGTGTATAGTAATTCTCCCTCAAGAGTTCTCTCTCTCTCAATTACAATCAACAATCAACTCAATACCGAGTTGTTCCCTCTAGTGACAATCAACCCAATGGTTGTTGTTGCCTACCTTCCAAGTGACAATCAACTCAACCGTTGTTGCCTACTCTCATAGCAGATCTTCTTGATCTTGCTCCTTGTAGATCTAATTGACCTTGCTTACATTACAATACAGCCCCATGGGTCTCTTAAATAGATCCCAAACCAAATAATAATTAGAAATGTAGACTCAAGATTAAAATTAGTCTTTACATGCAAATTGACTGTTTGTCTACAATTAGAACAGTTCTGAAAATGCATAGACGACCAACGTCGGTCTAAAGGTGACCAATGCCAACTGATCCGTAACTGATGCTGGTTACTGTGTAGCTAGAGATAATCGATGTCGGTTGGCCTGACCGATGTCAGTTACTGTGTAACCCAACAACCTCCACATTTGCATACCTATGAAGCTTTTAGCTGCACAACTTAATAAAAGAAAGTTGTGCATGTATTCTCTCCCCACGTACTCTATAAGGAACTTGGGAGATCAAAAGCGTCATCTTTATTGTAAAGTACCTTAGTCAAACGTGTTAAAAAGAAGTTGTTAAGGCTCTCCTCAAGATCCACATGGCTTGGGTGATATAGAAACAACTTTTAAATCTCTTTTACTTGTCTTTTATTTTTGTATCTTAGCTTGTGAGATGGATTTATTTACCTCCCATAAGTTTTATAGGGAAGCCTTGACCCAGGAATTCATCTCCAGGCATTGTCTTTAACCCCTCTCCATAAAGGGGTGTATAAATTGGGATCACCCCACTAGGATCAAATGTTTGAGTAGTTAAAACTTCTATCACTTGGACTAAACTCGGGATGTATGATCATGTTAGACATTGCACTAAACTAAGAAAGTGACGGATGTAGTGGTTGTAAAAAAGGTAAAACCTTTTTATATAAGCTATATGATGCAGACCCAATTGACATGTTGCTTCTCTTGCATTTTGACATGAAAGTCTTGTGCATGAGATGCATCTACAAACATTCAAAAACTTGTTAGTTTAGTTAACCCTGTTTTGCTACACTTTATCAGTTTAGGGCTTAAGATGATTAATTAATTGACTTGTCTTTGTCTTAGATTACTTGGCCTTATTTTGAGTCAAAACTTGCTTATTAACCAAATGTTAGAACCAAACACATTGTCCACCAATTTCTTAAACAAAGAGGCATTATGTTGTCCAAGTGAAAATCATCTTTTTTCTTGATCAATTTATAAGCTAAAAACATTGTGTCATATCATCCATTTTGGTACAATTATGTTGCCCATTTGAGTCTAGATCATTTGCCAAATTTTCTTAAGTCTTTCATTGATAATTTAAATTCAGAATTGAACTTTTCTAAGTTTTAAAGGTTGATATGTTAAATTGGGTTTGCCATTTGCACTTGACTTATTTTAACTTGGGTTCAATTTTCTATTTGAAATTAGGGCCATTTTATAGACTCAAAATCACACTTATCATCTTGGTGGACTTAAATCATCTTGTGCATTGATTGCACTTTAAATCCTAGAACATATTTTATAATACCCCTATCACTATGTGGTGATGTTGTGCCACCCATTTGGTTTTAGCTTTATACTTAGGAATTCTTGCTTGTTTCCACATCATGAGGTTCTTGATTCGCATTGGCTCCTTCTTAGTCTAAAGGGCTTTCTTCTAATTTTCTTGTAGCAACTCATCGAAGTTGAACTAGATTTTATGGTATTGACATATCACAAAAATGTAGGCTTTGGTGTACTAGTTTTCACCTTGGATTTTTGAGTTATCATACCCTCTTCCAATCTATATGATTTCAAATTTACCAAAGGTTGAGTAAATTCATGAACACATTCTTCTAATTGTGTGTGGTTCCAAGCCACCCTCCTATTATAGTCTCTTTTATTATCTTATCATTTATCTTATCATATCTTGTTTAAACATTTGCAAAACATTGTCCAAATCTTGTCAAATGTTGAGAACACTCTTTTTTTAAATAATGATACTAAGGTATACTTACAATAGGGTTTCTTGTGACCTTAGTTGCAAGGTAGAGAATTTATGGTGGACATGTGGGTTTCATCTTGTTTGAAGATGTTTCCCTCTTAGGGCCTATCTATTGAAAACCAATCACATCCATGTTGGTTGTCATATGTCATCCTCATCATTCCCCTTTGATTTGTGCTCCACAATGTGCAAAGATTACCATTTTGGGCTATTCTCCTCTGGTTTGTGTGAGTAAATAGGCTCCATAATGCACAAAGGTTACCATTTTAGGATGTCCTCTGTCTCCTTTGATTTGCACTCCACACTTGAAGGTTATTATTTTGGGGTATCCTTCTTTTCCTTTAGCTGGTGTGAGTGATCAAGCTCTACAACGTGCAAAGGTTACTATTTTTGGATATCATCCTCCCCCTTCGACTTATGCGAGTAAGAAAGATTTGTGACGTGTGAAGGTTACCATTTTAAGACCTCCTTTGGTTTGCATGAGCAACCAAATTATGAAGCATCTAGTCATTACTATTCTTGGCCCATAACCAGTTTTTGATGAACCTATTATTGAATAACCTCCATTTGATGAACCAATCATTCTTGATCCCTTCTTCGATAGTCTAATTTTAGGAGAGTCCATTATTGAACTACAAATCATTATTCCCATTAAACTAAATGTTCCCCACTTTAGAAATTTTATGCCAATCTTTAAGCTAAAACAAGAACCATTACCTCTTCAAGAGCCATCTTATGAGGATCAAAATGTGTTCAAAATTGATATTTTGTAACCAATTGTTAACCAAAATTGAGATGCTATTATTGAAACATCCATTTGTGACGAGTCAACCTGTGATGAATCACATATTCATATGTTACCTATTTTTAAAGAGCCTCATCTCCTTGACAAGTCAATATCTACAAAGTTCTCTCTTGATCTTTTCCCACTCGTTAATGAGTCTCTTTTTGATAGACAAGATTCTATCGAGTCATTAGTTCCCTTTCTTTGATGGGCTTCACTTAGACAAGCCAGTCTATGTTGAACCCTTCTTAGATGAATTAGTTTTTATTGAGCCCATTATGCCATCACAGGCCATTACTTGTTTAATATCAAGAATTCTATAGAACATCATTAAAGAAATAACCACATCAGATGAAGAATCAATATTAGAGTTAGGTTTTATTTTTGAATCGACATCAAATTTAGCATTAGAAACATAATAAACATTAATTGTGACATCAAATTAGAGTCCCTTGCATCAGAATCAGATTCAAAAATAGATTATAATTGTGATTGTTACAACATTGGTTACAATTGCCTTACATATAAATTTGAATATATTTGTGACCCTTCTACAATTTTTGAGGATGATTACTTCAACATCGACATAAGTTCTTGTATCTTCTACAAGGATTATGTTGACTTTCATCATCCCATTATTACCACCCAACATAGCCATTATATTGACATTCCACCTCTCACAAACATCGATTGGGACCGATAGAATCACACTTTGTTAAACTGCATCCATGGCAACATACCATTTGCAGAATATCAAGAGGGCCAAGACCACATTTATTCAGAAGAAGAACAATCTCCTCGTGAAACCTTTTTGAAGGCATTAGGGGAAAAGCAAAGATCAAACTTAGCATTTTTTAGTGAAACTTTTTCAGAAGTGCTAAAAGATAATCAAAGTCAAATGTTAACATCTCTTCATGAAACCTTCTCAGAGGTGCTATGGGATGATCAAAACAAATTCATTGGTGAAAACCTCATTGAGGCACCAACAATGGAGAACATTAGTTCTTCACTACATATTAAAGACAATATCAAAGATCAAATCAAAACAACTTTCAATCTATAGTATAATCAGATGGTATATACTCCCAAGACTAAATAATAGAACAATCTGATGGTCCAATCGAGAGCATCTTCAGAGGTCTTAGGCCCCATCATAACCAAATCTATGTTGAATCTAGAATCAACAACATTACATGTGATAGAAGATCTTGATCTTCATTCATTTCCCATTCATTATGCATTTTATTATCATCCATCCATTCATTACACACTTATATCATTTATCACTGACAACACTTTCCTTTACAGAGGCTACAAAGATATCTTGTTTTAGTGTTTGAAAAAAATAGAATCAATGACTAATGAGGATCACAATAATATTATTCAAGTCCATATCTGCTACAAATTCTTAATATAATAACTATTATGGTGAGGAGTTAGGTAGCAATTTTTATAAATAGATCATTTTGATTATCTCATTTGTTGACTAGGATGAACATTTCCATGTCAGCAAGAACAATAGAACTATTTTTCATTTACCATTTACCCATTGAACATTGTCCTTACCTAGTCTCTTGGGGGCAGCCCCATAGACCATTTTATTATAGGCATTATTATACCATTGTGATCCATGAACCATGTTGTTTGAACTACATTGACTTGAGGTCCTTTAGGACTATGTAGGTAACACTCAATTTTTATTGAGGTTAGCTCAGTCACCTTATTTATGCTCTCGCCATTTTGTGAGAAACCTAAGCCTACGCTCTCATTATTTTATGAGTAACCTTCTTTATGCTCTTGTTGTTTTGTCAGCAACCTAAGCCTACACTCTCACCATTTTATGAGCAACTTAAGCCTCACTCTCATTGATTTATGAGCATGGGTCATTGCAACCAGATTAGCTATTTTATTAGAACTACTCTCAGATGAGCATCTTCTTGCCTAGATAGTCTCACCTTGTGCATATTTTATCCCAAAATACCAAAAACATTAGATAACTGATCCACAAAAGAAAAAAAACATTGTCTTATGATTTTGTACATTCTTGTCCTCGCATTCTTGTTATTTTGCAAGCATTTTATCCTACTAAATTTCTGCTATGTAAGTTAGTTTGTTCCACACACTTGTTATTTTGTAAGATTATTTCTCTCATCCCATTAGCATGTTGTTTGTAAGGCCAATCTCATTTGTCAAATCCTTCTGTTTTCTTCTACAACATTAATCATATGTTTTTGGTCATCACCTTTTTCTTTTATCTCACTTCATAAGAGAACTATATTTATCCTAAAGTTCATGTTAGAACATGCGTCCATGGAACTATGTAGGCAACATCCACTTGTCTTGTAAATCTAGAGTCAACTCGATCAACCCCTTCCTTTTCTTCTCTTCCCCCATTTATTTTGTCATTGTTCCTATTTAAGTAGGGAATAACTCTTGTGTCCTTGTTCTTTATTACATTGTGGTGGAAAGTAACGCCTCTACCACATGTGCATGAATAATTATCTTTAAACCGCACTTAGTTTTCGTTTGTGTGTGTTTATTTGAGTTTTTTTGGTGTTTTGTTTTGTTTTCTTAGTGTTTTTTTTGTGTTTTCTTGGTGTTTTATTGTGCTTTCACACCTCTCCTTTTATTTCTTATCCTTTTATCTTTTTATTACTTCTTGTCTCATCTTGGTCTTATGTTTCCCTATATGTTTTTGCTTATCTCTTTTGTGTTTCAGAACATCTTGATAAATCACATAGATCTTTATTATTTATATCTTGATCTCATGTTATTAAGTTGCTCTTGGACCTTTTTATTTATTTGATTGTTGTTGTCTTGCTTTTCTCTTTTTTGTTCAAGAATGTCTTAATGGTCTACATGGATCTTGATTATTTTTATATTGATCTCATGTTATTAAGTCATTCTTGTTTTATTTTTAAATGTTCATGTTCCTACTTAAATATTGATTATTCATATATTGATTTTAAGTTAGGTTCATTTATGTTTATCTTTTTCTTTGTCTTTGTTTTTTTGTTTATCTTTTTCTTTGTCTAGTTTTGGTCATTATTTTACCATTATCCTTAGTTATAGGTATTCACATTTGTACTGGCTCAATGTAATTGGAATATTATGTCATTCAAAGTTGTTTATACTTATGGTACCTAATTTATTTTTCCATAATAAGCACTTTGTGCTCAGGTTTCAAAGTCTTAACATCAACATCGCTCTGATGAATAGTTCTCAAGATCACTATGCATAATCTAGGGTCATAATATGAAAATATGCATCTAGTTACCATGCATTTTAGCACTTAGACTCTATACTTAGATGTGTATCTCTTCACATACATCATGATTCTAATCAATCTGTCAAGACCTTGGAGTACAATAGATCACTTTTGTATAATCAACTAAACACAAAATTAAACCAAAAGTAATAAGTAACTAGAAATCAGAAACAACAAAGAATAGGATATACTAGAAACAACCAATCTTGTATTAAACTCTTCTAGAAGGAAATACAATAAAGAAATCTCTCTCCTCACACCTCTTAGATGTACAGTAATTCTTCTTCAAGAGTTCTCTCTCTCTCTCAATCATTTACAACCAACTCAACAATTGAGTTGTCTTGCAGATCTTTCTTGATCTTGCTCCTTGCAAATCTTCTTGATCTTTCACCTTGCAGATCTAATTGATCTTGCACCTTGCAGATCTAATTGATCTTGCTCCTTGCAGATCTTCTTGATCTTACACCTTGCAGATCTAATTGATCTTGCTCCCATACAACGCTATGAGGATCTAACCCTATTATATAGTATACTACAACACTAGGGTTTCATGAGCCATGCATTCTCCACCGTTAGATCCACCTCTTAATTAAAGGCTCAAATATGTTCTTCTAAAATTAGAAAAGTTGTTCTCCTAAAATTAAAAAAGTTGGAAATGCATAGAAGTCAGTGTCAGTCTGAAGATGACCGATGTCAGTCGACCCCTAACTGATGCCAGTGGATTTTGGTCAACCCCTAACCGATGTTAGTTTGTTTTGATCGATGCCGATTACTGTGCAAACCCAACAACCTCCACATTAGCTCATTGGTGAAGCTTTTAGCTCCATAACTCAACAGTCTCCCACTTGGAGATAAATAGCTACACCTGTACCTATACAACAACATCCTCTAAACATCTCTGGCTTATTTCTCCCTCTTCAAGTTCAATCTTGAAGACCAACAAAAGTTGAATGAAGATTCAACTTCTCTTTTGTTACCGGCTTTGTTAACATATCAGCAAGGTTCTTATCTATATGGATCTTTTCCAGCTTCAACTATCCATCCTCCAATACCTGTCTAATGAAGTGGTATCTAAGCTATATATGTTTGGTTCTTGAATGAAAGGTTGAATTCTTTGCCAAATGAATTGCATTTTGACTATCACTGTATAATTTACAACTCTTGCTCCTTTCCCAACTCTTCCATGAACTGAGTCATCCAAATCATTTCCTTGCTAGCCTCTGTGACTGCAATGCATTCTGCCTCTGTAGTAGACAAGGCAACAACCTTCTACAACTTTGAAATCTAGCTAACCACCATTCCACCAACAGTGAACACATATCATGTGGTGCTTCTCATGCCATCCAAGTCACCTGCCATATCTGAATCTACATACCCATGTAAAGAAGTGTTTGACCCTCCATAGCATAAATGCCTACTATTGGTCCCTCTTAGATATCTGAGAATCCACTGAACTGCTTTCCAGTGTTCCTTTCTTGGATTGGCCATAAACTTGCTGATAGCTCCCACTGATTAAGCAATATCAGGTCTAGTACATACCATTGCATACATCAAGCTCCCAAATGCTGAAGCATATAGAACTCTACTCATGTACTCAACCTCATCATGTGATTTAGGACACTTTTCTTTGCTCAACTTGAAGTGTCCAGCCATAGGTGTGCTTATCAATTTTGCATCCTGCATATTGAACCTCTCCAACACCTTATTCACATAATCCTCTTGAGACAAAATCAAATTGTGATTTTTCCTGTCTCTCATTTGTCCATTCTCTCCTTCCTTTAACCTGTATACCCATTTGTTTTTTAGTGCTTTCTTTTCGACTGGCAACTCAACTAAATCCCACGTATGGTTCTCTTCCAAGGAATCAATTTCCTCATTCATGCCATGCTCCCACTGTTTCCTGGATTCTACCTGCATCGCCTCATCAAAACTTTCTAGTTCTCTACCATCATTGAGCAACAAGTAGTATAAATAAGGGGAATAATGAATTGGAGGTTTACTTACCCTTTCAGACCTCCTTATGGGTGTTTGAGACTCATTTACAGCTTGCTGTCCACCCAAATTTCCTTTTGATAGTGACCGATCCTAGTCATCTCTGATCAATGTCGGTCTACACCCGATCGATGTCGATTCCACTTGACCGACGTCGGTTTCCACCTGACCGACGTCAGTCTCTGTGTTTTTTTGTGAGTGATGATTTTTACCCGTGAGCTCATTTTGGATCATAACCTCTTCCAAATCAAGATTGCCCTGCTCAGAATTATTCAGCCTCTTGAGTTGATCACTGTACATCACCTTCTCATTAAAAACTAAGGCTTTCCATTTCTTAAATGTGTCAAAAACATCAAATTTCCTCTTTATTCGATAAACCCACACCTTTCTTGTAGCATCATCAATGAAAGAAACATAATACTGTGATCCTCCATTAGAAGCTACCTAAGTTGGTCCCCACACGTCTGTGTGAACAAGCTCTAACTTGTGCTTCTTCTTTGTTGACCCAGTTTTGAGAAATCTCACTTTCTTCTATTTCTTAAAAATACAATGCTCACAGAAATCTAGATTTATGCTTTTCAAATCTAAAAGCTTACCTTTTGCCTTAAGAACATTCATTCCCTTCTCACTCATGTGACCAAGCCTACAGTGCCACAACTTTGCATCTACATCTGAAGTAGATAAAATAGAAGGAGAATAATCAATAATACAAGTAGATAGATAAAGTGTACCTACTCTCTTACCTTTTGCTAATACAAGTGCACCCTTGGAAACTTTCCAAGATTTAGCTGTGAGAGTTACTGTGTAACTCTCATCACCCAACTTTCCTGTAGAAATTAGATTCTTCTTTAGGATGGGTACATGCATGACATCCTTCAACACCCATGTGTTGCCATTCTGCAATTTTAACTGCACTTTTCCTTTGCCAACAATTTTACAAGGCTCATCATCCCCTAAATAAAATTTTCCAAAATCTCCATGGACATAATCATTGAAAAATTCTCTATTTGGGGTTGCATGGAAAGAGACACCAAAATCTAAAACCCATGATTCTACTTTATTATCCAAAGAAAGTACAAGAGCATCCTGTGCAACAATACCTACAACTTTTGCTTCTTTATTACCTTCATGCTAATTTTCTTTGTTATCCTTCAACCAACAATCTTTCTTTGCATGCCCTTTCTTTCCACAATTCTAGCAGGTTATTCTTCCATTTCTGGATTTGGATCTACTTCCCATCTTTGACCTTGATTTCCCTTGCTTGCCCTTCTCTCTTTGCCTTCCCCTGATTTCAACACTTAAATCATTACCTGATGGTTCCCCTATGCTTTTCCTGTGAATTCCTTCATTCAAGATTACACTAACAACATCATCAACTTTCAAGATATTTGAAGCAGATGCAGTATTACTAACTACCATTACCAAACTATGCCAACTTTCAGGGAAAGAGCATAAGATTAAGAGAGCCTTAATTTCATCATCAAAAACTATTTTGAATGAATTTAACTAATTTACTAATGTATGGAAATCATTAAGATGACTAGATACAGATCCACCTTCCTGCATTTGCAAATTAAATAATTGCTTCATAAGATATTCCTTATTCGAAGCTGAGGGTTTTTCATATAAATTTGCCAAAGTATCCATTAACTCTACCATTGTCTTTACCTGTGATAAGTTGGAAATCACGGAAGCTGCCAGGCTCAACCTTATAGATCAAAGAGCCTTTCTATCAAGAACATTCCATTATTCATCTTTCATATCTGTGGGCTTACTTGAAACCCCACCCAACGATAAATATAGATCTTTCTGATATAGATAATCTTCAATCTGCATCCTCCATAATTGATAATTCTTGCCATTGAATTTCTCCATTCTTAGTTTACTTTCTTCTGCCATTGCTTTACTCCCACTCAATCAGAAACCCCTGTGAGTGAATTCTATAATCAACAAACACTAACACGCTCTGATACCACTTGTCAGGATGTTGGAGTATAATAGATCACTTTTGTATAAGCAACTAAACATGAAATTAAACTAAAAGTAATAAGTAACTAGAAATCAGAAACAACAAAGAATAAGAGATATAAGAAACAACCAATCTTGTATTAAACTCTTCCAAAAGGAAATACAATGAAGAAATCTCTCTCTCCTCACACCTCTCAGATGTACAGTAATTCTCTTTCAAGAGTTCTCTCTCTCTCTCTCAATCAATTACAACCAACTCAATAATTGAGTTGTCTTGCAGATCTTTTTTGATCTTGCTCCTTGCAGATCTTCTTGATCTTGCACCTTGTAGATCTAATTGATCTTGCACCTTGGAAATCTAATTGATCTTGCTCCTTACAGATCTTCTTGATCTTGCACCTTGCAAATCTAATTGATCTTGCTCCCATACAATGCTATGAGGATCTAACCCTATTATATAGTATACTACAACACTAGGGTTTCATGAGCCATGCATTCTCCACCATTAGATCCACCTCTTAATCAAAGTCTCAAATCCATTCTTCTAAAATTAGAAAAGCTATTCTCCTAAAAGTAGAAAAGCTAGAAACGCACAAAAGTTGGTGTTGGTCTGAAGATGATCAATGTCGGCCGACCCCTAATCGATGCCAGTGGATTCTGGTTGACCCCTAACCGATGTCGGTTTGTTTTGACCGATGTCGATTACTGTGTAACTGATGTCGGTTACTGTGTAAACCTAGCAACCTCAACATTAGCTCATTGGTGAAGCTTTTAGCTCCACAACTCAACACAATCTCTGGTCATTTTTCTTCATTACTCATCCCATTTCTGGGAGAACTACATCGAATTGAGGTCTTACTGAACTATGTAGACAACACTCAATTTCTATTGAGGTCAGCTCAACTATCTTTCATTCATCTTTTCATCTCTTTCACCACTTTATGTATTCTCACATGCTTGGTTTTTTATGGCTTTTCAAACCATTCTACCATCACATCTATGTTTATGCCCACTCACTTTAACCTATGTTTTGGGTTATATTCTTTAGCTAATTACTTGCCAATTGCCCATACTACAACACAACATTTGAACAACATCTGAATCAAATCTACCCCACTAGGGCAAACCATTATTTATTCTTTATCAATGATCAAAATTAACCTTAATAGGGTAAAACTATTTTATCTCGATCAAATCTACTCTACTAGAGCACCTCTTATTATCTTATCTTTGGAGACCATGTTTTCTTTTTTCCTCTAATTCCAAGCTTTCCACACTTTTGCCCATGATGATAATGTTTTATTGTGCAACTTGTCTTAAGATTGATTAATGTCATAAGTGTGTAGCTTGCACTCTCAAATTGGGTGTGTTTAAAGTGTGTCCCTTACATTTATAGATTTTATCCTTCTCATTCCCCCCATTATTGGGGCCTATTATACCTCTAATTATATTTTGATCATTGATGGTAATCACGTGTGTAAGCATTCGCTCGTCTAGATATGATCTATTCCATGGGTTAATCTCTCATTATCCCTTTCTTTTCGAGAGTCCATCCTCTTTCATCCTAATATGGCCTCTTGAAGGGGCATCATGGGTTTGTTCTAATTTCTTCATGACAACTCTTTTCTTTGAAAAGACATTGCTTTGTCTGAATGTCCTGCTACGCCTTTTCAAATAGGGGAAAAATGTAGACATATAATTTTTAACACCATTTGTGTTAAAATTGTCAATCTTACTCAAATTGTATTCAAATTCACATTTTAGGTCAAAATCTATAAAACATGTTAAATGGTTTGAGTTTATCATTTACAAGTGCTGATTTAGGCTAATGTATCCCTAAATGGGGCAATGCATTTTATGGGATACCTAACTTTGATTAAACCATTTTGATTCAAAATAACAATTTTGCCATTTAGTGCTCTAGATCACTATTTTATTTTAATTCATTAGTACACATCATGTACCTTTGTTTTTTTATGTTGGAAACATCGTAAATGAGAATACGGTTCCAACACATCTAACATCACCTTCCAATTCTTCTCTAGTCAAATTATGACCTAGTAATATGACATTCTAATCATTTTGATTAATTGTGCACCAATTTTCAAATAATTGCACTAAACTTGATTAACCTTGTTTAAGCTAATTAATCCAATTAAAGATCTTAAGTAAGAATTCCATAGAACATATTGAATATCTCATTATTAGAAATTGATTATTGATATCTGCATCACCTAGTGACATCATCATATGGGGTGGCATCCGTTAAGCCATAAATGCATTAAATATCATATTATAGCCTCCCATACCTCATTGATGCCCTTTTTCCCAAATCATTATGAAGGCATTTATTGATTTTAGCCTCTAAAATTGAATGGATTCTTGGCCACAGATTTTGATCTCAAGATGGATAGTCATAATTCATTCTAATCAATCTCAAAAATCTATAAATAGAGAGGCCATGAACATCATTTTTAAGCTCAATTATTGTAATGTTATGATGCTAAAATCTCTTCACAACTTATTTGTGTTTTGATTATTTGTGATATTTTCATTTGGATTAGCTTCATTGATAGGCTAGATTAGGGATTCCTTCTAGTTTTGAGCCTAGGTTTTTCAAAATGTTCTTGAGACATTGGAGGAGTTTTGCCACCATTATTGATAAAGACAAGAATGCTTGATCAAGGGGAAAACATGCTTGGAGCCACTCTTGGGTGATGCAATCGATTTAGAAAGGTAACTAGTATTACTTTCTTTCATTTTGTTCTTCATTATCATTAACAACCCCTACATGAATAGTTTGGCTTGATTTAATTAGCTCTCTATGGATTTTTCTTTGATTTATTGGACTAATACTTGACTAATCATTTCTTGTAATCCACTTTACAACAACTATGAGTCTCACATCTAAGATGATGTGAGCTAGTCCTTAATTGATTGATCTACATTTTTGCTTTCCACTTAATTTGTGCTTCTATATAGGCCTTTTTGTCATGGTCATGTGATAGATTAAAATCTTTGATATAGTATGTTTTATTTCATCCCAATTGCTTTGTCTACATGGTTGTCCTGAATTTCTCTCACAATTTTTTTTAAATTTCCTTATTAGTGTTTGGATGCTCTTGCATTTAATGCCCCATTTACTCATCCATTTATTTGAAGAGAATAATGACACTGACATATTTATTTGATAAATTTCATCTTAAAACTAATCTATTATTGGAAAAAACATATATTAGAATTGTATCAATATATATATTTATCAAAAAAAGAAAGATTAAGTATTTTACAATAAAAATGATGGTTAGTTAGTATTCAAAACTCAAAATCAATACTAGCAAAAAACATGGTTGGATATCAAATTATTAAAAACAATGCTGGAAGAAAGTACAAATATATACAAAGAGTCTCAAAATAACATAATAACAAAACACAATAACAAGTGTGAAACATGAAGTATATGCAACAACACCAAAAGGAGATAGTGGTGGATTGTATTTAGGAGGCAAAATAGCCCAAGAAGAGGGCTCTCTTGATGGTGGATTCAAAGCTACCCACCCATCATGAGTAGAATATGGTGGAGCAAAAGGCATAAGTACTCCCCACTTAAGTGGTGGAAGCATTATTATCCCAGTTTGATCACCACCACATGTCGATGAAGTCCAACAAAATAGCCCAACAAATTTTTTTCCACATCATTCAAGACTCCATCTCCTTTGCTAAGGGGGAGGCATGGAGAGATAAATATGTGAGAAACTTTACTGATATCTAAGAGTCAATAATGGAGAATCCTACGGTAACACTTCTAGAAGAACCTTGTTCATAGTGCATGGAACACTACCCCAATCATTGAGAAGTCCCTAAAAATGCTAAAATTACATGGCCACTTTCTTGTCTTGTGATTCGATTTAAAAAAATGCAGAGGTGAGCACATAAACGTTATCATTGATGAGAAGTGTAACTTTTTTGAATAATCTCAAAAAAGATAATCAAACAATTATAAATAATGTTGTAGAAAAGTGCACAAAGTTGTCTTAGTTAGTTCTTGGTTTATTACAACCAGGCAAAAGCATGGGATATTCCCTTTAAACTCAAAATTTGAACATTCGACTATGTCAACATCAATACACATAAGGCAATGCGCTCACCCAAAGCACAACTAAGAAGGAATTGGGGCCTGCATTGGGATAGTTGTGCCATGGTGTGAGACTTCAATTAGGGGACTTGATCAACTCAACAAAGGCTTTAGTTATATCCATAGGTGTAAGCTTTTTGTGGACTAAGCGTAGTTTTATATCGGCTCAAGCCTTTGTTAGACTAAGCCTAGTGCCATATACGTGCTTAAAGGGTCAAAGGGCCACTTTCACTCAAACTACTCATACTAGACACACACTCCTAACAAGGATGGGAACACTTGGCATAAGATCTATACTAATTATCTCTACAGATTTATGATGATGTCATCATATATCATAGGGACTCCATTAATGATGTGAACCAAAAGCACACATAAAAATTACTTAACATAAATTTATTGAAAATATGACATTATAACCTTTGCACATCCCAATAACAATACCAAAGATGCATAAACCAAACACATTATATGTTAAGGCAACAATCTTCATCATTAATCAAGTTTTAAAATAAGTATAGAGTTCATACCATAATATGTCTAGTTCATACTACTTATGACCCAGAGGCTCACAGATGAGCTTGGGTACTTACAAATGGAGCCTTCATGGCATCCATACTACTCCTAAGTCTAATGGTTGCCAAATCTATGTCTACTGAGGATTCAATTTACTAGAGCTTCCTTGAAATTATTCATCTCTCTTACTTCTAGATTGAGCTCCTTAAATAGCCTTTGGGAACATCTTTGCTAGGGTGGAAGGTGCACATTGAGTGTTGAGCCAGAGCTTTGGTAATCATTTTCATTGGCTCTATGACTTCATAATTTTTCACTACAGTCACCACATCTTGCCAAATCATCAAAGATGCCCTAAACATCTGAGAGCAAGTTAGTTTCCTACCAACTAGCACAAGATATACATTGTACCCTCTAGCTGGCATCAAAATGCTAAAAGGCTAATCATTATATAAAATGATTCCTTTATGCTTAAGTGTATGTCATGTTGGCATGAATCCTTTAATTAATAAGGTAAGGGGCCCAACATTAACCCATACAAAAAAAATAGTTCATCCTTGGACTAGGTTGTCAAGCTCTTGGGAGCATAGATCTCAGGTGTATTCTCCTTAAGTTTAGCATTGAAGTCTTCAAAGCCCTTAATATCGAGATTGATTTCCTAGGCAGTGCCATCTATCTCAATGGAAGTAGAAATGAGTGAAATCACATCTATTTTCTCTAGCTCCTTTTAGAAGGCCTCAACATTAGCCTTCACCTTTTCCATAGTCCCATCTATGATTGCTCTTTTCTCACAAGCCTTAGTTTGTAGAGGATGAAAGAGTGATTCTAGGTTATGATCTTGATCATTAATTTGGTTATTGATCACATTGATGTTTCCCTTGATTTGCACCCACTCTAACTTACTTTTTGAGTACACTTACACCATCAACTTCTCCTTCTCCTCCTTTACCTACTTTAAGCACATGTCTATAATTGAGGTTTGGTCAGAAAAAATTAAGATGGCATCTACTACATCCATGCCCTCTTATAATTTAGTAAATAGGTCTTCTACCTCTTAAATCTTATCAGTCATCTCTTTCTATAGTGTGATGCTAGAATCTTCTTCTTCTTGCACCAGCTCAAGTTTTAACCTTGGGAGCATTTGCTCCACTAACATATAAATTTTATCAACCTCTAAAAGGTCTGAAGTATTGACACCAAATATGAGGGGTGGTTTGGATATCTCTATGCACTCATAGAGTTGTTGTAGCTTGAATTTGGTGGTTTGTGCTTCATCCTTGGCTTCTTTGTGGACCTTTTTCCATTTTCTCACCTTACCATCATTGATGATATTTTGGTGCATAACTTTAGAGGTTATTATGATCAACATACTCCTCAATAAGAATGGGTTCATAGAGAGAGGGTTAATAAGGAGGGATCCATGTCCCTCATCAGGCTCTTATAGGCTTAAAGTAGTCACTCTAAGTACCTCAAATTAAGGCTCATCCTTATAGTGATCAAATGCAAATGAGAGTTGTTTGTGCATCCTGGTCATGGTAGCTTAGGGGGCATAATGTCATTTATATAGATTTATTAGTCCACCCATCTCTTCTATGACTTCTCCTTTATACTCAACTCCTTGCCATCCTTCTCGATGATGGCCATCTTTGTTTTTACTTCTTCCTTTTCACTGGTGCCACCACTCTCTTTGGCACTCTCTTTAGTGGACTCACCTATTTGATCCTTGGGGTTTTCTTCCTCGTACTTCTCCCCCTCATCCATTTATTCATCTTGGGGTTTGTCAATACTCACCTTCAAAGAAATTCCTTCTGTGCCAACATCACCTTATTATTGTTGGGGTTCTTCCATTGTCTCTGTCTGTTTCTCTAAGGCACTAGTATCACCTTTTTTTCTTTAGGTACCCCTTCACTACTTGGGAACACTTCTTATGAAGCTTCTTCTACCTTCTTGATGGGGGCACTTGGCACCTACTTGACCATTTCAACTACTGGTCCTACACTTGTAGGAACCTTCATGGCCCTTTTCTCTAACTTGGCTAATTCATTTTCATTGGCAAATCTCCACTTCTCTTCAAGTGCCAATACCTTATTGATGTCCTCCTTACTCAACCCCATCTTCTTCCAAACCCTTATCTTCTCCTCTTCTATTTATGGAGGTGGTGTGAAGGGTTATTCACTAGATGAGGGGCTTATTGACTCCTTTGTTTTCTCAAACATGGTAGTCATGCCACTTTTTAGGGCTTATTGTACATCCCTGGCACTTTGCTCCTCTTCCCCCTCTTCTATATATAGGATATATGTCCCTACTCTATCTTCTTCAATCTCCTCCTATATTTTGGGCATAAGGGTCACCTCTTTCTCCATCTCTACAAGATTTATAGTAGGGAATGCAATAGGTCCCTTGGTCTTTTTATTGTGTTTCTTACTGGAGGAAGAACTCTCTGGCATGAAGATCACACACTTCTTTGGAGTTGGGGGTGTAATTTTCTCTTTAGAGGCAATTTTCAACTGGATGTGCTCCATGATTTCTTAAAACTTCTCTCCCCATTTCTTTCAGAGAGTCTTCTCCTACAACTTTAGTGCAGTCTTCCCTTCATCACTGACTAGGAGGGGGCACTCATCATCCTTTCTAGGATCACTACCCTTCTTTTGTATCTTCATTTCATAGTAGAGGTTGCAAATCCTCCCATTGCTTATCACTCTCTAGAGGGGATGGATGTCTATCCTATTAGTGTCATCTTCCTCATCCTTGGTGGCCTTGGCTCTTGGGTGCATAAATTGGTGCCTCATCTTGCTTTTATCTTGATCAGGATCTCTAGTTGTTATGCATTAAAAATCCTTCTTAGCATCATCATGATATACTTGGTAGAGAATGCGTAAGGCAATCGGGACCATCCTAATAGATTCCCATTTATGAGCACTAGGTACACCACATAGAAGTGTTACATTTTAGCAAAGGTTATTTTTCCCACCAGTTATTGGGGAAGCTCTTGAGGGATGCACCACTCAATCCCAAAGGCTTCTATGTACCTGTCACACCACCCTTGTACTCTTGTATTATAGTCTTTTGAGAAGTTGGGTGGGCAAATAAAGTCTTGGTACTTCATCATAGGGGACTCATGGTTGGGTGGGAACACCCATAGGTTGTCATCATTACCAACACACTTATCTCCTCCATCACTATCAAGATCAACATATACCCCCACCTAAAGGTTTCATGTGCTCAATGGTACTCTTGCACATTCTTGAAAATCTCCTCAATAATGAACTTGGAGATGTTGAATTTTATCCCTTGTGTTATATGGTGGGCCATGCACAAGAATGTCTTACTAATGTTAGACCACTAACTACTAGGGCATAGTTTATAACTAACTAGGTGCATCGCTACCCTCATGCTGGGGTCTCAGATATCCTTGATGGGGAACATAAAGCCTGACTTGTAGTATCCCAAGATCTTCATAACCCTCTCAACCTCTACTTCATCCTCCATAATCTCATGGATGTTTTCCCCTACATTGAGGAGTCCCATGAATCTACTAATAAGGTGCATCAAGATCCTCATGCACCATCCTGTGAAGTAAAACCAATCACCATAGACTTGTGAGAGGAGGAATTGCACCAACTCTTCTGGCTTGCCAAAGCTTATCAACTCAAATAGTTGCATTACACCTATTATTTCCAGTTTGTCTCTGATGGAGAAATCCAAGAATGTGGTGCCCACACCTTTGTCTTCTTCCCTATGTCCACCATCTAGTCCTAGTTCAACTCCTATGCATTACTCCCTATCTGGTGGTTATAATCCTTGAGCTTGAACATATGTGCAAAGGATACCCACTTCTCCCCTACCATGAAGTTTTGGGGAATTTTATTTCTCTATAGGTGAGCTTCACACTTTTTTATGGATCTACCTCCATGACGTTTGTGCCTTCCACCATTTTTACCTCTCATTTTGTAGTAGTTGTTTCTTTTACCACTTGCACTTTCTTTACATCCTTTTGTGCCTATGGTGGACCTATACTTAGCCTCTTTTTTTCCAATCTAAACTAAATGCTATTGAAGCATGGCTGGTTGATCTTTCCAAAGCCCAAAATTATGATTGGCGCTTCTTCACAATCACAAGAACTGTGACTGTGTCTTTGACTCTTGAGCTTATTGTAATATTAATGGCAGCCTTATCATTTTGTATAACTCCTACTCCCATATTTCTCTATCAATTTCTCTCTACTTGCCTCCTTATCAATTTAAATTAGAATGTAATCTTGTTGGTGGTCTTTCTCTCTCACTTGGAAGTGTTGTGGATAATTGGTTCTTTATGGTAGCATTTTTTGGTTTTCGATGGCTTTAGATCTATGTTCTAGTTTGAATTCTCACAAAGATCTATAACCTATTGAAGTCTTTCATTCACCCCTTTATACTATATTTTTAGCTACCTCATTAGTGGCCAGTAGTGTGTGTATTTATTGGATTCTACTAAACCTACAAAATCTACTATCAAATGCTCATTTATAGTGGATTTTTGTGCTCCTACCACCATAGGATTAATTTTGCTACTAGTTTCTTCAGTGAAGTGGTAGGTAATTTAAATAGTCACTTCCTATCGATCATTAGGTGGGTGCTAGCTATCTCAATAATCATTTTCTTGTTCCTAGTTTAACTTGGCACAAACTTTTCCCTTCTTATGGTAACCTGGGTTTAGTTTTTCACATGCATGTGATTCATCCTCCTTGATTCCATCTTTTCTTAGTGTTGTGCTTCTTTACAAGTGCACCTCTCTTCTTGGTTGATTTCTTTGCACTTTCATGTCTCTTTCTTCAGCCTTCCCTACCACATACAAATATTTATGCTAGTCCTCTAGTGCTTCCTTCTCTCATCTTTATTTTTTGTACACAAACATCTTGTGCACCTTCCTTTGTCAACTTGCACTTACAAATTTTTGAACCTAGAAAACTTTGTATGTGCCTATAAACTTAGGTGTCTAGCCTTAGATACTTAGAAATCAACCATGCTCAATTTACCTGATTAGATTTATGTGTGTAAGTGATAGAAGAGTTCTCATATGGGCCTAAAAGTGCCATTATTATTCACTCAACACAAATGAAACAAACATAAGAAAAGATTTGGCTTGTACCAAATTTTAATATGGTCAAAACAAATCAATTAACTTGTGACTTGGAACTCGATATCTAATGGTGCAAGTACCGTCCTAGTGATTATATACTTTTAATATATTTTCAATTAAATGCCCAAGGATCATTTCACCTCTCAACATGCACAACTTTCATGTGTCAGTCTTTAATCTATTATGGATGACATAAGGTCCCATCTACCTAATCTATAATTTGTGTGGGTTCTTGAGGTATTTAGAGTCATATAGCAAGACCAATGCACGTTCTATAAATAATTTATGCTTGATGTGTTTATCATGCCATAGGTTTTGGAATGCATTTTTGATTTACTAGCTCCATCGTGCTTGGGTGTGTGTCTTGTCCAAGCTCTCCAAGTCTTCCATGTATGCACTCAAAGACTCTAGGTCATCTAATCGACCAATATATGTGATGTGCAATGAAGGTAATATGAATTCCATAGGTAAAACAACCTCTGTGCTTAACACAAATTAAAATGGTGTAGCCTTATTTAGGTGATTATACATAGTGAGATAAGCCCACAACACTACTGATACACAGTCATCCTAATCTTTGTGACCAATGTCATAGATTTTTGTGAGGCATGTTCCCAATATTTTATTAAATGCTTATGTGATGTCATTAATTTAGGGATGGTAATGTGTCATTTTATGGTGCACCACCATATATTCAATCAGAAGGATTTTAATGGTTTCATTTATGAAGTGCATACCACAGTCACTAGTCAAGTTAAGTGGGCATCCATAATGACTGATGATATTCTCCTAAATAAACCTAGTTGTAGTGGTAGCTATACAATCTTTGGTTAGTGTTGTTTTGACCCACTTGGTGAAGTAATTTGTGATATCTATAATTTATCATGCACCTATGCACCTTGTAGTGGGAGTAATAGGCCCAATAAAGTCAATGATCCATTTTTTAAATGGCACCTAGGCAAGGATGGGGCTGAGAGCCATCTCATCCTAGTGGTTTAGCTTTCCTATGCACTAGTAGATGTCACATGCTTTGGTGAATTCCTTTATGTCATGTAATAGAGTTGGCCACCATAAGCTTGATTGTAGTACCTTGTGCACTATAGCATCTCCATCATAATGGCCTCCAATAATTCCTTCATGCACCTCTTTCAAGACTGAGTTCCATTCATGCTCTAAGACACATCGATGTAAGAATTCATCATGGCTCAACTTATATTGTTCCCCACCAATGAGTTGAAAATGGGTGGCATGAAATTTAATCTACTTCTTCAACTTATTCATCATGGTCTAGGGAATATATCCAAAGGTCAAAAATGCAACAATCTTTGCCAAGTCTTCAGGGACATGTTGGACCTTATAAAGTTGCATGTTAGACATATCATCTTTAATAGGCACTATTACATCACCAAAGTTGATGTGGGATAGATGGTCTGGGCCCAAGTTTTGTTTTCCAAGATTTACTATAACTAAGAACTGGAACTCTTGAAATAAAAAAATCCATTAACAAATGTGCTTGTACAAAATGGGATTGTTTACTAGGTACTTAAGCACCTCATGATTAGTGAAGAAGATGAAGGGGTGGCCAATAAGTACTGTCAGAACTTCTATAGGGCATAGACCATGGAAAACACCTTGTGCTCAATTATAGTGTAGTTCTACTTGGCTTTGGTTAATTTTTCTCTTTTGAAAGAAATGGGGTGATCCATTTTGACTTCACTTGGTTGCACTATAATGGCACTGATTATGGTACCAGAGGCATCAACATAGACATGAAACGGAGTTTCCCAATCAAGAAATTACAATATTGATGCACTTGCTAGTTTGAGCTTCAGGGTCTCAAATGTATCTTATTATGATGTGCCCTAATAAAATGGGCCATCCTTTCGTAAGAGCTCTTATAGTGGCACCACAATCTTGGCATAGTTCCTTATGAACTTCCTGTAGTACCCACAATGTCTGAGAAAGGAATGAACATATTTCTACATTGATGGGGTCTAGAGTTGAAGGATGATTACAATATTTTTTGGATCAACAAGCATACCCTCCTTGTAGGTAATGTGCCTAAACAGAGTGCCAAATGGTATTGTTAAAACACACTTTCTGAGGTTCAATGAAATTTGTAATTGTCTACACACTTCAAACATAAGGCACAAGTTATCATAGTGATCCTTCACTAACCCATACACATTTAAGTCATATAAGTATACTTAGAGGAACTTATGAATGAAGTCTTTAAAAGTGGTGATCACCACTCAAAAGAACACTACTGGTGTATTCTTCAGTTTAAAGGGCATCATGTTATATGCAAAACAACCCCACTCAGTCATAAAGGTGGTTTTGGGCTTGTCTTCCTCCTTGATCTAGACTTGATGGTATATAGAGAACCCATTAGTAAAAGTGTATATCTCATAACCTGCAATTCCATCCAATACTTCATTGGTAAATAGATTTGGAAAGGGGTTAGTCATGTAAGCAACATTCAATAGTTTGTATTCAATATAAATCTAGATGCACCCATCCTTGTTGATGCTGATGACCATATGGACAACCCATTCAGATTCCTATACAAGATTAATGATGCCTATGGCTAGCATGCCATCAATCTCCATCTTGACTTTGGCATGAAGATTTGGGTTCATTTTATAAGGTCACTTCTTGACGGGTCTTGCATTATCAACTAGATTGATGCCCATATTTCCAAGGGATGGGTTTGTGCCTTTCATACCTTTGTGGTTCTGAGGGAACAAGTATTGGAATTATTTTAGGAGTTCTAAAATATGTGTCAGCTTTGTGTCAAACCCATAGTAGCCCATGGTGGTGATCTTTGGTTCCGTTTTTAAACTGATATCTACCTTTGTAGTTTTTAATGGTGCATGGTAAGGTTCATTCCTCTCTTGGTGAAAACCCTTGACTTGTCTACTACCCTCAGTCATTTTTATCCAAAGATGGGTAGGGTCTTCTTCTTTTAGGGTGTTATCCTCAACTTGGAACACTTAAATTCCTTTTGCATATCAAATTCTTTTAGTTTTGTGCCTTCTATGTTTCATCATATTCATCACTAGAGTCACTATTAAGAGTTTGCTCTTCAAATAAGGTTGGGAGTGCTAACACATTTTTGTCAAACATGCCTTTTAGGCACTCCTCCAATATTGCAGTGTCCTCAAGCACTGACCTTTGAACTACCTATATTGGCTCAATTAATTCTAGGTTTTACAAAGAAAAGGAGAAGGTTTGAACAAATCACTCCTTAAGAGCATCCCAGTTGGCTGTCTCATGGAGTATCTCATTGAAAACATACCATGCCTTCACCCAAGTATTTAAGGTTTTATAGAAAGCATGAATCCATAGATTCCTTGGGGTATTTTTTCTATAGACAATCCATGTTTCTTTGAAAAGGCACACATGCATTATAGGGTCAGTCACCAGAGTAGGCTAAGATTTCCAGGTCCTCATTTCTCTTTTTGAATCTAGTGCAAATGGTTGCCTTTACATCTTGACAAGTTGGAAAGCTAGGGTTTTATGTTCCCACCAATGAGTGACAATGCTCTTCAATGTATACACTAGTGCACCCATTCTATCCACCTCTTTTGGGATGTATAATTCGAGGTCACATACATAGTGTTCCACTAGATTACTCCCTTCATATGTTGGGAGTTCTAGAAGTTTACCCTTATTAAGTAAAAACACTCTTTTTATCTTTTTATTGACATAAGGGACCCATCTTTTAGAAGTGCGCTTGATTTTTACCTAGCCCATCTTTAATAGTTTTGGCACCTTTGCATGCACCAAATGATACCACCGATCAGTGGTCTCATATGCTTCCTCAACCCATTGGTTGCAAGTAATGTCAGTGGTGTCCAAGGCTGATTGTCCATCTTCCCAAGAGAGGATTTATTGATCATTTGGGTCTAGCATCTTGGTGCCTTATACCATGATGTTATAAATGTAGTTGATATCATCTTTGATGTCCACACTCATGACATAAGGCGTTCCTTGGTCATTTGAGAGGGGTATAATTACCCTCTCCTTTCCATTATAAAATGTCATGTAACACCTTTTTAAGTGCCTATCTACATTGTTTATGTAACACCATGGCCTTTTTACAAGTGTTAAATAGTTATCTTACTTTGCTAACTTGATCACTTCAAATTCAACACAAAATTTAACACCCATGATATCTATAACTACACTCTTCATGATTTTGATAAGCTATGTGTTGGTGTATTTATTGTTCTTATAGATTTGGTACTAGAGTCTAGCCCAATGAGCTAGTATGTTGGCTGTTTCATGCAAGACTATAGTCTTGCACAGTCACCTAAAGCATACAGCTAGAGACTAGTTCCTACAGGTATTGTTGCATGGTTTTATTAACTTAGTCATATTCTTCCCTTACTATGTAACTAAATAGACACTATATAAAATCATAGGTAAAATACCTTGATTTTAGGATTACCAGGCTCAACCACCATGATTACATAGACTACTGCCATTTCTAGATGAAGTTGTTACCTTAGAAACATAAAAAGATAAATTATATTTCATAGTAAGTTTTGCTCATTATGACCAACTCAATATAACACATTCATTCATCATGAACATGAAGTTATATAATACTTGCAACTCATATATTAAGCATAAACATCCATTAAGTAACAATCCCCTCTATAACATTTTACAATAGGGATATTTATACTTGTTTATCCCTGACCAAGTGTTTATAGTAGTAATGACATGAGTAATCATACAAAAAAATCTCAATACACTAAGAGTCATGGCACTCAATCAACTAACTTTTCCTAAGGACCTAAGCCTTTGTGCCGCATATACATTCACGCTATGTTAGATATTTGATACCATGTGTTTCTCTCTTTATGGGATAATGCCAAACTTTTGATGAATAAGGTCTGGGTGACCCTTAAGAACCATTCCTTAATCACTCTCACTTCCCATGCACTCTCCTAGTCTTTTGCTATCATTATCAGTCCTATGCTCTCGAGTTCATTATGACCAATTCTCCTTTAACTGGGTCTTCTCACACTAGTGCTTCTACACCTTTTTCCTCTCACACCCTATAGGTTCCACACCATGGTACTTATGTACTTGATAAGTTCTACACCATATACTTTCCACACTATGGTCCTTTCACATCATGTTGGTTCCATGCCAAAAAGGATAAACATAGCCAAAATTTTGGGCCAACATCACCCCACACTACGCTCTTAGTCCATCTTGGGCTAAGTCATACTAGCGGCCTATACCAAAAACTTGGGTCCTATTTGCTTGATCTCTTTCATGACATTATCCCAATGGGACAATGAGTCGACTAACTTGGCAATTATTTCTTTGATATCCTCCTTAGAAATTTTCATCTCCTTAGGTTGGCTATAAATTTGGTGGTATCCTTTTGGATGTCTTCAAGTATTGAAACTTCCTTGATAACTTATCCTTAGAGGATTTCAAAACTTACATTAAATTATTGATGATGAGTATTGATGGTTTCCTCCATCATCTCCACATCTTTGAATGTCTTAGCACACTTGGTGTGGTCCTTTATTAAGAACACAACATCAACCATCTGTTGACTCTGTGCTTCTTCAGCTTGGAGCCAAACCTCCAAGATCTTATTAGGGTAAGCCAGATGCTTAAAAATTCCATCCAAAATGGGGATGACTTCCCCAACCCCCTCTAGAGTGTGTTTATAGACTTTTGT
Source organism: Torreya grandis (assembly GCA_037957365.1). Taxonomy (NCBI): domain Eukaryota; kingdom Viridiplantae; phylum Streptophyta; class Pinopsida; order Cupressales; family Taxaceae; genus Torreya; species Torreya grandis. The sequence continues at coordinate 148,664 of JARHVA010004312.1, read as the reverse complement.
TTCCTTGGTGAATTGTTTTTCTAGCTCTAATCCCTCATCTTTTGGTATAGGATGCTCCTTGTAGTGCTTTAATAGGAGGTTCACTAAAGTCTCTAACTTTCTTATGGCATCCCTATTGAGAGTTATGCCATCTGACATCATCGACTCCTATTTGAAAATTGTTTTGTAGAGGTTCAATTTTCTAACTTTTGCCTCTGTGGCCTCTTTGACATATTACTTTAGAGTATCCACTTCTTCGATGAGTGCTTATTTGGTGACAACTTATTTATTATACATACTCACTATTTGGTCATGTTTCTTCTTAGTAGTGCATGCATTAGAATTTGATAATATGTTCTAGCACGTGACCTCCATGGCCAGCTTGAAAAATACTATGCTTGCTAAAAGAGGGGTGATCTTTTGGGGATACACCCATAGTGGCTTAGGTAGTGTAAGAGCATTAGGTCCTAAGGAGAGGCTATCTTGGGGGAGCTTAAATTCTCTCTCCTCATTATTAATGTCTAATAGGAAAGACACATGTTTTCTTATCCTAAGGTTACATCTCGAGGAACAAAGTACATCTATAGATATATTATCCTATCATTAATGCCAAATTGATAATGTTCACATGGATTGGTAGATGCATCATTTCTAGGCTCTTCAATAGATCCAATCAGTTCCTTCCCTTTAGTAGGGTCATGCTCTAATTTAACCCCTATACTGGTAGCCATAGAAGTGCTATCAATGGCTATTTTTCTCTTTTTTGCTTCCTCACCATCCCCTTATTTTCCATAAAGTTGCTCCACATCAAATAATGAGTCATTAAAAAAGGTGTCCTCCTCCCACACTAGGGAGGGAGTCTTTTCAAATTTAGAATCCAATGTTTTTACCTATATTACAAGGATTTCCTCTTGAGGTGCTTGCTTTATGGTAAGTTATTGTGCAGTTCTTGAAGATGATTTTAGGGGAGATGGCTGTGATGTTTGACGGGGTGAGGGTAGAGTGGGATGAATTTGTAGAGGAGAAGATGGATGTGGAGGGACTTTCAATGGTGGTGACTTGGGTAGAGATAATCAAGGAGGTGAAGGGCATGGTGGATATGGGTGTGGTGGAGAAGGGCTAGGTGGGGATGGGTGAGGTGGAGATGGGCATGGTGGAGAAGGATGAGATGGAGATGGGTGTTGTGAAGGGTGAGGTGGAGATGGGTGTAGAGATGAGGGGCTTGGTTGTTGAGATTGGGCAGTATTCTACCACTTTCATAGTGCTTGTTGACCACTTACACTGGCATCATGCTCAACCCTCTTTTTCTTCTTTAATGTTGGTGCTGATGGTAGTTTTTCCTTAGGGTATTTACCTTGTGGATCTTTTTAAAGGTGAAACATATAGAACAAGTTATGCACTTATTCTCCCACCATTATCTGCTTGACCTTTATGTTCTTCAGATATGTATCCCTCTTTTTCTAGTATCCCTTCTTAGATAGAAAAACATTTTATGGAGGGCATGAATCTCTAAGTCTATTTTTTTAGTCTCCAAGGTAATGGGTTGTGCATCATGGATCTGATTCACAAAGTTGATGAAGTACCACATCAAAAAGGTATGAAATAACTTTAGTAATACAAAAAGTTCTCTAGAAGGGATCATCCTTATTCATACCATGGAGAATTTTTGTTTCACTACAAAGTAAGCTTGCTCGTTAGCCAAATGGGGAAAATCATTCAAGATGTGTCACTCATTCTTAAACACCTCCTTCATGTTGTCAAACCAATATGTCATCTTGATTTTGTAGGAAGGGGTGATGTGTTGAGGGCATGTGAATGCCTTTTAGTGCTTAGCAGGGGACCTATGCATGGGTGGGTATGTACACTTTAACACTCTTGAGTTGTAGTCTGGTATGATGATCTCATAAACAACCATTAAGAGAAGAAATACCCCCTATGGAAACTTGTGTTTGGGGATCTGATGGGTCTTCTCTGTATCTTAAAAAAAAAATAGTTAAAATACATAACCCAATTATATTTCAAGCCTTAAGATTTGGTAGGAAATGTAAATGTATGCTATGTCAACCTCCTTCCACCAATCTATCCCATCGATCTTGATCATGATGATCCACATTGTAATTAGGAGAATGGGATCCTATAGGTCCTTTTTGTGCATGGTGTGGCCCTAATTTTGGTACATCAGCACGATGGTGGTCTTTTAGACCTCCTTAATATCTGCTAAATCATCAACCACATCCAACCCTGAGCACTGCAGTCCTAAAACCTTACTTATCCTCTTAGGCATGATCTTCATACTATGATCAATAAAGTAGATATAGTCCTCATGAATACACAAAAAAGGAACTAAACCACCTCTATGGGTTTTCCAAAGTATGATAAATTGTAGATTTGGAATAACCCTAGAGCATCTAGTACATTGAATATTTTAAGATCAAATACCACTTGGTTCTTTGTGTTCTAGCACTCGACTCAATAGTCATTCTAAAGTTCAACCTCATTTCTAAGTTATTGATGGTTGTATTCAAATAGTGTGTAAGTGGAGACTTTGGAGACCCAATTCTCCTCATGTAATACCGATTCTATATACTACATTTCCTCAATCAATAGAGGTGGGGGTGGGGATAATTGAGTCTTTTTTGCTTGTCATGTCATGCTTGCTTCCTTTCTCTTTGTGTGTTGAGCTTGATCTTTTAGAGTCTCTTCCCTAATGAAAATTATCTCTCCTCTATGTACCTCCTCTTCCTCTAGTATCATAGGTAATGGTTCATTTCTTAGGGCCTTTTGCTTAGGATACATCACCCTTCGAGGAGACCAAAGGTTTATGCATGGCCATCCAACATTTCCAAATGAATACGTGGTTACGACTGATGACTTTGACTTTTCAAGCTTGATTACCCTCTAATGATGGAATTTCAAAAATTGTAACCTATAAGCTTTCTTTGTCATGTCATATCCCAAAGTTCCCCCCATGTTTCATTTTGTGAGAAGTGATGCTTTCCTTAATACATGTCTTAATTCCTGACTTTCCATATTCTAGGTCTAGATTCGATCATTCTCTTTGCTTTTAGCTCTAGTATTCACTTGGTTCTTAGCTCTTCAACTCTATTAATCTCAATTAAACATAAATTTAAAGCATAAAAATAAGTTAAATTTCCTACTTATAGGCTGAAGGGGGGTTCATCGTCATTACTATTTTCCTTACACCCATTACTTCATGTCATTAATGCATATTTTTAACGATTTCCACTCTTCAATATTTATTTTTGGAAATTAATGCATTTAATGGTATTTTCATGTCACAACATTGGTACATTCTTCACCATTACTATACTCTTTTACATTAATGGCACATCCAATCTTGCACCTTCCTTTAAAGTGAATGATAGTTGTGTTTCACGCTTATCTTGGTGTGAAAGACAATTATGTTTCAAAATTTAAACTAATGGTAGGAATACCCTATCCTTATATTATGTAGTTTACATGTCTTAAATAAATTGCATGCTTGAAACACCTTGTGCACCCTAAGAACTTTGTGTGCCTTTCATACCTTGTGCACCCAAGTACCTTGCACGCCTATGTAATTCATGCACCTAAGTAACTTGTGCTCCTATCTTTAAATTGAGATTTCATATCTCTTACACCACACTAAAACTAAGTCATGATCCCTTATGAAAAGATAAATATGAGAAGACAAATATACTAAGAAGTGCTTGTGCACAATAGGTGTAGTGCTTTTCTTGAAAAAGGAAATCCTAAACTAATGGCAAAATCCTTATTGTGTTATAATATTGAGATTATTCAAAATTGAAATACAACTTGAGTTGACTTCCATTTTAATGCCTAGGAAGGATCTAACCAAACAACCTTTGTAACTAATATGCTCTGATAGGTCAAATGTTATAAATAACAAAAGGACCATCCCAATGAATCTGAGGTTTTCTAAGATGGTGCATGAAATTTGAGTTGTATAGCGATAATTTCTTGCCCAAAATAAAGGTTTTATACTTTATATGGTAGTCATGTCATGCCTTATATTTGCACTTTTCCACATCTTGACTCCAATGAGAGAGGAATTGGGCTTCATCAAGTTGTAACAAAGCATATAAACATGCTTTCAAGGATGCATCTTCATCTAATTGTCCTATGCATGCTATACAAAGAGATGGTACTAAAAACTCAACTAGAAGGACTACTTATATATTGTATACCAAATTAAATGGGGTGATTTTGTTCAGGTGCTTATAATTTATTCAGTAAGCCCATAGGATCATAGATACCCTATCATCCTAGTCTATTTGGTCAATATTACAAATCTTCATTCGGGTGGTACCTGGGATCTTGTTGAAAGCCTCAATAGTGTTATTGGCTTGAGGGTGGTATAACATAATTTTGTGATGTGCAATCATGAACTCATTCAGTAAGACATGAGTTATTTCATTTAGGAAATGGGTACCATGATCACTAGTGAAACCTAGTGGGCATCCAAACTGAGTTATGATATTCTCCCAAATGAAGCATGCAGTAGTGGTAGTAGTACAATATTTTGTAGGTGTAGCTTTAGCCTAGTGTATTAAGTAGTCAGTTGCTATGATGATGTACTGAGAACCTGTTCTTCACTCAGTTGAAGTAATGGGGCTAGCAAAATTAATGATCCATTTCTCAAATGGTTTCTGGGAAAAAATTGGTTATAGAGGATCTCATTAATCAGGATTTCTTATACACTAACATATATCAAACTATCTAACATATGCCTTATCATCTTGGAAAAGAGTAGGCCACCATAATCTAACCATTAAAACTTTACGCGTGGTATCTTATTTAGCATAGTGTCTTTCGATAATACCTTCATGAAATTCTTGAAGTACCTCAAGATGTTCATGTTGCATAACACAATGTAAAAAAATATCATCATGATCAATTTTGTAAATATCCCATCCTATGTGTTGAAAAGGTGTGGTGTAGATTGTGAGTTATTTCTTGGCCTAAAGAGTGAGACAATTGGGTGCTAAACCAATGGTCAAAAAGGTGATAATGTTTTCTAGATCCTCAAGTATATGATTAACATGGAAGAGTTAAACATTAGGTAATTCATCTTTTATGGCATGTGGTAGTTCTCTAGACTCAATTCAGTATAGGTGGTTAGGTCCATAATTGACATTCCTAGGTTTTCATGATGCAAAATTAGAACTCTTGGAACAACATGATCTAATGGTAGATCCATCCTTGTAGCACTAGTTTATTGATGATGTAATTCAAGGCCTCATAATATGTATAGAAGACAAAAGGAATGGACAATAAGTGCTAATAAAACTTTTATAGATATTAAACCATTAATAATGCTTCACGCTCCATAGTGGTGTAATTCCTTTTAGCTAGAGTGAGTTTCCTGCTAGAAAAGTAGATTGGATGATCCAGGTGACTTTCACTTGGTTGTGTAAAGATTGCACCAATTGCCATCCCAGACACATCAACATGGACATGGAATGGTTTTGTCCAATTAGGAAACTGGAGGATAGGAGCAGTGACTAGTTTGTCCTTCAATGTCTTCAAAGCTTTTTTACAGGAGCAAGTCCATATGAAGTGATCATTATGCTTTAGAAGTTCCTCTAGGGGTGTGAAAATCTTTTCATATTTGTAGATGAATTTTCTATAGTAACCAGTATAGCCTAGAAAAGCATAGATCTCATGTTGAGTCTTGGGTGCTAGGAGCAAAGAATAATAGATGCCTTCATCAGGTCTATCAAAAGTCCTTCCTTAAAAATAATATGTCCTAAGATCACACCAAAGGGTGTAGAAAACATGCACTCTTTAAGTTTAAATATATTTGTAAGACCCAACAATTCTCAAGCATAAACCTTAGGTTATAATAATGGTCCTTGACTAAACCATAAACTATCTAATCATCTAATTAAACTTGAAGAAACTTATGGATACAATACTTAAAGGCTTCAACAGCTACTCATGAGAACATAGTTGGGGCATTCTTAAACTTGAAGGCCATGATAGTATACGTGAAGGATCCTCATTTGATGGAAAATGTCATATTTCATTATTCCTCTTTATCTATCTATACTTGATGGTATCCTGAGAAACTATTTATGAAGGTATATATCTCACATCCATCAACACCTTCAAAGATTTCCTCTTTGAAAGGCATTGGGAAGGGGTCAGTGACATAAGATGCATTAAGTACTTAGTAGTCCATGTAAATATGGATGCATCCATATTTCTTGATACTAATCATAATGGGACTAACCCATTTAGACTAATCAATGGGGGTGATTACTCCAATGCACAACATACTATTGATTTCCTCATTGACGTGTGCTCATAGATTGGGATTCATTCTATATGGCCACTTTTTGACTAGTCAAGTGCCATCAATCAATTTGATATGCATCTTTTCTAAGGATGGATGGAATCACTTTATTTCACTATAATTTCTTGGATAGACATCCTAATATTCCTTTAAGAACTCAAATATTTTTGAAATCTTAGTGTCAGTCCAGTAATTATGTATGCATCCATATTTCTTGATACTAATCATAATGGGACTAACCCATTTAGATTCATCAATGGGGGTGATTACTCCAGAACATAACATACTATCTATTTCCTCTTTGATGTGTGCTCATAGATTGGGATTCATTCTATATGGCCACTTTCCAACTGGTCAAGCACCATCAATCAATTTGATATGCATCTTTTCTAAAGATAGATGGACTCCCTTCATTTTGATATAGTTTCTTGGAAATACATCCTAATATTCCTTTAAGAACTCAAATATTTTTAAAATCTCAGTGTCAGTCCAGTAATTTCCTATCGTATCCATATTTGGTTCTTGCTCCATGCTGATGTTGTGCTGAATAGTTTGAATGGGCCCATTGTAAGGATTTTCTAGATTGACACTAGTATCATGAACAACTCATGTCGCATAGTTCATAGGGATATCCTGCTTTGTACCTAGGGATATGATATATTAATGTATATGGTTGATGGAGATGTCAACATGTAACACACATCCCCTTAGTTAGTTATATGGGTCCAATATATTAGGATAATGGAGTAACTTGTAAAATTAGTACATTGGGTAATGGTTAGCCTACAATGAGATTAGGAGGTTACCCATCCATTATTAGTTATATAGAGGTATATATAAAGGAGATGATTATCATTATAGAGGAAGTAATTAAGCATTTAGTCTTCTATTGTAAGAGGATATTGGGGGTTATCTCCTTAAAGATACATTATAGAGTTATTCCTTCCTAAAGGAGTATTGTATGGTGTTTCCCTACCTTAAAGGTATTATATTTCTACATATATTGCATATTTGGACATCTTGGTCCACCTATATCTTTTGTTATGTGTTGATCTACATTATATTATGCATTATTTTTGAATATTATAAGTGTGGATCATACCAAGTGCTATCAAAGCTTCGATTTATGTAATTTGTGTGGAGTGAAACCCTAGTTTTTTAGAATTATCAATATATTTCAATCGATTGTGAATTTCTACACAATTTTTTACTGGAGATGAAGAATATTTTAAGAAAGTCACAATAAAAGCATTAAACCTTTATGATTAATTTCGAGGGAGTTTTTGATATTTTAGGGTTTGTATTCATTTCATCATATCTTCCAAAATATAAGGATTTTTTTGTGAAATTTTTATTGATGTTATACCATAATATAATAAATCTACATAAAAATTTTTAGATCTTTTTGATTTATTTGGAGTGATTTATTACAATTTTATGGTTTTTTATATAATTAATCTATAGACCAAAATTTGTGGAATTTTTTCACAAAATTTTTACTAAAGTTCCAATATCATAAGGGGAAGTGATTGTCAAAATTTGGGATTATTTTGATCAGTTTTAAATGAGTTATTGACATTTTAGGGTTTCATGAACCCTAATTTTTTTTGTGGATCATGAAGTTGCAAGTATTTTTAGGGGAGGATGATTGATGATAGAGAATGGTGGATCCTTTTTAAGGAGAATAATACTCATAATTTTGTGGCAAAAATGTTTATCTCTTTCTTTATCTGGGCCTGCACAACATTGGTTTAATCAGTTGAGCTTCATACAAAGGTATTCTTCAAGGGAAGAAATAGAATACGTCTTCCTAGATCGATGGGATATAAAAGAAAAAGAGGATGAAGAAGAGGAAGAAAATAATGATGGTAATTAAGAAGAGAATGGACATGATGAAAAATCAAAATTAGTGGAATAAAATAATGACAATGAGGAAGAACATGCAAGTGATGAAGAAAAAGAAGAAGAATTGGATGATAAGGGTTCAAATAATTTGGCTCCAAATAAATATGAGTCAATTTTTCTATTTCATGGATGCATTCAAAATAAGAAGGTTATTGCATCCAAAAAATCTAATAGCAAGTATAACTTCGTCAACATGAATGTGGCCAACAATCTACATGTTCAAGCAAAGAATATCAAGGAGGTTCAAGTAGATGGTAAGAATATTCTAGTGTTTAAAGATTTGAAGCTCATTATGGAAAAATATGTTTTTCATTCAGGTTTTTATGCTTTGCATATGGATGATGTGGATATGGTTCTTGGATACTTTAGGAACAATCAATATTAATATTCAAAAAAAGTTCATGAAGTTTTGGTATAGGAAAAAGAAGGTAACTTTATAGGATATCATAGTGGGAAAGGCATTGATAACAGTCAAGGTAGATCATGATGATGAGATTGAAATAGGTAATGAAGAGCATGAGGAATATTCAAATGACATAGATAAAGACACTACAATCATAAATGAACACTTCATCTACTCAAGAGACAAAGAAGGAAAAGGTGGATAATGTCAAAGTATTAGAAAAATTTGAGGTATATAGACACCTACATCATCATGAAAGGAAATAATCATGGAGCCAAGTTAGAGAGTGTCATAACAATAATCATTTTAGCTATACAAAACATCAGATTTTCAAACACTATGGCTATGCTTGGAATCCAAAGAAGAAATACTATGGTTAGGTATGGAATTAGAATAATGTAGTAGCCTATGGAACATGGAATAAATGGGGAAATCACTATGACTATGCATAGAATAATACCTACTATGGTCATAGATGGAATCGGAGTAGTGTATTAGAATATGGTACATAGAATAAAAAGAGGATAAATTATGCATGGACACCAAAGCAGTATATTTATGATCATGAATAGAATTAGAGGAACACAATGAAATTTGGAAACAAATTTGGAGAGATATCACCTGCCAAGATCACATATGGATGGCTAGATGATCGAGATTGGAGACAAGTGTGTAATGATTTAAAGCACACTCATTAATTGGCTTCTTCCTATGTTTTAAAGATGAAACATGTCAAGGAGAGAAGGAATGCTATGTACCTAGGGATATGATATATTAATGTATATAGGTTGATGAAGATGCTGGCATGTGGCACACATCCCCTTAGTTAGTTATATGGGTCCAATATATTAGGATACTGGAGTAACTTGTGGAATTAGTGCATTGGATAATGGTCAACCTACATTGGTATTAGGAGGTTACCCATCCATTGTTAGAGATATTATAGAGTTATTATTTCTTAAAGGAGTATTGTATGGTGTTTCCCTACCTTAAGGGTATTCTATATTTGCATATATTGCATATTTGGACATCTTGGTCCACCTATATCTTTTGTGATATGTTGATCTACTTTATATTATGCATTATTTTTTAATATTATAAGTGTGGATCATAACATATCCAAATGGGTTGTCAAAGGGTCAAATGGATTGGATCCTTCACCTTTTTCCATGTGAAACACTAGTTTTGTTTACCTAGATGTATTTATTCATACATGTCTTGATCAAGGACTAGTTCTGACATGGAAACAACTTGTGATGATGATTCATTGAAGAGATGCAGAGGTTGTTTAGGAACATGATGAATATTACTTAGATAATCTTCAATGGGACTCAGGTCACCAATAATTACTTCACATATTGTTTGGAGGGTGCGGCATAAATCCATTTTTTGATAAGAATAAGATAGGGTTATTTTCATGTTTTCTTTCCAGAGATGCCAAAATCGAGTTCCCATGTGTTGTTCCTCATGAAAATACCATACCCTTTCCCAGGTACATAAAGTTCCATAGAATTCATAAACCTAAAATTACTCCACTAGGTATGAATCTTCATTTTTCCATATTTTCTCATAAGATTCTATATGGAGTTTAGGTGCTAGTAATCCATTATAGCTGATTACTCCCTTGACTATGTTGTCATGATGGAACCAATGATATAAGATAGAGCATACTTGGTCCCATTAAAGGAGTTGGTCATGATGGGTTCACCACCATCTTGCAGCTATACCATCTAAGAGAAGAACTAATAACCTCATCTAGTCACTTTTGGTGTCATAGAATTCTTCAAGGCACTATATAAAGTCATGTAACTCCACTTGTCCATGAAACCATGGAGCCTCATCGAGTCTTTCAAGAGGTGCCTCTATGATTGGTCCCCTCATGACTTGACTAATGATAAGGTGCAAGAACTTGTGACATTTACAAAACTAGCGTAGAATAGTCTCTTGACTTCTAATTGAACCATGCAATCTTATAGTGAGGTTGTAGTTGTTATGTGCCCAATAATTACAAGCATTACTTATAGTGTCAGAAAAGGATTGAGTTTATGAACATCTAAGAATGCCATCAATATTTGGATCCCTTCGATCATCATCTCTAGCAGTGACATTATAAATGTGGTTAATGTCTTCTTCCACATTGAAAGGTTCTATATAATGGGGCCCCTATGTTTGATCTAAGGGAATAACAACATGTTTGTTAGTGTTCTCAAAACTAATATACTACTTTTTAAAACTCAGATCTATATTATTTTCATAGCATCAGGGCCATCCCAATAGAACCAAGAAGTCATTTGCCTCAGCTAATTCAATAACCTCAAAATCCACCTTGAAGGGTACTTTGAGTATATCAATTGTGGCATTCTTAAGAACACCTATTGGTAAATCACGAGTCTTGTTAGCCATGAACACCACATAAGGTGATGGTTATAACACTAGATTAGCCATTTTTGTCCAAGCATCTTTGGTGAGGACATTCACTTCTATGCTAGTGTCAACTAGTGTAGACTAGGAATTTGACTCAAGAGAGGATGGTTAGTATTATGGTGGTTCCAAAATGAAAAACAAAGTAAAATAAACACACTACCTAACATAACATCTCTAGGACTAGTCATTAGGGGGAGCTTAATGAGGAAAAACCATTTGAAAACATAACTATAAATGGAAAGAAATGATAAATGTAAATGCAAAACACAAACTTCTTACTAAATCCTTGATTGCTCCAAAAAGGACTTGCTCAACTTGTACATCAAGAGGTCTTCATCAATGGAGTGTGGTCACCTTCATCTCCTCTTGGCACCTTTGGTTTATGATGACTTTGGCTCAATATTTGGGAATTATAACACTATATCAATGGGTGGTTTGAAATTATTTGGGCATGGTAATTTTGGCTTAAAAGAGCTTAAAATTCAATAGGTAAGGCCTCCTATTTATAGATTTTGCAAAATGACCAGAATGAACTTGAACCATCCATCTCAAGATGAAGATTTGTGGTAAAGAATCCATTAAATTTTTGAAGCAAAAATCAATAAATGTCTTCATAAATATTTGGGATAAAGAGTCAAAGAGGCATGGAAGGTCTTGATGAGGCATGGGAGGGATTGATGAGATATTTTATGCATTTATGGCCTAGGGATGTCTTTCCAAGAAATGATGTCATTTGATGATGCCAATATTCAATATCAATTTTCAAAAAAGAAATATTCAATAAGTTACATGGAAAATTAACTTAGGCTCCTAATTCAAATTAATTAACCTTAAATATGACTAGTCAACTTTGATGAAAAACTTGGCAATTAATGCATAAATTAATCAAACTAGTCAAAATTTCATATTATTGGCTCAAAATTTAATTAGATTGGAATTAAGATGCAATTTTAGATGTATTGGATCCATTATTCGATTTACAATTTTTTCAACACAAAATAATAAAGGCACATTTATTGTGTAAAAAATTTGGTAGAAAAGAGTACTCCAGAGTACCCAGGTGTGAAAATGTCATTTTGACTCAAAATGATCTGATCAAAGTTAGCTAGATCATAATTTGCATTAACTTATTTAATGATACTCTGGCCAAAATTAGCACTTGTATATAACAATTTTAACTCATTTAATATGTTTTAATGTTTTTAGCCAAAATTATGTATTTTGACAAAAATTGCTCAAAAGCCTGGTTGAAGGTAATTGGTGGCCATTTTTAGGTATCTACAATTTCCCCTTATTTTGGAAGTTGTTGAAATATATAAGCATAATAATGTCTTCTCAAAGAATGAAAAGGTCATTTATGCCTACAACTTCAATGGTAATAGATGAACTGTATGATGCCCCCTTGAGGGAACAATTGGCACAAATAAGTTGGCAAACGGTCCCTTGAAAGAAAGAAGTGAAATGAGGAGACTGAATATGTGAAGATGATGTGGTGAGAACACAATGAGTTTGAAAAAGTAGTCAAAATCACTAAAAATTCAAGTGGGATGGTGTATAATGGTTTGCCCAAAGGCCGTTATAAACATTATATCCTAATAGTGGCAATGTGGTATGATAACACAAGGATTTTACCAAAGGTAGTTATAATCTTTGAGAAGATAGAGATACCCCATTAGGATATACAAATAAGATGATATTGATTTGCCTAAAGGTAGTTATAATCATTGAGAAATGCGAGTGGGATGGTGTACAATGATTTGCCCATAGGTAGTTATAATCATTGGATCCCAATTATGGAAAACATAATTGCTTGGTTGATGATAGAAAATATGATGTGGGTAACTTGATACAGAGGATGAATATGAATTAGGACAACCTGCTAGTAGGGAGATGCTTATTTGAATTGACAAAGGTCGGAATTATTTTGTTTATTAATTACTCTATTTGGGATATGATTGGGATGCCATTGCTGAGGAGATGTTGATGCCACCCTTGCTGAGTAGACTTCTTGAAGCTATTTTTTGTTGTAGCACTTGACAGTAAGCCTCATGATAGAGCACCATGAGGACTGGGTTGAAAGATGCATAAGGATTGCCTCCCAAAATCCAATACTCAATAGAAAATGATGCACCAATGATAAAAACCATGATGGTAATGTAGTTGTAAGAATATGGATGGATTCAAGTATAGATTCATAAGGAATTACCCAATGGATGCACCTAGATTGAATCAAATCAATAGTGCTGAAGATAAATAAATGGGTGATGCAAATAACAAACAAACAACTAAACAAAGAAACAAATAACAGTTAGTCCTAATGTTATTATAAACAACCTGATAAACATTGCCCTAAAAAATAGGAGAAAACTTAACAAACAAACAAGATGAGGGGAAAATTGAAGAAAAGGAAGGGGGTGGCCAAGCTGTCTCCATATGCACTAGGCAAGTGAACCTTGCCTACATAGTTCCATGGATGTAATATCCAACAAAAACATTAGGCCAAATGTAGTTCTCCCAAGAAATGGGAAGAAAAATGATAACTGATGAAAAATAAACATGATGGATGTGATAGAAGAATAGGAATGAATTCATAAAATGGTGAGAGCATGGGAGAAAAGGCCAAAAAGGATGGGGAAATAAAGTGACCAGTGATTTGCTTATGACTTAGTAAAGGTTCCTAGAATCTTTAAGGTAAATAAGTGATCAATATTTTTAGTTTTTCTAAATGATTTTCTAAATGTTTTTATAATTTTCAAATAATCTTAACTCAATTGAGAATGATGAGATACTAAAATGGTCCAAGCTTATAAAATGGTGAGAGCATTGCTTATAGATGCTTGGAAAATGGTGAGAGTGTGGCTTAAGTTACTCATAAAATGGTGAGAGTGTGGCTTAGGTGGACTAAGGTGACCTCAATAAGTATCGAGTTTTGCCTACATAGACCCAAAGTAAGACCTTGGGTCATTGTAGTTCTATCTTACAACACAGGAATATGACTAGTACAACAACCAATTCAAACAAAATAGGCACAATTGATATAAAGGCATAGGAAATGGCAAGTTGGTACGTCAAAGCATGATAAGTAAATGTTGCCCCTAGTTTTCTCATAGGTAGTTATAACTAGGATACAATAACACAGGTCAATGATACTAATTTACCCAAAAGAAGTTATAATTAGTATCAAGATAATGAGAAAGAACAAAACAAGAAATGAAGGATGCAACTACCAAACTACTATCTTACTACTCAAAAATATTGCCTCTATTTGAAATGTATAAAACAATTGTTGAAACTGAATTTGAATCCTCTTATTGAATTTAGTTCTTGAATGAATGGTATAGAACCAAGTTCATAGGACTAGGTAGGGAGGGATAAATGAACTTGGTTGATGAGAAGGGTATGGTAAAATGGATAGGCGATAGGAAAAAGTGATAGATGGGTAGGATGATATGAAAGTAAAATAGTATAGTACAAAGAAGATTGATAAAATGATACCACTAGAAATGGTCTTTATAAATAATATGCCAAATTATGTAAGCATAGTGCCACTTGAGGTGGATAACGTTCATTGGCTCATCAAGTTCATGTTTGTCTAGTGTGGAAAGCATATATGCTCCTATTTTAAAGTTTGTTGTAATGATGAAAGGACCAACCTAGTTTAGGTTTGAACTTACCTTTATCTTTCTTTTCAACCATGGTATTCTTTTGGCTTTCTTTAAGGACAAGATCACCAAGTTCAAATTCTCTATGTTTTACATGCAAATTATGTAGACATTCAATTCCTAACACCATTTGTGTTAAAATTGTCAATCTTACTTGAATTCTACTCAAATGCATATTTTAGGTCAAAATCCATAAAATGTGATAAATGGTTCAAACTTGTCATTTACAAGTGTCTATTTTGTCCAAAATATCCTTAAATCGGGCAGTGAATTTTATGATCCAACTAATTTTGATGAATTTATTTCCAGTCAAAATGATGATTTTGCATTTTTGTGCTCTAGATCACTCTTTTCTTCTAATTCATTGGTACACATCACGTACCTTTGTTATTTTGTGTTGGCAGCATCTTAAATGGGAATACGATTCCATTACATCTAACATCACCTTCCAATTATTCTTTAGACAAATTTTGAGCCAATAACAAGACATTTTGATCAATTTGATTAATTTATGCACCAAGGGCCAAAATTTGCACCAAATTTGACTAATCATGTTTTAGGCTAATTAAACAAAATTAGGGCCTTAAATTAATTTTCCAGGAACTTGTTGAATAAATCTTTATTATAAATTGATTTATATTAACTACATCACCTTATGACATCATCATATGGGGTGGCATCCATAAGCCATAAATGCATAAAATATCAAGATTATGGGTCTCCCATGCCTTATTAATGACCCTCCATGCCTATTCAATGCCCCTTCTTCCAAACTCATTATGAGGGATATTTATAGATTTTTATTATATAATTCAATTAATCCATGACCACACATCTCAATATTGAGATGGACAGTCATGGTTAATCTTGACCAATCTCAAAAATATATAAATAGAGAGGCCATGAACATCATTTTTAAGTTTTATTTATGCAAAGTTATAATGCAAAATTATTTTCATAATCCTTTGCATTTAATTATTGATTTTAGTTGCAAGCTTCATTGATAGGAAAATTAGATAGTTACATATCATGATCCTAGGTTTCGTGGAGTGTTCTTGAGACATTGGAGGAGTTTTCCACCATTGTTGATGAAGACAAGGATGATTGATCAAGGGAGAACATGTTTTTGAGCCGCTCTTGGAGGATGGATTCACTTGAGAAGGTATAGGTTTATTTCTTTCTTTCATTGTCATTAGCAATTCTCACATGAATAGATAGGCTTAATTTGGTTTACTCTTATGCATTTTTCATTTGATTTATTGGACTAATGTTTGACTAATCATGTTATGTAATCCTCTCTACATTTTGGCATGCTTGGTGGGATAGTAACCCACAAATTTGCTCACAAAGCCTCTACAAGCAACTTACTAACCATTGTCATGTAGGATCTTGGAGTATGGAAGCAAAGAATGCAAAAATTTGAGAAAAAAAAAGTCCATTTTTATTAACCATAGTTTTGTTCTCGAGACTATCAACTTAACTCAGCTCAGCTCTGGCTCATCTCAACTCAGCTCTGGCTTAGCCCAAATCAGCTTTGGATCACCCTAACTCAGCTCTGACTTGTCCTAACTTGACTCTAACTCATCCCAACTTAGCTCTAACTTGGCCCAACTCAGCTCTGGCTTGAACCAACTTAGCTCTAAATCACCCTAACTCAGCTTTAGATCAACCTAACTTAGGTTTGGATCACCTCAAATCAACTCTAGCTTAGCCTAACTTGGCTCTATCTCAGCTCAACTCAGCTCTAGATCACCCTAACTAAGCTCTAGATTACTCTAACTCAACTCTAGATCACCCTGACTTAGCTCTGGCTCAGCCAAATTCAACTTTGGCTCAGCCCAACTTAGCTCTAGCTTAGCCCAACTCAGCTCTAGATCACCCCAACTTGGCTCTGGCTTGGCCCAAATTAGTCTGACTCAGCCCAACTCACCCTGACTCATCTTGACTCACCCCAACTCACCTATCTAGTCTAACTTGCTTGTCTAGCCTAACTCACCTGTCAAACCAACTTGCCTGTCAACCCAACTCGCCTATCAAACCAACTAAATTATCAACCTAACTCACCTATCAACCCAACTTGCTTATCAACCCAACTCAACTATCAACTCGAGATCTAAATTCTTAATGTCATTTGCTCAAACTCTTAAGTGCTTCAAATTAGGCCCTTATAATTGTGCTTTTACAGGTTGAAGGGGTAGTTTGGAAGTTGGTTTGAATGATTTTGACTAACCAAACACACTTTCATTTGGGTTTAAAATAAACATGCTTGATTTCACACATTTGAATTAGTGCTTAAAATGAACCTAAGATTTGGCTAAGTCTTAGATACATTTCATTTAGTGCTTAAAACACATCATAACTCTTGCAACATTTTAAATTTGGTGTATTAATCATGAATCTAGGTTAAGTCTTGAATTTTCAATTTGGGCTTAAAACAAACTTAGGTTTTTATTGCTTCATGTGGACTTTTTTGTGTAATCTTTTACAATTTTAGCAATTAAAGCCAAGGGCCAAATATAACATCACCTAATATCCTATTTGGTGCTTAAAATTGAACTCATTTGTCAAGTTTGTATGTAATAGGTGATTAATTAATTGATTGCCAAAAATAAGGATGTTGTGTGTATGCTCTTCCATATGTCCCCTTTAGGGAACTTTTGGAATCAAAATTGCCATCCTTATTACAATCATGCCTAGTCTAATGTAGAAAGAATGTCGCTTAAAGTGCTCCCCAAAAACTCGTAATAGTCTTGGGTGATCTTGAAGTGACTATAAAGTCTTTCTATTATGTATTTTATTTTATGCAAACTTGGCTTATGAGGAGGATTTCATCACCTCCTATGAGTTTTTTAGGGCTAAAGCACTAAGACATATTTGTACTTTGGACAACATACTACACTGAGCAAGTGATGAATGTAGTGGTTGCAAAAAGGGAAAGACCTTTTTACAAAAATCCAAGTGCTATGGATACCTAATCAAAGTGTGTTTCTTTTACATCATTTAGCATGAAAGTCATTATGCAATTGATCCATTTAGAATGATTGGAAACTTCCTAGTTTAGTTAACCTCACTTTGCCATACCTTATTAGTTTAAACCTAAGATGATTATTTTTTGTCATTAGCTTACTTGGTCTTGATTTGTGTCTAAATACGCTTGTTAACTCAATGAACTTAACTAAAACATGTCCTAAAAATTATTGAGCAAGGGAGGTGTTATGCTATCTAATTGGAAAATCTATCTTTTCATTTTTCAAATTATTATCAAAAACTTTATGTTGTGTCATCCACTTTGGCGCAATCATGCTGCCCAATTGAGTCTAGACTTTTATCCAAATTGTTTAAGTCCCTCATTCATAATTCATATTTGAAATTAGACTTTTCTAAGTTTTAAGGGTTGGTGTGTTAAATTGGGTTCGCTATTTGCACACTAAACTTGTTCTAACTTGGTTTCAATTTTCCATTTAGATTGAGGGCCATTTTTTAAACTCAAAATAGCATTATCATCTTGGTGGACTCAAGTCATCTTGCGTATCGCTTATGCTTTGAGTCCTAGAACATATTCTATCCTACTAAAACCATGTGGTGACTTAGTGCTACCTATTTGGTCCTAGTTTTGTACTTAGTGATTCATGTATGTTTTTACATCTTGAATTGCTTAGTTCATATTATCTTCTTTGTAATCTGGAGAGATTTTATCTAATTTTCTAGGGTCAACTCATTGAAGTTGAAACTAGGTTTTATGATATAAGTGTATCACAAAGATATAGGCTTTGGTGTAATAGTTTTCACCTTGGATCTTTGAGTTCCCTTACCCTCTTCCAATCTATATGATTTTAGCTTTACCAAAAGTTGAGTAAATTTGTGAACCAAATCTTCTAGTTGTGTGTGGTTCCAAGCCACCCTCCTTTATAGTCTCTTTGGTGCCTTAGTCATTTGTTTAGAAAATGAGCAAAATTCATATCTTGTTTAAACATTTTCAAAAAATTGTCCAAATCTTATCGAACATTGAGAACACTCTTTTTTAACAATGACTCAAAGGTACACTTGCAATAGGGTTTCTTATGGCCCTAGTTACAAGGTAGAGCATTTTTATGATGGACATAAGCACTTTATCTTATTTGAGGATATTTCCCTCTTTGGGCCTATCTAATGAAAACCAATCGCATCCATGCCAGTTATTGTACATCATTCTCATCCTTCTCCTTAGATTTATACTCCACACTTGAAGGTTACTATTTTGGGGTATCCTTCTTCTCCTTCAAATTGTATGAGCAAGCAAGCTCTACAACACATGAAGGTTACTATTTTAGTACTTCCTCCTTTGGTTTGCATAAGAAACCAAACTAATAAGCATCCATTTGTTACCATTTTAGGACCTCCTCTTTTTTTTTGCATAAGCAACCAAAATAAGAAGTGTCTACTTGTTACCATTTTAGGACCTCCTCCTTTAGTTTGCACCAGTAACCAAACTAAGAAGTGTCTAGTCATTACCATTTTAAGACCTCCTCCTTTGGTTTACATAAGCAAAAAAACTATGAAGCATCCATTAGTTACCATTTTAGGACATCCTCCTTTGGTTTGTACAAGCAACCAAACTAAGAAACATCTAATCATTACCATTTTAGGACCTCTTCTTTTGGTTTGCATAAGCAACCAAACTAAGAAGCATCTAATTATTAACTTTTTTGGCCTATCACCAGTTTTTGATGAACCTACTATTGAAGAAACTTCATTTGATGAACTAGTGTTTGATCCCTTCTTCAATAGTCTAATTTTTGGAGAGTCCATTATTGAACCACAAACCATTATTCCCTCTAAACCAAATGTTCCCCACTTTAGAAATTATGTGCCGATCTTCAAGCCAAAATAAGAACCATTAGCTCTTTAAGAGCCATCTTATGAGGATCAAAATGTGTTCAAATTTGATTATTTGCAACCAATTGTGAACCAAAACAAAAATGTTATTGTTGAAACACCCATTTTTGACAACTCAAACTATGATAAGTTACCTATTCATATTTTACCTATTTTTAAAGAGCCTCATCTCCTTTACAAGATAGTCTTGGTAGAGTTGCCTCTTGATCTTTTCCCACTCGTTAAGGAGTCTCACTTTGATAGACATGATTTTGTCAAGACATCCCTTGAGCGGTACCATCTTCTTGAGGGGATTCACTTAGATGAGCCAGTCTATGTTGAACCATTCCAAGATGAATCAATTTTTATTGAGCCCATTATGCCATCATAGGCCATTACTTGTCAAACATTCAACATTCAGTAGAACATTATCAAAACAACCATATCAGATGATGAATCAATATTAGAGTTAGGTTATATTTTCAAATTGATATTAGATTTAACATAAAAAATAGAATTAACATCAGTTGTGACATCAGACTCAGAGTACCTTGCTTCAAAATCAGATTCAAAAATAAAATATAGTCATGGTTGTTACAACATTGGTTATAATTTCCTTGCAGATCAATTTGAATATATTTATGATCCTTCTATGATTTTTTAGGATGGTTAATTTAGCATCGACACAAGTTCTCTTAGTATTTTTTATAAGAAATGTGTTACCTTTCATCATCCCACCATTATTTCCACCCAACATAGCCATTATATTGACATTTCACCTCCCACAAACATCGATTGGGACTGATAGAATCACACTTTGTTGAACTACATCAATGGTGACATATAATTTGTAGAATGCTAGTGGGGTCAAGACCAAATTAATGCAGAAGAAGAACAATATCCTAGTGAAACCTTTTTAGAGGTGCTAGGGGATGATCAAAGTTCAAACTCAACATCTTCTAGTTTGTAGGCACTAGAAGACAGTCAAAGTTAAATGTTAGCATCTCTTTGTGAAACTTTCTTAAAGGCACTATGGGTTGATCAGAATAAATTCATTGGTGAAAACCTCATCAAGGCACCAATAATTGAGCAAAAAAATTCTTCACTATTTACTATAGAATTTATTCAAGATCAAATCAAAATAGCTTCCAATTTATAACATAATCCAATGGTAGCTACTCTCAAGATCAAGTAACAAAATAATTTGGTGGTCCTATCAAGAGCATCTTCATATGTCTTTGGCCCCAAGATCACCAAGTTCAAATTAAAATTCATCTATGGTATTCTTTAGGTTTTATTTAAGGACAAGATCACCAAGTTCAAATTATCTATGTTTTATACATAGATTGTAGTGGCCTCAAAGTCAATTTTGATAGGCTTAGAGATTATTCACCACATCCATGCATTTCTAATCAAGTAATTCTAGTTCTTGTAGGTGAGCTACTAAATAGTAATTGTCATCCAGGACATGTTTGAAAGAGATGTGTAGACATGGCAACTCGACCTCAATGGGAAGATTAATTTTAGTACCATAAATAAGTAAATATAGAGTGGATCTTGTGGGTGTATGATGATTGGTAAAGTATGCATAAAGGGTGAAAAATATCTAAAAGTGCCAATCATGACCAACATCATTGATAATATTTTTGAGAATGTTGATAATAGTTTTATTTGATGTTTTGACTTGGCCATTACCATGGGGGTAATATGTTGTAGAAAAGTGTTGCATGATGTTGTATTCAGTACATAGCTTTTCAACATCCTCATTCTTGAATGATCCTTTATTATCAGATATAATGTTGAAGTGGATACCATAACAACAAATGAGATAGTTGAAAAT
Organism: Torreya grandis; assembly: GCA_037957365.1. NCBI lineage: Eukaryota > Viridiplantae > Streptophyta > Pinopsida > Cupressales > Taxaceae > Torreya > Torreya grandis. The sequence continues at coordinate 127,278 of JARHVA010004312.1, read as the reverse complement.
GAACTTGGAAATTTACTTTTCAGTCACGTTAGTGAGGGGTATGACTTTTACCCACTTAGTGAAATATTTGATGGTGGTAAGGATATGTTTATGACTATCGGATGAGGTGGGATTTATCTTTCCAATGAGGTTAAGGCCCCATGTAAAAAATGGCCATGGTGTCAAAATTGGTTTTAGAGTCTTGGCTGGGGCATGAATCAAATTAGCATGTCATTGACACTTGGTGTACCTCTTTACATATGCGGTTGCATCTACATCCATCGTGGGCTAATAATAACTAGTACACAAGAGATTTTTGTATAGGACTACCTTGTTGGTGTGGAATCCACATATTCTTTTGTGAACTTTCCATAATTCTAGTGTAGATTCTATCAAAGTTAAATAATGAACCAAAGTTCCATCAAAACTATGGTGGTAAAGGGTTGATACAAGTAAGCTATAATAAGTGGTTTGATGGATGAAGGCTTTGGATTATTTTTGGGATAGGTCAGGTGGTAAAACTTGGTCATAGAGGCAATTATAAAGGTCTAAATACCAAATAGAGGTAGAACCAACAATATCACAAATCATTGTGATGGTTGAAGGTTCATGAGTCGGTGTTAACAAATTCTTGGCAAGGAAATGATACTCTTTGGTTGTTTTTGTTTGTCAAATCAGAGATCCAATAGTGGCCATAGTAATTATGGTTTTGTTACTTGCTATTGGTATATGCCTAAACTGAATGTCATCAATCTACTACTTAAGAGTGGTGACCAAGGCCTTATATGGAACTAGCTTGTCATCTTTGGTCTAAAAGTGGTATGTAACCTGATTGATGATTAATTGAGAATCACCATAAACCTTGAGATGAGATATATTATATTGTACTACTTGGCAAAGCCTTGTAATAAGTGCTTCATATTTGGCCATGTTATTGGTATAAATAAAACTGATCCTAAATGATTTAGGGATTAGATCCCCCTGTGGTGTAATAAATAAAAGGCCTGCCCTCAATCCATGTGTTGTGAATGATCTATCAAAATATAGTTTCTAGTGATACTCTTCAAGAGGTGTGTTAATGATGGTCATTATGGATTTATCAAGAAATTATAATGTCAATGGCTTTGTATGAGCAAGGGGTGCTTCAACAAGCTAATCTATAATAACTTGCCCCTTAATGGATTTTTGGTTGACATACTCGATGTCAAACTCACTGAGAAGCATGATCCATTTGGCCATGTGGCCTTGTAAAGCTATTTTAGATATTATATAATTGAGTGGATCTACTTTTGAAATAACTATGGTTTTATTGTCTAACATGTCTTAGCATAGTTTTTGAGCTGTGAAGACCATGTCTAAACATGGTTTTTCTATGGGCATACAATTATGTTCATACACGACCAATGTACAACTTAAATAATACACAACATGCTCTTTTCCATTATCATTATGTTGAGCCAAAAATGCCCCTAGGGCATTGTTAGTAGCTGATATATATAACAAGAATGGCTTTCCTAGCATAATAGGTAACAAAACAAGTGGATTTGCTAGATTGTCCTTTAGTTGCTAAAAAGTTGTCTAGTGGTGATCATCCCAGTGAAATGTGACTCCTTTATTTATAAGATGCATAAAAGGATGGTATTTGTAGGATAATTGTGATATAAAACATTAGATAGATTGGATTTTTCCCTAAAAACTATTGATTTACTTCAAATTAGTTGAAGGTTTCATCTCTATTATTACTTGGACTTTGGCAGGATTGACTTCAATGCCTCAATGAGATACAATGAAGCCAAGAAATTTTCCTAATATGACTCCAAAGACACACTTCTTAGGATTGATTCTGACTTTGTACTCACATAGTCTTTCAAATATTTTGCATAACACTATTGGATGATTGGCTCTAGTCTTTAATTTGCCAAGAATGTCATCGACATAGTCTTCAACAATGTCATACATCATATCATGAAATATGATGCTCATGAATATTTGGTAGGTGGCCCCTACATTCTTAAGACTAAATGGCATAACCTAATAATAGAATGTTCCCCATGGAGTGGTGAACACTATCTTATGTTGGTCTATTGGTGCTATCTTGATTTGGTTATACCCCAAAAAGTCATCTATTAATGAAAGCATTTCATAACATGTTGTGGAGTCGATAATCATGTCAATGTTTGGTAATGGAAAGTCATCCTTAGGGCAAGCTTTGTTTATATCATGAAAATTAGTAAATATTTTGGTCCCTTCTATCTTTTTACTAACTAGTACAACATTAGAGATCCACTCTTAATAGTCGATTGATCGAATACACCCTGCTTCTAAGAGTTTTTCCAACTCTTTCTTCACTAATACAATATTGTAAGAATGCATCTTACACAAATTTTGTTTTACTAGGTCAGCATCAGGATTGACCACAAGGTGGTGTAAAACCAAGGTAGGGTCCAAACTTAGCGTGTCAAAATATGCCCATGCAAATATGTCTACAAATTCCCTTAAAAATACTATGAGGACTTCACGCTCTTTTTCAGTAAGGGAAGTACCTAGCTTGATTCACTTTGGGTCATCTAGGGACTCAATGTTAACCTCTATTATATCTTCCATTCTAAGGGTTGAACTATCTTCAAGGATAGTGGACAATGATTTAAACTAGTTAGCAACATTAGAGTCCTATGTTAAGACCAGCTCTTTGAGTTCCCCTAGGTATGATGAATCAGAGTCTCCCAATAGGAGCTTTGGCCATGTAAAAAAACTATTGGAAACTCCTAAAGGATTTGATCAAAAGCTTATTGTTCTTTAAAATTGAACTCAGACTCATAGATAAGTTTGTTGTTGGTGGTCTCCTAAGTTATGGTTAAAGAAGGTTGAACACCCCTGTATAATGGTGCATGAAACATGTTTTCACCACTAGAGTGACCTTTTTATTTACTTTTGCCCTAGGTAGGAAGTGCCTCAAAGAGGTTTTCACTTTGGGACCTCAATGTTTTAATTATTTGATTTTGGCTAAGGGTGCTCACTTGCTCTCCAAAATAGGATTCAAGATCCAAATTGATTGAGAACCTTGATTTATGATCCCCCAATGGAACATTGTCTCTAAGGCCAAAAAAATCACAAAAAGCCTCATTATTTTGTAACTCATCAATCGACACGTTAGATTCTTATTGGTCCTAGTCTATTAGTTAGGGATAATTTAATGGCAGTGGGTTGTGATGAATGACTAGTCTAAGGGTACAAATGGAATGAGTGTCAAATATGTTGGTCTCAACTAGGTCATCAAAAAGGTTATGGTCAGATCCTAATTTATTATTGGCATCCTCATCACTAGTTGATGGTGATAAAACATGAGTAAGGTATATGGGGTCACCCCTAGGGAGTTTAAATCTAAGTCTATAGGGTCTTTTGTATTTGGTCATGAAAATTGGATCAAGTTCTCCTTGTTGATTAGGTCTGAGGATTCTTCCTTCATAGTCATGATTTTTCATTATCCTATTGGGAATAGGATACTTGGTAGTCTCATAACAATTGGCTTGCTTGTCATTGTATAACCATGATTCATCTCCCTCAAGAGGGTCTTGTTTTAGGCCAAATACCAGTACAAAAATGATAGGTCTTTTACCTTTGCCCTTTTGTTTCCCTTTTTGGATGAAGTGGCTTGGATTTAGGTCTTCCAAAGGGTTGTTTCAAAAATCTATCACTCCTTTTTGGGACAACATATGAACTATTTTGGTCCTGCAAGCCAAAATTCTCTTTTCCCATCTCAAAAAATTGTTATGAGTATTCAAATTCTCCATTTTGTCAAGCTTTTTCAGCTAAGGGACTCTACAGGCTTATTTCTATGGACTTCGCAGGCTTGTTTCTATGGACTTCGTAGGCTTGTTTCTACAGACTCTGCAAGCTGATTTCTACGGACTTTGCAGGCTTGTTTTTATGCACTCTACAGGCTTGTTTCTATGGACTCTGTAGGTTTATTTCTATGGATTCTGTAGGCTTGTTTCTACAGACTCTGCAAGAAGGAAACAAGTTCCCAACACTTAGGCAATTTTAATTGATTAGTTCAATCGAAAGGTTCAAAGGAAGGTGTCCCAAAGCTCGAAGGGCAAGTACCCTTGTGGAGGGAAAATGGAATAAAAGGATATCTTTCAGAGGGATTTTTTTGTGGCAAAATTTTACAAGTAAAATCCTTTTGACATTTTGTCTGAAGGAATGATCAAAGGCCCGACAGGGAGCCCAAAGGACAAGTGCCCTTACGGAGGGCACTTAGGAGCCAAAAGGACCTTTGTGACTTTTCTGAAAGGCAATCTTGGAGATCAAACAACCCTCGTAGAGGGTAGGTGATGAGTAAAATGGACCATTACAAAAGGCTAAAAGGGTAAGGTTTTCTTTAGAAAAGTGAACAAGGTAGAAAAGTTGGAATTCCTTTAGATTTATTCATGGCAAAAAGCAAGACAAATTTTTTCAGAGAAAAACTCTGAAGGAATTCCTTTAGACTTTTGTCTGAAGGAATTCGGCTGAAAGAAAAAAGCCCAAGGGAATAAGCAGGAAAGACAAAGAAGAAATCCTTCAGATATTTTGTTTAAAGGATTTGACGAAGAAGGCCACCCGAATAACCTTGAAGGGTAGGTACCTTGTGGGGGGCTCTCAGCGACTAGGAAATCAACCTTTCTCAAGACCCCAAAAGGGTAGGTAACCTTCAAAAGGATTCAAAGACTAAGCTCAGCCAAAGGAAATAAAGCTGAAAGAATTGGCCAAGGGGTGACGGGCCCACAGACGTCAAAGTTGAGCACCATGAATTAGCCATTGGAATCTAGATGTCTGGTGACGTCCCTGAAGCCATCAAATTCAAGGCAATAAACTAGCCATTAGCTTTCAAATGGTGATGGGTGCATGAACATCATCTTTACGGCAATGAAATAACCATTGATCTTTAAAGGCTTGAGCATGGACCTGAATGCATTCAAAGGCCTTAAGGCCAAAAAGAAGAACCATTAAGAGAAGAGCATAAGGAGCCAACAAAGCTAAGAATATAGCCCTGAGAGCTCAAATTCTAGGAAAAGACAAAACCAAGAAGAGACAAAGCTAGAAAAAGACAAAAATTAAAAACAAACTCAGTGACCAGCTGAAGAGGGAGCCGAAAGAGCCATCAGAAAGGGAAAATATAGCCTGAGAGCTCAAATTGTAACAGGAAAGAGGGAAAGACCTAAAATATTTGCATAAGAGTTATTTCTAATAGGTGGAATAGTCCACCAAGTAGACATATGAACTCACAAGCATTAAAAGGTGCAGCCTATTTTTATTCCTTAATAAGAAAGCGAGGGGACAACTATGTACCTATTGGGAGAAAAACCAAAAAAACCATGTAAAAGAGAAGATTTTTGAGATGAATTGACATGCCATAGTTAAGGCAGCTACCCTGTTCCAGTATGGGCTCTTAGACTTAACTAAAAATGCATTTAAGGCATTCAATGCAGCATGGGCCATTCCATGAAACAAAGATCCAAGCCTTTCTTGGCTACTATATATTTTAAATCTCTTCTTTTCACAAGGGAGATCTCTCTATTATAAAAGCAAAACACTTCCAAAAATTAAGAGATGATTACTGAGACTTTGAGCTCAGATTGTTAATCATATTTCTTTGTTTTGAATGAGAAAGCAAGTTACTTTCAAGCTTTGTGTTGTAATAGCTTATGTCATTTAGGAGATTGTTCTTATGTATATTTCCTGAATATATTCTTGTCCATTTTAACGAAATAAGTAGAACTAGTGGAAGTAATCAGGAAGGTGTCCTGAAGCCAACTGTGGGAGACTTTATGCTGCCAAAATTGCCTTTAGTGTGTTTGTCTATTTTCTATTTCTATGTAAAGGGCCTTGGGATGACTTTGTTCCCTCATTGTCCTTCGTATCCCACTCTTGGACAGTTGAGGTGGAGACTTTGTGCTACACCTCATTCTGCTAGTTACCGCCCCTATTACCAGTTACTTGTTACCTACCTAAAAGGAGTCTTGTTGTTAGATGTAGGCCACTTCTGAAAGAAGAGAAGTGCCTCCTGTCATTTCACCAAGATTTATCCTTTGGTTGTGAACATCATCTCTAAAAAAAGAGATATGGATGGTGTTGTCTTACCCATGAGTGTTATTTTCTGCATATATATATATATATATATATATATATAGTATATAGCTCCTCATATTTATAGAGAACCTCCCCTTGATGAGATGAGATATTTGTCCCCTTTTGATGTGGTAAACCTACACACTTGGCCAACCAATCTCCCTATGCTATGGTTGAAGCGACCTATTTTGCTCATCAGTTAGCTGGTGATAAAATATTCACCCAATAATTTTTTGGTGACTCCACTGGGGAAAGAGTGCACAGTTTGAAGCCTTAAGCTTCAAGCTGAAGCAGGGCCAGTTCTTTTCCATTGTTATTCTATAATCTAACAACTCCATACTATATAAGAAGCCAGAGAGCCCAAGGTGTTGTTGACCTTATTTTTGAGTTGGTGCAGTAGGATAATTTTTATTTGTTTCCTCCGCAACTTCAAGTTCAACGAACTAGGAGTCTTCTTCCTACCCATACCAAGTCACCAATACAAGGTAGAGCTTCTTTTTCTGCTATTAGTAGAGTTTTGCCCATACATACTCCACCTAGATTTGTTATCCCCACTTTCCATAATCAAATCATGGTGGTTCAAGGCCCCTGGGGTAACTCTTTTGGCCCACTCAATTTAACTCCACCTCTACATGAGCTACCATGTAGTTCAAGGAAGAACTTACCCAAATTATTTGGTGATGGGAGAGTTCACCCTAATGAACACCATTGCAACTTTCAACATAGCCTGTGGTGTGATAGGTGTAGAGTATGAGGACGTAGCAGTTAGGCTATTTATTACAGATTATTTCTATCATCTACAAGCCCATACTATGACTAACTGAAACACTCTCAAAGCTAAGTTTGAAGCAAGGTTCAAGCCTATAAAAGATGCACATGCCCTATTGGCCTAGCTCACACAAATGAAGAAAGAACCTTATGAACCTATGAGGGACTTCATTGCCAAATTTGATAAGCTGAGAAACATGATTCCTACAATTGCTCAACCAACACTTAAGAACCTTAAATGTTTCTTCATCAACTCATAGCTACCTAAAGTGAATTTTTTGCTGAGACATGCTAGCCACATAGACCTTGTTACTGCTCAAGATTTGGCCACTGAGGTGGAAGATGACCTTATCTTAGTAGGAAAGATAAAGAGAGATTCTAACAAAGGTAAATCTTCTTCATCTTCTGAATATCCATCTACATGCAACATTGATCCAATAGTGTAAAAGCTGGCAAATGAGTTGCTTGCTATTAGAAAGCAAACGGCACAAGGGATGTCTTCTACTCCTTCATACAAAGATATACCAAGGAGGACATTCCCCAATTAGTCATACCAAGGCAATGCTGCCAGGAATCAAGGGCAACCAAATTGTCTTCCTTCCACTCAGGGAAAATTGGCCATTGAAGCACCTCCAACCAATTTAGCAGTTGGATATCTTGAAGCAGAATCTAATTTCTCTTTCTAGCCTAAGTTAAACCTAGAAGATGATTTTAATCTCTTCACAGAGGGAGAAGAAGAGTTAGCTGGTGACTCCAACATTAGTTTCTTGAATTACCAGGATGAACCTAGAAGTGAAGGTAAATCAGTTGAGGGATCATACGCTATGTTCACCTGGTCCAAGAATTAGTCAGTCCAGCAAACTAATAAAGAAAAAATAGAGGAGCAATCTCAACTTGTAATTTCAATTACCAAATGAGGAACTTCTCTATCTTTCCAGCCAAAGGACCTGGTGATTGCTAAAAAAGTAAGTACTTCAAACATGCCTTTACCTTCAACTTCAATTTCATAGATCAGTACCCCCCCCCTAAAAACCAAAAGGATGAGCTACCTTTCCCTATTCATAATTCATTTTTGAGATTTGACATAGTCGACCATGTCAAGAAAACTAAAATTCAAATGTCTGAATTTGAATTCTTGCAATCCAATCCTGAGCAGTTGGATAAGTTAGTGGAATGTGTGAAGAATAAAACCATTCCTACAGAACCAGTTGTTCCAAAGGTAACCCCCATGTTCACCCAAAATAACCTTGTCATTGCTCCTCTTTCTAATCTCAGAAGGACTAAACCATTTTATGTCTCCCTACTGATAAATGGACATCTATTGAATAATTACATCATAGACTCAAGTGCGTCTGACAATGTCATGCTTGCCAAAGTAGCTAAATCCCTTGGTCTCACATTGATCAAGATATTTAGGAGATGTTTCTCCATAGAGAATAAACAAGTGCCATTGCTAGGATAGATCAAGGACGCCCAATTTGCATTTGTAGCATTCCTAGAAAAGAGAATCAAGATGACAGTCCTGGTGGCCGACGTTCTAGCCTCATACGACATCCTTCTTGGGTGAAATTTCTGTAAGGATGTTGGTGGCGAGTTAAGCATGGACCTATCTGAAGCAAGGATGCTAGTCAAAGGTGTTATGCAGAGATTGCTCCCTAAGAAGGAAGTAAAATATGTGGTCACTCAAACATCAGCGCCGGAAGTTCAAATTCTATTTGAGTCTTCATTCATGGGTAATTATTTCTTATCCATGGAGGAAGTTCATGAGACATCTGATGAAGCTTCTGAAGGTGATAATCTAAAAATTAGTTCAGACAAAATAACAAAAGAATTAATAAAGCACATCGTAGGTGCAGAAGGACCCTCCCCTCCAAATGAAGGAAAATCTGAGAAAGGAGCAGTTTCTAATGGCGTATGTATTCTAGAATTTGATGGCAACTACTCTTTTACTGGTACTAGAGCTAGGATTTTTTTAATATCTCCTCAAGGAGATATTTTTCCTTCTTCATACAAGTTATAGTTTAGCAATACTAACAATACTGCTAAATATGAATCGATGTTGCTTGGACTGAAGGCTGCTCAAGACAAGGGCATCAAGTTCCTTCATGCCAAAGGAGATGTTGAGCTAGTGGTTTGCCAGGTGAGAACTTATACCAAACTAAAAATGAGAGATTGTGCCACTACCACAATCTAGTTTGGGATCAAATTGAAAGCTTTGATGCTTTTAGTATCTCTACAATGCCCAAGGAATTCAGTAACAGAGTGAATACTTTGGTTGTTTCAACAACTCTTTTAGTTCCTCACTCAAATTTTAAAAGAGATAGGTACACTATCGAATTGGTCATTCGACCAAGTGTGCCTAACAATGCCAATAATTGGTAAATATTTAATGGTGACAACCAAATCATTGCCTTCTTGGAACAAAAAGGTAGCTTTGAATAGCTCCACTTTGAAGGTAGTGAACTAGCCCCTGAAACAAATTCAGACGTATGTGAAGAATTCTTGCAACGTAAAGGGAATAAAATTCCCAAAAGATTGGTTTATTTTGAGAAGTTATTTGACAAGCATGACAGGTTCATCAAATAGAAACAAATGGATTCAAGCTCCTCTCAGGAGTTTGATTAGATAAATTTGGGTACCAAGGAAAATCCCAAGATGGTGAACATTGGGAAGTGTTGGACTCAGGAAGAAAAGTTCAAGTTCACTACTCTGTTCCTCCAGTACATAGATGTTTTGGCATACTCCTATGATGATCTGAAGTCACTCAAGCTTGAATAAATTTTCCATGAAATTCCTCTCAAGAGTATTCATTGCCTTACAAGCAAAAATCTCGGCAGTACAATCCAAAGATATCAGGTACTATTCTATCCAAAATACAAAAAATGTTGAATGCCAGGATAATTTTCTCAATCCATCATTCCACATGGATTGCAAACATAGTTCCTATGAGGAAGAAGAATGGCTAAATTTGCCTCTATGTGGACTTCATATATTTGAATCAGTCATCCTTAAAAGATAACTATCCTCTGCCCATCATGGACCAAGTTCTTCAGATAGTGACCAGTTTAGAGATGTTATCAATGTTAGATGGCTTTTTTGGATACAATCAAGTAGAATTTAGCGAAGCAGACCAACATAAGACTACCTTCACCATGCCTTGGGGCACCTTTGCATATCGAAGAATGCCATTTGGCCTGATAAATGCTGGCACCACTTTTTAGAGAGCAATGGACCTTGCTTTCAAAGATGAAATGGGTAAGTTCATTGTGGTGTACCTTGATGATTTAACAGTATTTTCCAAGCACTATCTTGATCATGTACGCCATTTGAAAAAAGTGCTAGAACACTACCGCCAGAATGGCATTTCTCTAAATCCCAAGAAGTCTATTTTTGGAGTAATAGAAGGGAAACTTCTCAGATGCATTATATCCCAAGAAGGCATAAATATTAACTTAGAAAGAGTCAAATCCATCCAGGAGCTTACCCTGCCCACAAGTAAGACTACAGTTCACTCTTTCTTTAGAAAAGTGATTTTTTTACGAAGGTTCATCCCCAAGTTTGCTAAGAAGACTCGCCACATTATAAACATGATGAAGGGAAAGGCCACTTTCAGCTGGACTAAAGAAGGCAAATTGGCATTTTGAGACATCAAGATAGCTATTGCCCATGCCTCAATTTTGGTTTGTCCAGATTATACCAAGGATTTCACCATATACAGTTATGCTTCTGAGCACACACTTTTAGCAATTCTGATTTAACAGAATGAAGGTGTGGAATCTCCCATATCCATCATGAGCTATCCTCTCAAAGCTCATGAGTTGAAGTATTCAAACACGAAGAAGCATGCTTATGCAGTGGTAAAGGTAGTAAAGCACTTCCACTTTTACATCTTCAATTCACAAATTACTACCTTGGTTTCTGATACCACAGTTAAATCCATATTAACTTAGCAGGAGTTTGGAACTAAAAGGGCAAATTGGATTGCTAAAATCCAAGAGTTTGATTTTATTATCAAACCAACAAAGCTTGTATGAGGAAGGGGTCTCTACCAATTGATTACTAATAATAGACTAGAAGAAACATGACATGAAGAAGCAAAAATTGAAGACATGCCAATAGTCCTCTTTGGCTCCACCATGAATGAGTAGTATTCAAGTATTGAAGATCAAACATATGAAAGCTCCATTGACAAGAGGATCATGTGCTTAACTGAGCTGGATGAGCAGTGAACTATGGTGGTGGACTGAATCACTGTGCATCAAAGTCTGGTGAAAAATCTCTTCGACCAAAAAACAAAAAAACTATGATTTCTAGATTGGAGATCAAGTTCTGTTATGGGACAAAAGGAGAACCAAAGGGAATGCATGGAAAGTTTGATTCCCTATGGAGAGGCCCATTTACTATCTATGAGGTCAATGGTGAAAGTAGTTTCCTATTGAAGTATCAAGATGGCATGCCCTTTTCTCTACCTCACAATGGGCAACATCTGAAGCACTTCAATTCTTGAAGTATCAGATAAGATCATTTGTATATATGTATTTTTGTATAGTCTTTAGTTCTATTTTGTGCTTTTTGTTTTCATTTTTTGGTTCCTTTATTTTTTGGGTAGCATGAATCTATAGCCTAATGGCATACGTGAAGGCACTAGAGATTCTGGTTTCTACTCCCCTCAGCTATTTCAAAATTTCAACTGAAAGAAGTTCCCCAACTAGAGCCACCTATTATTCCCAAAATCAGTCACTCCTTTTTGGGACAACATTTGAACTATTTTGGTCCTGTAGGCCAAAATTCTCTTTTCCCTTCTCAAAAAATTATTTTGAGTATTCAAATTCTCCATTTTTTCAATCTTTTTCAGCTAAGGGACTCTGCAGGCTTATTTCTACGGACTCTGCAAGCTTGTTTCTATGAACTCTGTAGGCTTATTTCTACAGACTCTGCAAGCTGATTTCTATGGACTCCATAGGCTTTTTTTTTAGACTCTACAGGCTTATTTCTATGGAATCTGTAGGATTATTTCTACGAACTCTATAGGCTTATTTCTACAGACTCCACAGGCTTGTTTCTATGGACTCTGCATGAAAAAAATAAGTTCCCAACACTTAGGCAATTTCAATCAGTTGGTTCAATCGAAAGGTTCAAAGGAAGGTGTCCTAAAGCTCAAAGGGAAAGTACCCTTGCGGAGGGTAAATGGAACAAAAGGATATATTTTGGAGGGATTTTCTGTGGTGGAATTTTACAAGTAAAATCCTTTGGACATTTTGTTTGAAGGAATGATCAAAGGCCCGACAGAGAGCCCAAAGGACAAGTGCCCTTGCGGAGGGCACTTAGGAGCCAAAAGGACCTTTGTGACTTTTTTGAAAGGTAATTTTGGAGATCAAACAACCCTCATAGAGGGTAGGTGATGAGAAAAATGGACCATTACAAAAGGCTAAAAGCGTAAGGTTTTCTTTATAAAATTGAACAAGGTAGAAAAGTTGGAATTCCTTCGAATTTGTTCATGGCAAGAAGCAAGATGATTCTTTTAGACAAAAAGTTTGAAGGAAAGACAAAGGAAGAAATCCAAAAGAAAAAAGTCTGAGGGAATAAGAAATAAAGACAAAGGAAGAAATCCTTCAGACAAAATGTCTGAAGGATTTTCTTTGAACATTTTGTTGAAGGATTTGACGAAGAAGGCCACTCAAAGAACCCCGAAGGGCAGGTAACTTTGCGGGGGGCTCTCAGCGACCAGGAAATTGACCTTTCTCAAGACCCCAAAAGGGTAGGTACCCTTTGAAAAGATTCAAAGACTAAGCAAAACCAAAGGAAATAAATTCAAAGGAATTGACCAAGGGGCGACAGGCCTACGAACGTCAAAGTTGAGCACCATGAACTAGCCGTTAGAATCTAGAAATCTAGTGACAACCCCAAAGCCATCAAATTCAGGGTAATAAACTAGCCATTGGATTTCAAATGGTGATGGGCATGTGAATGTCATCTTTATGGCAATGAAATAACCATTGATCTTTAAAGGCTTGAGCATGGACTCAAATGCATTCAAAGGCCTTAAGGCCAAAAGGAAGAACCACTGATAAAAGAGCACAAGGAGCTAACAAAGTTGAGAATATAGCCCTGAGAGCTCAAATTCTAGGAAAAGACAAAACCAGGAAGATACAAAGATGGAAAAAGACAAAAGTTAAAAACAAACTCAGTGACCAGCTGAAGAGGGAGCTGAAAGAGCCAGCAGAAAGGGAAAAGATAGCCTGAGAGCTCAAATTGTAATAGGAAAGAGGGAAAGACCAAAAATATCTATGTAAGAGTTATTTATAGTAGGTGGAATAGTCCACCAAGTAGACATCTAAGCTCACAAGCATTAAAAGGCATGACCTATTATTATTCCTTGATAGGAAAGTGAAAGGACAGTTGCATACCTATTGGGAGAAAGACTAGACAACCCATGTAGAAGACAAGATTTTTGAGATGAATTGACATGCCATAGTTAAGGTAGCTGCCCTGTTCCAGCATGGGCTCTTGGACTAAATTGAAAATGCATTCAAGGCATTGAATGCAGCATGGGCCATTCCATGAAACAAAGTGCCAAGCCTTTCTTAGATATTATATATTGTAAATCTCTTCTTTTCACAAGGGAGATCTCTCTATTATAGAAGCAAAACTCTACCAAAAATTGAGAAGAGATTACTGAGACTTTGAGCTCAGATTGTTAATCATATTTCTTTATTTTGAATGAGAGAGCAAGTTACTTTTAGACTTTATGCTATAATAGCTTATGTCATTTAGGAGATTGTTCTTATGTCTATTTCTTGAATGTGTTCTTATCCATTTTAATGAAATAAGTAGAATTAGTGGATGTAAGCAGGAAGGTGTTCTGAAGCCAATTGTGAGAGACTTTGCGCTGCCACAATTGCCTTTAGTGTGTTTGTCTATTTTCTATTTCTATGTAAAGGACTTTGGGATGACTTTGTGCCCTCATTGTCCTTCATATCCCACTCTTGGGAAGTTGAGGTGGAGACTTTGTGCTACACCTCATTCTGCTGGTTACCACCCCTTATTACTAGTTACTTGTTACCTACCTAAAAGGATTCTTGCTCTTAGATGTAGGCCACTTCTAAAAGAAGAGAAGTACCTCTTGTCATTTCACTAAGATTTCTCCTTTGGCTGTGAACATCATCTCTAAAAAAAGAGAGATGGATGGTGTTGTCCTACCCCTGAGTATTATTTTCTGCATATATATAGTATATAGCTCCTTATATTTATAGGGAACCTCCCTTTGATGAGAGGAGAGATTTGTCCCCTTTTTATGTGGTAAACCTGCACACTTGGCCGACCAATCTCCCTATGTTGTGGTTGAAGTGACTTATTTTACTCATCAGTTAGTTGGTGACAAAATATTCACCCAACACAAAGGACTTTGGGTTCTGTGGAAGGTTTGCAATATGAAAGGTATCATGGGTTAAATACTCTCCTAGGCCATTGGATGAGATTTTATAATGATTAGATATTTTAAGATGTGAAATGTGGAAAAGGGAATCAAGGGTATCAGGATCAATCTAGTTGTCTTCTAGTGAATCAAGAGTATTACTTTTACCTTATCTTGTTTGGCCATTAGATTCATGTAAAAGCGATAGTTAGAACTCTTGAACTTGACCTCTAGGTGTTTATAGTGCTTGTATAAATACAAATATCTTGGTATACAAAATTCCATCCCTAAATGGGAAAATTTGATACATTGGTGCAACATCCATGGGACTACACAAATTTCATGTAACCAAGGTCTACCCAAAATCATATTGTATGACAAATTGAGATCTAACACATGGAAAAGTGTATCATGGGTCAAAGGCCAAAGGATAACTGGAAAACATATAGTGCCTTATGATTCTCATTATTCATTATCATAAGATTTGATGACTATTGTCTTTTCCTAAAGATCTGCCATAGTGTACCTGAGAAGTTTGATGAGCTTTAGAGACACTATGTTTAGACCTGATCCATTATCTATAAAGACACGTTTCACTTTATGTCACTTTATGCAAACTTAAATGTACAAGGGGTTATTATGCAGTGGGCCAAAGGATAACATATCACTTTAGTTTAAACTGACTTGTTGGGCTGGAGTTAGGTGTCCAACCAAAGCTTGGAATTTATCAAGGGATATGTCATTAGAAATAGTGGATTGGATAAGGAACTCATTCAAAATATCCTTATGGATTGTTGATGTATGCAACAAATCTAGAATGGATATTTTTGGGGGAGTCTTTTACAATTGTTCAATAATGTCAAACTTCTTCTCTGGGTTAGTTTTAAATGGTTTATTTTGAGGCAGAATGACTAGTTGGGTGATGGGTGAAGTGGCAGATGGATGTGGGCTTAGGATGTTAATATTTTACCACTGAGTTATGATTACACAATTACGATTAAATACAGGACCATGATCGCTAACAAATGTTGGTGATGGTGGGGGACCAAATAGGATAAGTCTTGATTGTTGGTGCACTTCTGCGTGGTCATGAGGCAATGATGAGTTATCGATATAGGGTCCAAAATTAATAATCCCTACTTGTTGGTATGACTATATGCGGTTCCAGGTCAAGGAAGAATTATCAAAGTGAGTTGGTGGATTAGAATTATTTAGCAAAGGTCATGATTGACTAGTATTTGGTCTTGGATTGATGGAGATGGTGTTAACACAACCTCCTATAATATGACCTACAACCCTATTATAGTCATGTACAACTACATGGTATGTTTATTGGTTATTTCCATTTTGACCTTGGTTCTATTTATTGTTCTAACATTATTGGTTATATTATTTTTGATTTTACTAGTTCGGCCTTGGTTATTGAAATTGTTATTATTGGTGTTGCACTGGCGATTATTGTTATTATTGTTATTATTATGATTGGTTATTATATTGGGGAAAGGGGTTATAATAGATTCTAAGTGTTTTATTGGAAGTGGAAGCACCACCATCTAATGTTATCTCCCCATTATCCAACATGTTCTCAATCAAATGTTTGATTTGCACATAGTGGTGCAAATTATGCCCATTAACCTAATGATATTCACAAAATTTAATTTAGTGGTACCAATTCAGATAAGGGATACCCTAAGGATAATGTTTTAGTATAGGCTAGTTAATCAAATTAATGGTGGAAATATTATGAAACACAGATTTAATTGGCTCTCCAAGGTCACTAAAAATATGACGAGTAGGCACTGTTCTCCTTAGAGGAGGGGTTTGCAATGATACAACTCTATTACTCCATTTCTAACAACATTTTTTTTACGATTGAATTGCGTTATTGGCCTATGTTAGTTGTGATGCTTACACTTGAATTGGGTATTGGTTTTGGCCATTTCTTGGATTGGTACCTTGATTCTAATTAGATGAGGTAATCTTGATGATCCCTTTGTTAATAAGGGTTCGCTTGATCAATAAACCTTTATCAATGATTTTATTAAAGGTATGTGCACATTGTATTTATGGATGATAAGATATCTCACTATATAAATTTTTAGTAAACATAATAGCTAATTTTTTATTTGGTAAATTATGGGTGAATCAACTTATAAAGGATCTCCATCACTACATGTGACTTGAAAAACTCTCACTAGCCTTTTACTTGGCTTGCATCAAGTCAGCCAAAGAAATCTCATCCTCGAGATTGTAGGAAAAGTGTTGCACAAACTTGTTTAAAAGATCATCAAAATCAGAGACAAAATTCTTGGGAAACTTTAAAAACCACTAAATCTTGCCTTTCTAGGCTCCTTAATAACAATAACAAAAAGGTATATGTCATTATATGCCACTAGATGGTATGCAACAAAGATTTTGGTCAAAGGAGCCTTGGGGTCACCTTTCCCCTTATATTTGTCAAATTTAGATGGTTCATATCTTGGAGTAAATGGTATCTTCAAGCAATCCATGTTAAATGGATAATAACACACGTCATCCAACTTAAAATTTTTAGTCTATTTCCTAGCTTGGATGGTAGTAATTGCATCCTTCATTTGTTGCAGTTCTTGGGCTAGGAAACTAGAGGGAACATTAGCCTGGGTAGATGGTTAGGGAGTAACAAATGGAACACTTTGACCAGGGTATAATGGAGGTATTTGTTGGTCTATGTTTATTTGGTTTGGGAATGGACTAAGAATACACATACATGGATTAGGGTTTGATTATTGTAAATACATTTATGGTTGTGCAATATTCTAGTTTGGGTTAGGTAAGTATGTCTGAGTTTGGGGTTTTCAGGGATGGAATGGAGGGATTTGGGTATATTATGCCTATTGGGGTTGAATAGGGAACTGTTTATGACTAATAAAACCTTGATGTTGAGGGGACACTTGTGAACCAAGACCCTGCCATTGAACTAGTGGCACATTTTACATAAAAGGCAAAGGTTGCCTAATTGGAACTTGCAAAGCATGGAAACCTTTAGGTTGCATTAATCCTTGTTGGGAATTTGATGCTTGTTGGAAATTCAACATATATCACTAACCAATATTCATATGTTATTGATTAAACATCATTTGGCTTTGAATTAGTATATTATTCTGTGAGGGATGAGGTATGTTCATTTCTACTTGATGAGGTGGAACACTGGTTGCCACCTATTGAGGTGGAAATATATTTTGCCTCTACTGCATTAGTATGTTGGATTGTGCCTACTATTGTGGAATATTACTCATTGTCCATTAAGTAATATTTTTCATGTTTTGTTGTGGAAGCATACCACTAGTCACTAGTTGATTACTTAATCCTATTGGTTGAGTACTAGAAGAAATAACTAGTTTAGGATTAGTAGTTGTTGGTTGAGGTTGGGACATAAAAACTCCTACTCCCTAATTTTGAGAACCACTCATGGTGTTAACTAAAGGTACACTTGCTTGTGTACTATTTGTTTGCATACTTACAACATTTTGGTTTGGATTGGACATTGTTTATGCATTATACATCATGTTTTTCTCAATATTTTATGTAGAATCATAAGACACTTCTTCGATGGCTGGGGTATAAAACAAGTTATCCACCAAAGTGTTTTGAGAAAAGGGGTCTACACTGTGATTATCTTAACTGGTCACCTTTATTATCACTCCTGTTGAAGGAACTAAATCAATAAGAGGCCTATTGGACATGGTCATTTGGTTAAAATTATGTGCTAGGTTCAGGTACATTTGATATGTTGTCTGTATTTGTACAAAGTGATCTTCCATGAGGTCCATGCCTTTGATAAGTATTTTAGAGTCCTGATATGGCATTTGGACTAGAGCTAAAGGATTTCTAGAAGAAGCCTATTGATTATAAATTATGTTATGAGGCATTCTTCCTAGGATCAACAAATAATCATGGGGGGAGTCTGCTAAAAACATGACCCCTACTTCTATATCTCTAACCAAGATTTTTTCCTTGTTTTCCAAAAAGTGATGCTCAAAGAGATAAGGATTATATGTAGATGGTGCAGTACAATAGTATGACTGTTGAGGAACTAGTTCCTCAAACATAAGTACTAAAGCTAGATATTATTTGGTTTATTCTTGATCTTGCTCTGAGTAAGGATGTGTGTTTATGAAGTAATGAGCCAATGGGTCTTGGTTTTGTACACTTGTTTGAGTGTCATAAGATGGATAGGGATCTATCTCATAAGCAACATTATTCGCATAGGGGCATTGAACCATTTATTTTTGTATGACCACAATATTAACTCCTATATTTTACATGAGGCCACTATGAGTGTAGGAATACATGTTGGGATCCACAATAAATGTTTCAAAATAAAATGAAAATAGAGTTCTATAAAATCTAAAAAGGCAGTGTCTAAAAAGAAGTTCAAACTTGGTCGAACTTGGTCAAAAGGATGGATATGTATATCCAGAAAAAGGTTGATGCAATGACCTATGATAAAACAAGCTAACTTCAAGTGTCTAAGGTTACACATCTCACACAAAAAGGTCAAGTAAAAGGATTGTAAAGAAAAATCCCAATTTTTAGACCAAACTTTTTCAAATCAGTCTAATCTAGGAAGAATAAAGTTGCAAGGTCTTTTGTCCAAACATGGTGTCAAAAACTAGGCTTAAACAAAGCATGTGTTAGGACTCTTGGCCAAACGGTGTCAAAATCTAGACATTTAAAAAAAAATGAGATTTTTAATCTAACAAATTTGAAACACTTCTAATAAAAACTAGGCATTTGACTTTTTGGACATAAAATCGATCAATAAGTATGAGATATGAGATAAAAGACACTTGGAGATAGTTTATTTTTTACGAAATAATGACACAAAATAATATTTTTTTGACTAATAAGCTAGGCAAAGGTGAATGGCATAACCATGCTAGACAAAGGCTCTCAAAGAAAACTCAAAATGGTTTGAATTTTGGAACAACATTGGATTCTATGAGAAGAAGTCTATGAAACAAGTCTCAAAATAATTTGAGCAACGTAACAACACTAAAATGCTCAAAATGTGTGATAAGTGCTTGTTTCAAAACACTAAGGCAAAAATGGTTTCAACATGATTTTGGCAGCATAACACTACCCTCCTCAACTCAAATGATACCCATACATAAAGGTTTGACAAATTTTTAAGGCAAAAGTGTGTTATCAAATGGACCTAAGACAAAAGGTTAAATAAGATGGATGTTATAAACTGTGGTTTAGGACTCAAAGCAAGAGCAATATACAAGATGATTTGAGTCCTAAGAAATGATGATAATGATGTTGAGTCTAAAAGCAACCCGCAATTCAAATTGAAAATTAAACTCAAGTTAAAACAAGCCAAATGCAAAGTGGCAAACCCAATTTAACACATCAACCTTTAAAACTTGAAAGAGTCCAATTTAAAATTTAAACTATCAATGAGGGACTTAAACAAAATATGGTAAAAGGCCTAGACTCAAATGGGTAGCATAACTATGCCAAATTGAAAGATATGACACAAAGTGTATGATAATTATTTTGAACAAGGAAAAAGATGTTTTTTACTTAGGCAACATAACGTCTCCTTATTCAAATAAATTTGGTTATGTAATTTTTTTTAACACCAAGTTTTGAATCTATAAAAAAACCAAGTAATCCAAGATAAATTAACCAACTAATCATCTTAAATCCTAAATTGATAAGGTGTAGCAAAGTGGTGTTAATTAACTAATCAAGTTTTTGAACATTCTAGATGGATCTCATGTCTACAAAATTTCACATTAGTAAACAATAGAAGAAACACATCAATTGGGTCTATGGTACTTGGGTTGTTGTAAAAAGGTCTATCCCTTTTTACAACCACTACATCCATCACTTACTCAGTGTAGTGTGATGTCCAATGTGTTCATATGTCCCAAACTTAGCCCCAACACTAGGAGGTGGTTTAACTGCTCAAACCTCTGATCTTAGTGGGGTGATCCTAATTTATATATCCCCCCATGGAGAGGGGTTGAAGATAATACTAGGAGGTAAATTCTCAGGTCAAGCCTTCCCCATAAAACTCATGAGATGTAATGAATTCCTCCTCACAAACCAAGATGTAATGAAATAAATTATAAGTAAAAGATCTTTAAAGGTTATTTTTAGGTCACCCAAGCCATATTGGTCTTGGGGAGAGCCTTGAAAACTTCTATTCTATGCCTTTGGACTAAGGCACTTTGTAATAAATATGGTGCTTTTTATCCCAAAAGTTCCTTAAAGGGGATGGATGGGATAACATATATACACAATCTTTCTTTTTGCCAAATAAAACTAATTAAGTAATGATCTATTGAATACAAACTTTGAAAATGTGTTCAATTTTAAAGAACTTAATTGAAAGGTGTGGTGGTGTTCTTTAAACCCTTAGATTTAAGATGTAAAAACTTGTAAATATTGCACCAAAAAGACTAAATGAATCAATAAGCACCTAAGTTCGTTTTAAACCCAAAGTTTGAAGTGTTCAAGACTTAACATGCTAAAGATTTATTTTAAACCCAAATTGAAGTGTATGATTAGTTAAAACACCTAAATTAACTTCCAAACCAGCCTTTCAACCTATAAAAACAAGATTAGGACTGCCTACTTTGAATCACTTATGAGATTGAATAAATGAATTTTCAAAAAAGAGATCTCAAGTTTCACACAGTCAATCCTGATACTCTATAGAGCAATCCCATGACTTTGCAAAATCATGATTTAGATAGACAATATCACTATTTTGGTTAGATTGATAGAAAACACAATATCATTACTTGGGATAACAATCCCACTATTTGGGACCATAATCCCATGAGTTAGGTCCACAATCCTACTAGTCGGGTCCATAACCCCACTATTCGAGCTAGGCAAAATCACTATTCGAGTTCACAATCCTACAACTAAGAGAGTTTTGGTATTGTCACTTAACCCTAATGGTCTAAGTTAACTGTTAGTCATTTAACTATGATACCATGACTCAGATCGACAATATTTCTATTAGAAAATAGTGGTATTGCAATATCATGACTTGGAAGTCACAGGATTGCAATATCACTACTATCAAGTATAAGGATTGCAATATCGCTATTAGTGAATAGCAAGATTGCAATATCACTACTAGATCTATAGATAGAGACAAATGTTAAGCCAAAAATAGTTAAAACACAATATCATAACTTGGAATGACAAAGCCATGACTATCTTAGTGGTAGGATTGTTGTCCAAATGAAAAACTCATGACTCCATAGTGACAAAAGCACTACTTCTAGAAAAATGTATTTTTGCTCAAATTTTTACCTTTTTTGCTTCCACACTTTAAGATTCTACATGAAAGTGGTTAGTAGTTTACTTGTAGGTGATATTTGACCAAATTTGTGATGTTAGGTCCCATCAGGTGTGATATTATGTAGACTAATAATTTGACTCAAGAGAGGATGGTTAGTGTTGTGTTAGTTCCAAAATGAAAAACAAAATAAAAGCAACACACTAACTAGCATAACATCTCTAGGCCTAGTCACTAGGGGGAGCTTAATGACAAAAAACCATTTGAAAACACAACTAGAAATGGAAACAAATGAGAAATGTGAACACAAAACATAAAATTCTTACCAAATCCTTGATTATTCCAAAAGACTCCTTCTTTGGCTTACTCAGCTTGTACATCAAGAGGTCTTCATCAATGGAGTATGGCCACCTTCATATCCTTTTAGCACCTTTGGCTTGTGAAGGTTTTGGCTCAATATCTGGTAATTATAACACTATATCAAGATGTGGTTTAGAGTTATTTTGGCATGGTAACTTTGGCTTAAAAGATCTTAAAATTTGATTAGGCAAGGTCTCATAGTTATAGATTTTGTAAAATGACCATATTGAACCTGAACCATCCATCTCAAGATGAAGATGTGTGGCTAAGAATCCATTCAATTTTTGAGAAAAAAATCAATAAATTCCTTCATAAATATTTGGGATAGAGAGGCATTAAAGAGGCATGGAAGGTCTTGATGAGGCATGGGAGGGCTTGACAAGATATTTTATGCATTTATGGCCTAGGGATGTCTTTCAAAGAAATGATGTCATTTGATGATGTAGATATTAAATATCAATTTACAAAAAAAAATATTCAAAAAGTTACATGGAAAATTAACTTAGGCTCATGATTCAAATTAATTATCCTTAAACATGATTAGTCAACTTTGATGCAAATCTTTGCAATTGATGCACAAATTAATCAAACTGGTCAAAATGTCATATTATTGGCTCAAAATTTATCTAGATTAAAATTAAGATGTGATGTTATATACATTGGATCCATTATACCATTTAGGATGTTATCAACATAAAATAACAAAGGCACATGTCTCGTGTAAGAAATTTGGTAGAAAAGAGCAATCCAGAGCACCCAAGTGCGAAAATGTCATTTTGACTCAAAATAATTTGATCAAAGTTATCTAGCTCATAAATTATATTACCTTATTTAATGATACTCTGGCTAAAATTGGCACTTGTATATAAAAATTTCAAATCATTTAATGTGTTTTAATGTTTTTATCCCAAATTGTACATTTTGATAGAAATTGGTCAAAATCCTGGTTGAAGGTAATTGGTGGACAATTTTAGGTGTCTAAAACTAGTATGTCCTGGATTACCCATCCATTGATGGTAACATTAACTAGTATCTCTTTGTCCTTCAAGGAGGAAAAGGGATTAGGAGTGTCCTACCTCTGAGCATGATTTAGGAGATGATCCTTAGTTCAGTAAGTGACTTAAGGTTGAGCATATTTGGTGCTTATGCTTGATTCTTAAGCTGAATGCTCAATTATGGGATAATGTCCTCATCTAGCATGCATGTGCATAGTTCCTAGAAGTGATCATGCATCACATTTTGTGGTTCAACTACCCTTTGCACAATAACATGCTACATTTCTTCTTTATCTTTAAGGAATTGAATCTTTCCTTAGAATTCTCATACCAATGCCATCGTATCTTGGAGGACATCCTTCTACTATTGGGCATCAAGATACTTTTTTGCTCATGGTTCTTCATGCTAAACTTTTTCAATAGAATTTGAGATAGATTGAGACTATCCTCTATTGTGCATGGTAATATTCACTTATTGAATAGTTGGGGTGCCTAAATGTGCATGCTAATGTGGCTTCTCAACTTGTATCATTATGAAACCCTTTTCATTTTGCTCCTTCATGATAGTTGCATACAAGTCAAAACACTCTTCCAGTCGATGGTTTTTTTTATAGAAAGCACATGTAGGGTAGTATTGACAATCTCTTTGCTAGTGGTCTAGGGGTCCACATTTTTAACATGTCCTAGGTGAGAAACAACCACATCCTCATCCTCATCCTCGACCTTGTTATCCACCATTATCTTAATTATTGGCTATAGAAGTCTGACGTGTACCATGTGCTCATGCTTCATGCATGTCACTAATCAATCATCAGTCATTAGTGTCGTGAGTATAGGCATCACATATCTTAAAATAATTAGACACCTTTGATTGTGTTTCTCATTTCAAAAGATGGCAAGAATGTACATCATGTTCATGAAAAATTTCACATGACTACTTCAGTATAATGCAGATGTTCTTATGTGGGCAGTTACTTCAGGTGTGACCCTCAAATTCACAATCACTCCTGAAAGACCACTACAAGTATAATGTGCATTATTTATAGTTAATTTTTCAAGATTTGATTCCATTTAAGCTATCTGAGCTTCTATGAATGGACTGATCCTTATATCAATACTTCTAATTGATTCAACATGGAGGACAACCTCCAAAGATTTTCACAAGCTAGTGAAAGTCTTCTGAGAGAATGTTCATTGGAAGGGTAATAAAAAACCTCCCACAAACCATTATGAATGTTGTGCAACATTTATTTTGAAGGATAACTTTGATAAGAGAATTTCAAACCTTGTGTCATACTCTCTCATACTTTTAGTAAGTCCATGTTTGATGTCCTTCAACGTGGCTATGCTTTGTTGTTCAAATTTTGGAATATCAAAATCCTAAAGAAATGTTGTTTTAAGTTGATCATAGTCAACAAAAAATTATCTAGGGTTGAACTTTCTATACCATTTATGCACATGCTTCAAAATTGTAGTTGTGAACTTTATGACTTTATTCTCAGAAGAAGTGATGCCTTGTGCCTTCCAGATAAGTTCACATTTGTGGATGTACTTAGCTACATTATTCACACCTCAATATTCTGATAAGTGAAGTGTCATTTCATAATATACCATTATTGGCTGAGGTGATTGAATTGGTGGTTGTTGATAACCTCCAGCCCCTGTCCCTTGAGGGGGAAGTCCACTACCTCTTCCTGTACCACCACCTAGTCTACCTCCAATGCCTCCAATAGTAACACTCATGATATGGGGCATGGTATATGGGTGATTAACCAAACTTGGGCCTTTACTTTGTACACTTTTAAGGATAGGTCCTCTAGGCATCCTAAATTATGCCATGAAATTCCCTTGAAAAGGTAAGGAAAGTGTTAAGTTTGTATGTGTGTCAAATGGCTCAGTTCCAATATCCCTTACTATCTCAGTCTCTAATTTCACACTGTCTATGTCCCAATGATGTATGTGCACTTTGTTTGATTTAAGAGCATGAACATGCACTATGGTTTTGGAGCCTAGTTGGTTTAGACTTGGTTCTTTGATTCTTGTTGTCTAGCTTATTTCTCCTTCATATGATATTAGTGGCATAGGGTATAGTTCAAAAGTGATGGGGTCCTCTTTGTGTGTCTCTACTTCCTTATGGATCCTAACAACACTTATTGATTTTTATTAGTCCCCTCCCATGTTGTTGACTCCTATAATCCATTACCAAGCTTCATCATACTTCTAATTTCGTAATGCCCACTAACTAGCTACCATTCTAAAGCCACAATCTTTACCAACTATTCTCTACTCCCCTCCCAAATGTGCAACTCATGCACAAAAGGATTTAGCTCTCCATTGGCATAGTCTCAAGTTCCAAATCAACAAATAGCTTCTTGATTTCTAAAGCAAAATGTCTAATATAATGACCACACGATTCTTGGAGGAACTAAAACTTGGCTTCTTCAGGACATGAATAGGCGATTGTCATACTCCAAAATGTAGATGTTCAAAATTCCTTTCCACCAAATGTTGATAGCTCTAGTCCATGGAGTTCCAAGTCATGTAAAAGATCTTTGTCACTCTAAGGTCCAAGTTTGTCTTCTCTTAGGGTTTCAGGACCATCCTTAAGCATATGTAGATATCTAAGTGTGCAAATGAACTGGGATATTAGTAAAGAAAATTTCATATAGCACACTATAGAGATTTTGCTCTACCCACTACCATGTAGAAACTCCTAGTTTAAGTTAGGGAACTGCCAAATTATCTTCAACTCTAATAATCCATTATTCTATATTCTTAACAATGGAACCAAAATTTTCCATGATTGAGTAGAAAGTGCTATGGGTCCCAACAATGGAACCAAAATATTGGGGTCCTTATTGTTATTATATCTTTAGCACTAGAGTCTAGCCCAATGAGTTAGTGCACTAGCCCTTTCATATAAGACTGTAGTCTTACACGCGTAGCTAGAGACTGATTCCCACAGGTTTTGTTGCACAATTATATTAACTTAGTCATATTATTCCCTTACTATGTAACTAAATAGACACTATATAAAAGCATAGGTAAACTGCCTTGATTATAGGATTACCAAGCTCAGCCACCATGATTACACAAACTACTACCATTTCTAGTTAAAGTTGTTACCTTAGAAATAGAAAAAGATAAATTAGATTTCATAGTAAGTTTTACTACCATTTCTAGTTAAAGTTGTTACCTTAGAAATAGAAAAAGATAAATTAGATTTCATAGTAAGTTTTGCTCATTATGACCAAATCAATATAACACATTCATTCACCATACACATGAAGTTATATAATACCTACAACTCATATATTAAGCATAAACATCAATTAGGTAAAAATCCCCCTTGCAACATTTTACAATAGGGGTATTTATACTTGTTTATCTCTAACCAAGTGTTTATAGTAGTAATGACAAGAGTAATTATCCAATGAACTCCCAATAGACTGAGAGTCATGTCACTCAATCAACTAACTTTTCCTAAGGACTCAAGCCTTTGTAATCCCTATATACTCATTCTATGTTGGATCTTTTCTACCATGTGTTTCTCTCTTTATGGTCTAGTGTAAAATTTTCAATGAATAAGGTCTGGGTGACCCTTAAGAACCATTCCTTAACTGCTCCCACTTCCCATACACTCTTCTAGTCTTTTGTTATTGTTCTAAGTCCTATGCTCTTAGGTTAATCATGACCAATTCTCTTTTGATTGGGTCCTCTTGCACTGGTGCTTCCATGCCTTTGTCCTCTCATACCCTATAGATTTTATGCAACAATGCTTCTGTACCTAACAAGTTATGTGCCATAAACTTTTCATGCTATGGTCCTTCTACATCATGCTATTTATGTGCTAAAATGGACAAAAATAGCCAAAATTTGGGGCCAAAATCATGCCCAAGTCTTATTGGCCATGAAGATTACATTAGGGGAAGGTCACAAGGCTATCCTACCCATTTTTTCCCATGCATTCTTGGTCAAGATGTTGACCTCGGTACCATGTGTGGCATAATGACCTCAACTTGATTTTGACCTACATGCTCCAAGAGTAATTTATTTAATAGGGGAAATATTCCCTCTATCTATAAGAGGTATAAGATCTCAGTTAATTCTTGCACCTCAACTTCTTAGCTATCTTGCTTCTTATAGGAGGTGATAGCCTACATTTCTAGGTCTCATGTTAATTGGAGCTCCCCTTGTAGGTTTTGGATTACACTCATAGCATATTGTAATACATATTTCTACTACATTAGGTTTAGGTACACCACAACTTTGGGTTCAAGCCATGTTATGCACTCATTAAGAAACATATCCCCAAATTCTAAGAATAATCCAGGTACTGACATAACTAATGGCTAAGTGGTGAATCCACTGTGCATAGTTTACTGTACCTTGACTATTTTTATGTGCATAGGGTGCACCTTCAAGTTCTATCTTCCTATTTTTGGCTTACACCTGATCATTATTTTTCCCTTGTCTATGCCAAGCTTAATTTGGGTCAAATTTTTGTACTAGTTAAGGCAGTCCTCGACCTTATAAGACTCTCAACAATACCCACACTTGGGATGTGTAGGGAAGTCACACTAATAATTCTCTATTGAGCCACACTTATAACATGAGCAAGGTAGGAACCTTCCACCATCACCTCCTCTGCCTCACCCATTAGTGCTTCATTGCATTCTAAAGCTTGTGTTCTATTGGCTATAGCCTTCATTACCTTGGTTTAATTTCCCTCTGACCACTACAGTGGCCTATTATGCACCTCTTTCCAGGTTCTCATGTATTTCATCAATCACCCATAGTTAGTAGTGTTATGAGTGTAGGTGTCACATAACTAACAATAGATGGTTGTGTTGACTTGGCTAGCACATTGCAATAAAGGGCAGTTATAGACATCATGCACCTCTTAATAGAATTCAAAACCTAGAATTACGGTGTGCACATTCTTTCATGGGCAATTAGTCTTATTATGGCCCTCTAATTTTTAGTTGGTACACCATTGTCCACTTTAGGAATCATGCGATGAGATAACGGTAAGCTTCTGATCTAGGAATCCATAAATGTAATTTGCACCTCCATAAATGGGTTGATCTTGGTATCTACACTTTTGACAATCTCAGCTCTAAGTACAACTTCAAGTGTTTCTTGAGGGTCTATAAAAGTCTTAATGGAAAGCACTCTTTAGAATGGCATGGGTAACCCTTCAATGAACCATTGTGCATGCTAAGAAGGGTGAATATCATGTGGGAGCTTTGATAGGAGAGTTTTGAACCTTGCATCATACAGATGCACACATACTCTTTGAGAGTCCTTGGGTAATCTCTTTTAATGCAGTGATGCTTTATTATTAAAACTCTAAAATGTTAAATTACTTCAAGAATGTATGCTTCAAAGTATCATAGTCAACCATGGCCTAGTTAGGATCAAATATCCTATACCAAATGTGGGCATGCTTAATTAAAGTGGTCATAAACTAGGTAGCCTTGTGCTCTAACTGGGTTATGCCTCATGCACACCACTGTAGTTCACACTTCAACACATGTTCTACGATATTATCTATGTCATGATACTTTGGCAAGTGCATAACCATCTCATAGAAGATTTGTTGTGGGGGCCATCTAGTATTTGAGGCACTTATCCCCTTATGTTTATCTTGGTAGTGATCCTCTAATGCCTTCAGCCATAGGGTTAAGCATTGGTCCTATCATTACTGCTAGCATAGTTTATGTCATTGGCACTGTGCTACTTACCCATGGTGCCAAACCACTTCCTAGGAGATGTTGCCCCCTTTATGTTGCTAACATTAGTTAAGCTGGTATGCTCACATTCAAGTTCTATTATGGTAATCTAGTGCCCAATGGTATAGAGGTAGTTATGCTCACCTCCTTGTATGGAATAATTAGTTCAATCACAAAGTTAAACTCCAAGTCTGAAAAACATCTAAGATCTAAGTCATAAACAAAGTCAATTATTACTTTTGTACTTTCTTCAAGTGGGGTATCTAGCAAATGAGTAAGCATCATAGGTTCAAAAGAGGTAAGTACATTAAGCATATCTGTAATCACCAAATCTTATAGACACCCAGAAAATTCCACACCTATCAAGTGTTGAGTTCGATCCATTACTTCATTATATCTCTCATCCTCACATTGTTATATTTCAAGAGATCTTTCCCCATGCCCTTCCCACTCATTATGGGTTCTCTTGGCACTTCTAGGTTCTAGATCTTTCATCAATCTTCTCCATCTCTTATTATAAGTTTATATTCTGAGCTCTTGGGTGTTAATTTGATCATCCCATTCCATTATGCCTCACATACACATCCCCTTCTCCCCCTTTACATTGCTCATATGTGAAAGGACTTTAGCCTTCCATCCCCAAAGTTTCAAAACTGTAATCCACCATTATATTTTTGAGCTCTACACTGAATTTCTTCACAAACATGCCTTCAGAGTCGTGCAAAAACTAGTACTCTACTTCCTCAGGACATGAGTATGTTGAGACTATAAACTCAATTATGTAGTTATTCAACACTTGTTGCCACCATTTATCTACTACTCTAGTCCAAGTAGCATCCAAAGTATCAAGAATTTTTAGGCACTCCATCCACTCATAGCATTGTTCATAGCTTCTACTTCTGTGGGTTGAATATGTAACCAACCATTGGTGCACATGCTCAGGTAGCTCACAGAAAAGGACCTTGTATAAAGCATTAGATAGGTTGTTTTGAACCCATTTTCTTAACTTTTATCTTTGGTAGGTTGGATGCTTCAGTGCAAAGATATCTTCTACCTATTATAGCCAACACTCAATGTTTTTGAGGAAAAGTTAGTACATCATTTTTTTGCACTATCACAACAACAAAAATCAACATGAGTCCTGATAATGGAACCAAAATATTATATAAAAATGCACAAAGTTAGCTTAGTCAATAATTGGTTTATTACAACTAGGTGTAAGCATGGGATATTCCCATTGTGCTCAACATTTGAACACTCAGCTATGCCAACATCAATACACATAAGGCACAAGCCTTATGTACTCACCTGAAGCACAAATGAGAAGGAATTGGGGCTTGCATTAGGCTAGTTGTGCCATGGAATGAGACTTCAATTAGGGGATTTGATCAATTCAACAAAAATTGTAGGTAGATCCATAGGCATAAGCCTTTCAAAGACTAATCCTAGTGTCATATGGGAACAATACTTTGTTAGACTAATCCTAGTGCCATATACATGCTTAAAGGGTTAAAAGGCCACTTTCAATCAAACTACTCATGTTAGACACACTCTCCTAAGAAGGATGGGAACACTTGGTGCAGTATCTATACTCATTCTCTCTATAGATTTATTATGATGTCACCATCTATTACAAAGAATCCATTAATGACATGAACTAAAAGTACACATAAAAATTACTTAACATAAATGTATTAAAAATATGATATTATAACCATTATACATCCTAATAGCAATACCAAAGATGCATAAATGAAACACGTTATATCTTAAGGCAGTGTTGGCCATTTTTTGGCCCACATATAAAAGTTTGCCTAAGTATGAAAAAGGGAGTTTTCAGGCAAGAAAATGGTAAGTATTTGGGAGTACTTTAGGTTTTCCAATAGTGACAAATTTGGGTTTTTGAAGGCACAGTGTAAATCGGGTTTCCAACAGTGCTTAGCTTCTAAATGTTTTATAAGTAGAAGTAATTCACATTTACAAACCCAAATTACTCATAGACAGTGTATTTTGGGTACTTCAAGGATCAATACTTGATTAATTCATAAGTTATGAGCAGTTAGAAGCTCAAAATAAGTAAAGGGGCTTGAAAAATCTGATTTGGTCTTAAAAAATAGTGCTTCTTAGGTTCTTCAAGGGATGAGTCTTTTTAAAAAAATCTGAAGGGCACTTTCAAAATCCAAAGGTGCTTTTTAGGGAAAGAGGGACCATTTCAAAATTATTGAAGGGTATCTTTCCCTTCAAGACAATCATTTATGGGAGTTTGAAGGGACATGCATAAATCTTGAAAAGCCTCTTACCCTTCGAAGTTTTGAAGATAGAGGTGAACAAAAAGTCTGAAGGAATTCCTTCAAAAAAATTATCTGAAGAAATTCCTTTGGGATATTTGCTCAAAAGAAATAAGCCAAGAAAGAAACCTAAGACCAAGTGTTCAAAGGAAATGATGGGCCAATGGATGCCAAAATTAGGATAAACAACTAGCCATTAGAAGTAATCAAGTTTGAAAAGCCTGAAGTCTTAAGGCTTGGGAAATAATAAAGTGAGAAGACTTCAAGATGGACAAGCCCGAATTAAGTAGGCTTAAAAAACCTGAATCACTTTTCATATATTAAATCAAGTTTCTCCAAGTACTCTACTTAAAAGGCTTTATAAGTGAAGGATCTGGGAAAGTCTGAAGTTGGGGAGTTTAAAGAACCCCAATTACTCTGCATAGAGTAAATCAAGATTCTCCAAGGGCTCAACTTAAGTGTGGTCCAACAATGTGAGAATTGTGATGCAATGAATGGAAGGCTACCACATGGCATAACTGGAGCAAAAAGGACCAATCAATAAATGACAAGTGGCACAAGGATGTTCAATAAACATAAGAGAGTTCAAGTGGTTGGTAACTAAAAGTTATGAAGGCTTTCATCCATCATGGTTCACTACCTGAAATCACTGTTCAATGCTTAAATATGTTATGCCAAGAAGAAAATTTTTAGCTACTCACAACATGAATTTTTAGACATGCCAAAGTGTTAGGAACCTGTGCCTTACCCTTCTCTTTGCAGTATTAGTGTAATAATTGCTATGGATGCATATGCTTTGTAAGTCGTCCCTTAGAGCATATTTGAATTATCCCACATACAAGGGAAGTATTAGTTGTTAGAATAGAGTTAGTATATAAGTAAGTGTTGAGGCCCAATGAAGGCATCCATGAATTTATTGTATTGAGCTTGCTCAAAGGAGGTTGCCCCCTTGAAGTGGCTTGCGATCAATATAAGCTTTCTGTGTTTCTATTATTCATAAGAGTTATTTTATTTTCGCATATTTTGATTAAATCTATTGTAAGAGGTAATCTATTGTAGAAGGTTCTTCACATTTGGTATTAGAGTGCTTTCTTGGCTTTGTGGGTAGATTTGGAGCAATTTTTTTTCGAAGCAGGGCTTTCTAGGAGTTGTGCCAGTTCTGGCAAGAATTTTTTTTATTACAGGTTCTATCATTTCAGATTGGGTAAATACCCATCCACTTAATTGTGGGAAGTGCTTGGACATAAGCCCTAAAACTCATTATGAGGAGTACCATAGGAACCCTGAAGTAACTAGCCCATTGAGAGGACCTGCCAATGAAAAGGGCAATGGCCCCATCCCGATTGACTAGTTCCCACCTGTGAGGTAAAATAAAAGTTGTCGTTAAGGGGTAAACCTGTGCCCAAAAATTTCTAGAGAGTGGTACTCAATCAGACAGCTTTGGTGGCTAGAGATAATTTTAAAAAAAAATCCTTTAGGTAGCCAAACAAACTTGGGGTCCATATCCAACTTATCAAGTTTAGAGAGCAAACAATAATGCATCCACAGTTGAGGATATATCCAACTACACAATTGCAGACAATCCATTTTTGAAATAATAGTAAAAAATAGAGTTATAGTCACCACTGGTTATGGTCACCACTTGTGCAAGCACAAAAATCATGGAGGAAGAAATCACCACATTGAAATCTCAGGTTACAGAGTTAACCGATATGATGCGTGGCTTGAATCAACAGAATAACATCTTGCTCAATAGAGTGCAGAAGAAGGAGTCTTCTTCAGAGCATCGCTCCTTTGCTTCTAACTTCTCATGTGGACCTAAGCTAGACTTTCCATGGTTCAATGGTACAAATCTTATAGGATGGATATATCGAGCTGAACAATTTTTTAACCTCCACAATACTTATTCTGCAAACAAAGTCCCAATTACTTCCTTTCATCTAGAACAAGAAGCACTTCAGTGGTACCATTGGTATCTCAAGACAAATGATGAACCTGATTGGTCAAATTTTGTATCCTTAATTTTGGGTAGGTTTGGTCCCTCATCATTCAAGGATTTCATAGGAGATCTCACCAAACTCCATCAAATAGGTACTATTCATGAACATCAAATTGAATTTGAAAAACTCGATAATCACACTGAAGGGTTGTCAGATGACTTCTTCAAAAGCTGCTTTGTTAGTGGCCTCAGAGAGTTGATCTGCTTAGAGGTAAAACTATTTTGACTTGAAAATATGATGGATGCTTTGGGTCTGGCTAAGTTAGCAGAAGATAAACTCTCCACACAGTGTCGACCTCCCACCTTTTCACCAGCAAAGAACACAGTGAATCAGTAGACAACCATAACCACACCAATCAAGCGCCTAACTGAGGCAGAGATGTGGGCTCACAAAGAGAAAGGATTATGTTACAACTGTGATGACAAATGGGTTAAGGGTCATAGGTGCGTCCAAAAAAAAACTTTACTTGCTAGATGTGGAGTCACCACCAAAGCAGGACAACGAGCCTAATATTCGAGAATTTGAAGATGCTTAAGAAGAACCCAGCACTGAAGAGGACCCAATGGTTTAAGAGACTCAACTTGAGATCTCAATGCATGTACTAGCAGGTGTCACCACTCCCCAAACCATGAAGGTCAAAGGGTGCTTCAAAAATATCCCTCTCATAATCCTCGTTGACTCAGGCAGTACTCATAATTTCATCGATCCTTGCATTGTTAAGGCAGCATACTACTTTATATACCCTTGTTCTAGCTTTGAAGTCATGATTGCTAATGTGGGCACATTGCCATGTAAAGGGAAGTGTCAAAATGTGTGTATTATAATGGGTGATTATAATTTTCACTCTGATATGTTTGCCCTACCTTTAGGAGGGTGTGATATGGTTTTAGGGGCACAGTGGCTTCACACATTAAGACCTATTTTATGGGACTTCTCTGAGCTTTGGATGTAATTCATAGATAACAGTTAGAAGCACACCTTAAAAGGGTTATTATCGAGATCTGCTAGCATCATCAGTTCTCATCACATGGAAATTTTTTTGAAGAAAGGCTCACATGGGGTCATTACACAGTTGCATTCCATTCAACTCCAGCCCCCTGCTACTACTAACCACCCTACAGATTTACAAGCCATACTCGACAAGCATGCAACCATTTTTTTAGAACTAGTAGGTTTGCCCCCTTCACGCCCTGAAGATCACCACATTCCTCTCCTTCCAGGAAGCATCCCACCCAACATCTGACGATACCGTTACCCCCATCTGCAAAAGACTAAAATTGAGAACTCAGTCTGAGAACTCCTCAAGTCTAGAGTTATTCACCCTAGCACCAGCCCATATTCCTCCCTAGTGCTTCTTGTCCATAAACAAGATGGGTCATGGTTCCTTTGCATTGACTTCTGAGCCCTTAACCACCTCACTATCAAGGATAAATTACCAATTCTTGTCATCGATGAGCTTCTTGATGAGCTCCATGGGGCCAAATTCTTCTCCAAGTTAGATCTACATTCTGGCTATCATCAAATCTGAGTGCATCCTGATGACATTCCCAAGATAGCCTTCCATATGCATGAAGGTCATTATGAGTTCCTTGTCATGCCATTTGGCCTTACAAATTCCCCTTCCACTTTTCAAGCACTCATGAATAAAATCTTTCAGCCTTTTCTCTGTCAATTTATTTTAGTTTTCTTTGATGACATTTTGATCTACAGCTGCAGATGGGCTGAGCATCTACAACATATTGACAGGGCATTACATCTGTTAGCAAACAATCAATTATGTGCCAAGCAATCCAAGTGTTCATTCGGTCAAGAGTAAATTGACTATCTGGGGCACATTATTTTAGCCAATGGGGTTTGTGCGGACCCAAAAAAATTAGTGCTATTCAGAATTGGCCTCGACTAACCACCCTCAAGAGCCTTCATGGTTTTTTAGGTCTGATGAGATACTATCACAATTTCATCAAATATTATGGAAAGATCATGGCTCCTTTGACTTCCTTATTGAAGAAGGATGCTTTCACCTGGGGTGCAACGGCTGATCAAACATTCATCAAACTCAAACATGTTATGTGTAGCACACCAATTTTGGCACTACCGGAATTCACCAAAACTTTCACCATCAAAAGTGATGCTAGTGGCATCGACTTGGGTTTTGTTCTTCTCTAAGAGGGCTGACCAATTGCCTTCACTACAAAGCCCTTTCTGGCTGCAATTTAGCTTTGTCTACATATGAAAAGGAAATGATGGCAATTTTACATGCAGTAAAAAAATGGAGACCCTACTTATTAGGAAATCATTTTTACATCAAAATGGATCATCAGAGTTTGGAATATTTCTTGGAACAGAGGGTCTCATCACCAGCTCAACAAAAGTGGGTTAGCAAACTCATGGGTTATGATTATGAGATCACCTATAAGAAGAGAAAAGACAATGTTGTGGCTGATGCTCTCTCAAGAACCTTCAAGGACCAGCCTTCCCTCTCTACCATCTCCATGCCCATTTTTAAATGGTTGAAATCTATCCAACAAGGGTATGCAAATGATCCCTCCTTATGCCACCTCATTCATCAATTGGCCACTAACCCCTCTGTAGTACCACATTATTCATGGGACGGTGCTTCTCTATGCTACAAGGGTTGTCTAGTGCTTTCCCAAAGTCCAGAACTACATCAGACCATCTTCTATGAAATCCATGCTTCCCCCTCAGCATGGCACTCAGGATTTCTCAAAACCTATGAGCGGGCATGTCGACACTTCTTTTGGAAAGGCATGAAATCTGAAATTAAACAGATGGTGGCTGAATGTGATACTTGCCAATGAAACAAAGGTGAAACCATATTGACTCCCAGTTTGCTCGAGCCTTTGCCCATTCCTACTAGGATCTAGACAGATGTTTCCATGAATTTCATTGAGGGCCTCCCTAAATCTAAGGGAAAGATAGTGATCCTAGTCATAGTCAACCTCCTCTCCAAATATAGTCATTTTTGTGCACTCAAGCACCCATACACAGCCTCCACAGTCACACAGGTTTTCTTGGATCAGATTTTCCATCTTCATGGCATTCCTTCTTCAATTGTCTCAAATCGTGATGCCACTTTCACCAGCCATTTTTGGATGGAACTATTTCGTCACATAGGTACACATTTGAGAATGAGCTCTGGGTACCACCCATAAACAGATGGCCAGACAAAAATAGTCAACAAATGCTTGGAGATCTTCCTTCATTGCTTTGCTTTAGAACAACAACATCAATGGGCCAAGTGGCTTCCCCTAGCTGAATGGTGGTACAATACCTCATACCACACTTCCACCAAAATGACTCCCTATGAAGCAATTTATGGTCAAGCACTACCACCACTTCTTCCTTATAATCCTGGCAGCTCACCAGTTTAGGTAGTTGACACAACTCTCCAAAACTAGGATCAAATTTTTTGCACCTTGTGGGACAATCTCCACATGGCACAAAACCGAATGAAGCAGCAGGTTGATCAACACTGCTTTGAGCGTACCTTTCAACCTGGTGATATGGTCTTTCTTCATCTGCAGCCATAAAATCAATCATTACTGAAACTAAAAGGGTGCAAAAAGCTTGTTCCAAAGTTTTATGGGCCATATAAGGTTCTCCAAAAGATTGGGTTAGTTGCTTGCAAGTTAGAGCTTCCACCTTCCTCCCAAGTTCATCCCATCTTTCATGTCTCTTATTTGAAGCAAGTTCTTGGATCTAACCTCTGAGTGCAGATAGTTTTACCAGCACTTGATAATGAAGGCTCCATCCTTCTCAAGCCAGAAGCAATCCTGGACAGGCGCACCCACCAACTTTGATCTCACTCCATCACAGAGGTCTTAATTCAATGGCATGGCATGCAACCAGAAGATGCAACATGGGAACCCCTCTTCCAGTTTCAACAATAATTCCCACATCTGAAGCTTTGAGGGCAAAGCTTTTTTTAAGGGGGAGGGGATGTTAGGAACCCGTAACTTACCCTTCTCTTTGTAGTATTAGTGTAATAATTTCTATGGATGCATATGCTTTGTAAGTCATCCCTTAGAGCATATTTGAATTATCCCAAATACAAGGGACGTAGTAGTTGTTAGAATAGAGTTAGTATATAAGTAAGTGCTGAGGCCCAATGAAGGCATCCATGAATTTATTGTATTGAGCTTGCTCAAAGGAGGTTGCCCCCTCGAAGTGGCCTGCGATCAATATAAGCTTTCTGTGTTTATGTTATTCGTAAGAGTTATTTTATTTTCACATATTTTGATTAAATCTGTTGTAGGAGGTAATCTATTGCAGGAGGTTCTTCACACAAAGAAAGTCTTAAAGATGGGAGGGGATCAAGAGGATTATTGAGTGATCTTGAGCAATGCATTTAAGGAGAACAAGAAATTACAACATCAAAGTTCCCACCATCGATGACTTATTATCTCTTCCCCTTCTCTCTTCCCCCTTTTCTATATATATAGAGGCCTTGGAGCCAAGCAAATGAACCCTAGATTGGTGCTATAATCACTCTACAAAAATCACTTTGTAAAAGACTCTTTTGAAGCAATACAAGGAAGAATTTTCTATTTCTGGTTAAAACAAGTACATATTTGGTTTCATTTTGTAGAATATATGATTGTTATTCATCACTTGTGATTTCTTCCAGCACCTTGCTTTTAGTCCTCTCAGTTTTGGGCAAGATTTCATGAAGTGTCTATGTGTCAGGCTCCTTTGAAGTGTTACCAGTTCATAGTGTCTCCCTTGGACCTATTTTGTTATCCTTTAAAGTGGAAGGCTTATTTTCAACCTCCATGCAAAAGCTCCATGCATATGGCCTTGAGATAGAACTAGAATAGCCTATGTCCTATTTGGATTCATTAGTAGTTGGTTCTTTTCCTAGACCAAGTGGATCACTTCTTTTGGTGCATCACCTCCTTTAACTTAGATTTTATTTTTAGCGATCCTCCTACCCCTTTTTCTTAGTAGATAGTAGATTTTAGTGTGAGATCAAGAGCTGAAGTGAAGCACCTAAGGGAATAGCCTCATAAAAAGCCTAGAGGTTCAACCTCACCATAGGATACTCATATCTTGAGGTTGT
The DNA here is from genome assembly GCA_037957365.1 of Torreya grandis. Lineage (NCBI taxonomy): Eukaryota > Viridiplantae > Streptophyta > Pinopsida > Cupressales > Taxaceae > Torreya > Torreya grandis. The sequence goes on along the minus strand of JARHVA010004312.1, from coordinate 89,245 downwards.
CCCGATGCTTATAGCTGGAAGTGAGGGAGTTTGAATAACTCTCTCACAAGGGTGTAATTCTAAGCTATAATAGGCAGCAATCTTCATCATTAATCAAGTTTAAAAATAAAGTATAGACTTTATAGCATAATATATGTCCAGTTAATACTACTTACAACCCAAAGGCTCAAAAATGATCTTGGGTACTTACAAATGGAGCATTCATGGCATCCATACTAATCATAAATCTAATGGTTTCTAAATCTATGCCTACTTAGGATTCAATTTACTAGAGATCCACTACAATTTTTTATCTCTCCTATTTCTTCTAGCTCAATCTTCTTAAATAACCTTTGGGAGCATCTTCACCAGGGTGGAAGGTGCATGTTGAGTGTCAAGCTAGAACTTTGGTAATCATTTTTTTTGGCTCCATGACTTTATGAAGTTCATGCTACAATCATCACATCTTACCAAATCATCAAAGATGCCCTAAAGATCTAGGAGCAAGTTAGCTGCCTACTAGCTAGTGCAAGATATGTGCTGCACCCTCCAGCTAGGACCAAAATGCCAAAAGGCTAATCATTATACAAAATGATTCCTTTGTGCCTATGGGGATGTCATGTTAGCATGAATCCCTAATGAGATAAGGGGTGTAAAAAATAACATTTTCAATGGATCTAAATAATAATCTCATATAGAAGTATTTTATCAACAAAACTATTAGCAACCAGATAACACCCTGCTTGAAGGCTGACAAATTTTGCTTTAAAAATCCATCACACCTAGACTAACATTAGAATAATCTAAGGTGTGGGATACCTAAACTTAGACCAGACCTCTAGTTTTGATGAGGCTAGCTCCTCTGATGTATCACTTTGCTCACTGCTACTAAACCCTATTGTACTTATTGGGATGAAAAGGGTAAGAGAGATACTAAAAGGGAAATCATATTCTACTATTAGTGATACACCTATATTTTTGGTTCATCCATTCTATTTGAATTCACAAAACACCGATAAGACAAAATAATGATTGAATCTACAATTCCAAAGTCTCCTATGCATTAGTATTTCACATAGAGGTTTCATCAATTGACTAAAGTATGAGGGAAATTATGGAAGAGGCCTAATTTAAGGCACTAACTAGCCAATTATATCCACTATTATCTTCAATCAATCAACATTAAACACTAAATTTTACCTGCATAATATGACAAACTAATAACTAGGTGAGATCAGGACTTGCCAAGGGAGAAAAGTCTACCGCATGTGCAAATAAAACCAATATTACACACTACAATATCATATATTAATCTAAAAACAATATCTTTCTCTCAAAATTTTACAAAGCTCAATCTTGGTAGAGTCTAGTCATGCACAAGAGAGGGATCTTTAAAAATGGCTTAAACAACTGAATATATAACAAATAGAATAGAATAGAAAGCTAAGATTGGCATACAAGGGAGGAGAGGATGTCAACTCCACATGAAATCAAGTTAATTTCAATTACAATATTTATCAAAAGTTCGTAAGGCTTGTCTTCATCTTGAAAATACTTGTATGAAACTCTTTTTAGCATTGGAAAGAGATGATGGGCTCTTCTTGAGTTTTCAAAATCCTTATGCTTGAATGATACACCATATTTTGGTTATAAACTCCACTTTAAGATGATATAAAGACATGTTAAAGTCCTTTCTTTCATGAAAATCAAGAAATATGCATGATGTTAGTCAACTAGTTAACTAGAGTGCCTGACACTTCAATACTAGTTAACCCCACTTTATCCCCTCCTTACATGAGTTGACACTTGAAATTTTGAATTGAATGATATCTCCATGTGAAAATTAGATAATTGGCATGGATATTCCTCATGAACTCTTTGATTAATCCCTTCAACACCAATACTACTTTTTTGTTTGGTCAAATAGGCCTAAAAGGCCATATAGGCCTAGTAGGTTAACTTTTATACTTGAAATCCATTAGAAATTGAATGAAAATAATGAAAACTTAAAAAACAATGATATTATACCTATAACAACTCCTCACACCATAAGATAGGTGTTCTTGATAAATAAACTCTTGCCACTCAGTCACCATATTTGACTAGGTCAACTTTGCCTCATTTTCCTATAGACTTGCTATTTTGAAAGAGCTAGTAGGGAACTTATAGGCATATTTATGACCAAATAATTATTTTATGGTGAAGAATAAGTCTCAATCTTCAACATCCATGAATTGGATTCATTTAAACTACCTTGTACCTCATTTTTCATGCTTTTTCTCCAAAAAACTTGATTTATATCTTGATCCACATAATTTTGTACCAAAAATTGGAATTTTTGGGATCATCTATAAGTTTAATTGATGTTTTTAGAGGTTTTAGGTTGATCCATGAGGTTTTTATGGCAATAAAATCTACTTTTCTCAAAATTGGTCACTATGAGGGTGTGGGAGTGTTTTAGAGCTGAATCTTATTAATGATGATTGATAAGGTACAATCCTCCAAATTAAAACTTATTCACATGAATTTTTATTACATAGAACCCCTTAATATCCCTAAAAATATTAGTTTCCCATGCAAAATATATGTGAAGATATCATGTGAAGTAAATATGCCTGTAGGGTTTTGCTTGCATTCTAGACTACCTACGCTCTTAGCAATTGTTCATAAAGCACAACCCCTAAATAAACATAAATTATTCATGAATTATAATTTCATATGGGTCACCAAAACATGATAAGATTGTTTAGAGAAACTCTTCTCATGGTGAAAGATATGAGCATCTGACCAAGTGGCTTGGAAGGGTGTCTAGAGCTGTAGAATTTGAATTTCCTCCTTGGATTAAAACTAACTCCTTAATTTATTTTACATACTTTAAATCATCATCATGGGAATTTCAAAATGTCATCAAAACACTATGTAGTTGTATTATTTCTTAATACGTCCAAAATTTCCTTTTGGCCTATAGGCCTGCTTGCTTGGTTTAGCCCTCAAGGGTATGGTTTGCACATGAATTAGAGTTTTTACATTATTTAATGGTCTTATGATGATGTAATAACATCATATAATTATTTTAAAACACTTTATTTAAATTTAAACCCCCCAACACACCTTAAACTCCTCATTAGGCTTACCTGCACCAAAAATGACTGTCAAAGGACATGTTGGTGACTATGCTAAAAAAATAAGGTTATACACTTGTCAATTGACCCTCCCAACAAAATTTATTGTTATATAAACTTATGGGTACCATATTCACCAAATTTAAATCTCATATCATGTATATCTTGTTCTATAGGTGGATTTTCTTAACATCTAGCAGTAGGTTGCCTGCCTACTTAGTCTTAGGACTAAGTTTTCCTCATTTTCAACTTGGATTGAGCCTAATCATGAATAATATGATTTAAAAATATCATGATAATAAACCTTGTAATGATTCATTACTCTATGACTAGCTCTTTTGTCAGGGAACCTAGAACAATAAACATGCTCTGATCCCACTGTGTCAGGATCTTGCTCTACCAATTAGAGCACATATGATTACTTCTTGTATTAGCAACTAAACATGGAATTTAACCAGAAATATAAAGTAACTAGAAATATGAAACAACACAGGAATTGAGAGACAATACACAATTGTATTAATAATCACTCAGAAGAATATACAATAAAGAAGATGCCACTTCTTCTTCCACCTCAAAGGCTCACCACACCTCAAGACCTTCTTCCCTCTCTCTCTTGGTCACAACAATCAACTCCAATATAGAATTGATGTTCACCTCTCCAACCAGTCAATAACATGCTGCCAGTTCACCAAGTACACAACCGTACTCCAAGTAGATCCCCTGCTCTCTGCTGTTACCTGTAAATCACTAGACCTTACTCACCATTGTAGATCTCCAAAAGAAGCCATGCTTACCTGCTGACCAAGATCATACAAATATGAATAACCCTGTTGATTCTCCAATCTAGTACCCACCTTGGTACTGCAGCACTAGGAGGAATGCACCATTGCTCTCTTCTCTCAGAAGAGCTTATTGCTCTCTTACTCACTAGGTACAAGTTTACAATATAGCCCATGAGTCCATATATAGATCTCATGCTTACAATAATTAGACTAACCTAATTACAATAATTAGACACGCAACTCAAGACTAATACTAGCCTTTGACATGCAAACAAATAGTCTAAAAATAGACTCTCTCACATCAACATGTGAACTCCCTGTTCACGTACAGGCTGCCGACGTTGGCTCCTCCATGACCGATGTCGATCGACTGGTAACCGATGCCGGTTGCTTCCTCACTACCATCTGACCGACATCAATTGATCAGACCAATGTCGGTTTCCTTACAACTGATTCTGCAACTCCCCGCAACTTTGCATCCTTCGTAACTTTTCCTGTTTGCATCCTGGTGAAGCTTTTAGCTCCACAACCTAACAATCTCCCACTTGGAGATAAATAGCTACACCTGTACCTATACCTGTACACCATCTAAATTATTCCTTGGCTTGTATTCCTCTTCAAGATCCATCCTAAAGACCAACCACCACATAATCTGTGATGTCGCACCTATCATTCAAGTAACCTGCCACATCCGAACCTACATATCCATGTAGTGAAGAACTTGACCCTGCATAACAAAAATCCCTACTGCTAGTCCCACTAAACTTCCCTCCAGTACTCCTTCCTCGAATTGGCTCCATACTTTTTGACAACTCCCACTGCTTGGGAAAACTTAGGTCTACACTAGACCTCATGTGATTTTGAACCCTATTTCAAGCTAAGCTTGAACTGTCCAGCCCTTGGTGTGCTTTCTGATTCTGCATCCTACATCATGAACCCCACCAACACCGTCTTCACATTAGCTCCCACTGGAGATAAAATCTTCATGTCTCTTATGCCAAAGAATTTTGCTACTCCAAATTCTTCATGACATACCTCTGAACTAACCTTACCCTTAGCTCAGCAAATCCTTGTATGTACAAAACCTGCTAGCAAATTACCCACATACAGTAACTGGATAATGTCACAACTCATCATCCACCTGGTAAGACAAAATCACAATAGTTACACTGACATTGACTGAAGCCATGCTTAGTCATCCACCTATCAAACCTATACCACTATCCTGCAGCTTCCTCAAGACCATATGCCTTGGCCTTCTGTCTCTTGTGTCCATCCACTCTCTTCTTTAACTTGGGAATCCATTCCATCTCTCAGTGCTTACTTCTAGCTGACAACTCTACCAACAAACACATGTTTGGTTCTTCTTCAAGGACTCACACCCCTCATCCATGCCAAGCTCCCACTATATCTTGATTCTACCTGCATTGCTTCTTCGCATCTTCCTAGTTCTTGACCATCAATAAGCAATATAAATAAGGTGAACAACGAATATGAGGTTCACTTACCCTTTTTGACCTCGACATGAGCATTTGAGACTTGCTGTCCACCCACTATCCGTTCCAGTGACCGATCTCAGCCATCTCCCAGTCTGTTTAAGACCGATGTCGGCTCCCTATACTGACCCTGACTATCAATGTCATTTCCCTAGCCAAAGCCGGTGTCCTTTCTGCCGATGTCAATTCTTTCATGACCAACGTCGGTCTTTATTCTACCGACATTGGTTACTGTCTGACCGACACCGATACTTGTGTTCATTTGTGAGTGATAACTTTTTACCCATGATCTCTCCATGGATCAAAATCCTAATCAAATCAACCCTGCTCTGCTTAGAATAATTTAGTTCACACACCTGATCTCTATCCATCATCTCCTCCATGAACACCAAGGCTTTCCAGTTCTTTAGCTTGTCAAAAATATCTGACTTCTGCTTCAAAACCTGCATTCTCCTTCTACATATGTGACTAAGCCTATGAAGCCACATTTCTGCAACAAAAGATGAATCAGCAATATAAGTAGATAGATAAAGGATACCTACTTTCTTACCACCATCTAATTCAAGTGTATCCGCTGTGAGAGTTATAGTGCATCTCTCATCACCCAAATTCCCTAAAGAAATTAGACTCATCTCCAAGACTGGTACCTGCATGACTTCCTTTAACCACTGTGTGTCATTCATCTGCAATTTTAGCTTCACTTCCCCTTCGTCAATCATCTGACAAGGCTCTCCAACCCCTAAATAAATCTCTCCAAAGTCTCCAAAGACATACCTATGAAAAGATGCTCTATTTCGGGCTGCATGGAAAGAGGCAAAATAATCTATAAACAAAGATTCCACTTTATCCAGAACATCCTATGCAATATTACCTACAACATATGCTTCTACACGCTGATCTTCTATCGACCAACAATCTCCTTTTACCTGCTATTTCTTTCCATCCATCAGACCATTCATGCTATTCAGTTTCTCCATTCGTAGCTTACTTTCTTCTATCGTTGCTATACTCCGACTCAATTTGAAACACCTGTGAGTGACTTGTAATCAACAAACACTACCAGATCTAAAACCACCTGTTAGTCAACCCAACCAAAAGCTCTGATACCAGTTGTCAGGGAACCTAGAACAATAAACATGCTCTGATCCCACTGTGTCAGGATCTTGCTCTACCAATTAGAGCACATATGATTACTTCTTGTATTAACAACTAAACATGGAATTTAACCAAAAATATAAAGTAACTAGAAATATGAAACAATACAAGAATTGAGAGACAATACACAATTGTATTAATAATCACTCAGAAGAATATACAATAAAGAAGATGCCACTTCTTCTTCCACCTCAAAGGCTTGCCACACCTCAAGACCTTCTTCCCTCTCTCTCTTGGTCACAACAATCAACTCCAATATAGAATTGATGTTCACCTCTCCAACCAATCAGTAACACACTGCCAGTTCACCAAGTACACAATCATACTCCAAGTAGATCCCCTGCTCTCTACTGCTACCTGCAAATCACTAGACCTTACTCACCATTGTAGATCTCCAAAAGAAGCCATGCTCACCTGCTGACCAAGATCATACAAATATGAAGCACCCTGCTGATTCTCCAATCTAGTACCCACCTTGGTACTATGGCACTAGGAGGAACACACCATTGCTCTCTTCTCTCAAAAGGAGCTTATTACTCTCTTACTCACTAGCTACAAGTTTACAATACAGCCCATGAGTCCATATATAGATCTCATGCTTACAATAATTAGAATAACCTAATTACAATAATTAGACACGCAACTCAAGACTAAGACTAGCCTTTGACATGCAAACAAATAGTCCAAAAATAGACTCTCTCAGATCAACATGCGAACTGCCTGTTCACGCATAGGCTGTCGACGTCGGCTCCTCCATGACCAATGTCGACTGACTGGTAACCGCTGCTAGTTGCTTCCTCATTGCCATCTGACCGATGTCAGTTGATCAGACTAATGCTAGTTTCCTTGCAACTGATTCTGCAACTCCCCGAAACATTGCATCCTCTGTAACTTCTCTTGTTTGCATCCTGGTGAAGCTTTTAGCTCCATAACCTAACAATCTCCCACTTAAAGATAAATAGTTACACCTGTACCTGTACCCGTACACTATCTAAATTATTCCTTGGCTTGTATTCCTCTTCAAGATCCATCCTAAAGACCAACCACCACACAATCTGTGATGCCACACCTGTCATTCAAGTAACCTACCACATCCGAACCTACATATCCATGTAGTGAAGAACTTGACCCTGCATAATAAGAATCCCTACTGCTAGTCCCACTGAACTGCCCTCCAGTACTCCTTCCTCGAATCGGCTCCATACTTTCTGACAACTCCCACTACTTGGGAAAACTTAGGTCTACACTAGACCTCATGTGATTTCAAACCCTATTTCAAGCTAAGCTTGAACTGTCCAGCCCTTGGTGTGCTTTCTGATTCTGCATTCTGCATCATGAACCCCACCAACATCGTCTTCACATCAGCTCCCACTGGAGATAAAATCTCCATGTCTCTTATGCCAAAGAATTTCGCTACTCTAAATTCTTCATGACATACCTCTGAACTAACCTTACCCTTAGCTCAACAAATCCCTGTATGTACAAAACCTGCTAGCAAATTACCCACATACAGTAAATGGATAATGTCGCGACTCATCATCCACCTGGTAATAAAAAATCACAATAGTTACACTGACATTGACTGAAGCCATGCTTAGTCATCCACCTGTCAAACCTGTACCACTGTCTTGCAGCTTCCTCAAGACCATATGTCTTGGCCTTCTATCTCTTGTGTCCATCCACTCTCTTCTTTAACTTGAGAATCCATTCCATCTCTCAGTGCTTACTTCTAGCTGATAACTCTACCAATAAACACCTATTTGGTTCTTCTTCAAGGACTCACACTCCTCATCCATGCCGAGCTCCCACTGTATCTGGATTCTACCTGCATTGCTTCTTCGCATCTTCCTAGTTCTTGACCATCAATAAGCAATATAAAGAAGGTAAACAACGAATATGAGGTTCACTTACCCTTTCTAACCTCGACATGAGCGTTTGAGACTTGATGTCCGCCCACTATCCGTTCTAGTGATCGATCTCATCCATCTCCCAGTCTATTTTCGACTGATGTCGGCTCCCTATACTGACCCTGACTACCGACGTCATTTCCTTGGCTGATGCCGGTGTCCTTTCTATCGATGTCAGTTCTTTCATGACCGACGTCAGTCTTTATTTTGCCAACATCGGTTAATGTCTGACCGACACCTGTGTTCGTCTGTGAGTGATAACTTTTTGCCCGTGAGCTCTCCATGGATCAAAATCCTAATCAAATCAACCCTACTCTGCTCAGAATAATTCAATTCACACACCTGATCTCTGTCCGTCATCTCCTCCATGAACACCAAGGCTTTCTAGTTCTTTAGCTTGTCAAAAACATCTGACTTTCACTTCAAAACCTGCATTCTCCTTCTACATATGTGACTAATCCTATGAAGCCACATTTCTGCAATAGAAGGTGAATCAACAATATAAGTAGATAGATAAAGGATACCTACTTTCTTAGCACCATCTAATTCAAGTGTATCCGCTGTGAGAGTTATAGTGCATCTCTCATCACCCAAATTTCCTAAAGAAATTAGACTCATCTCCAAGACTGGAACCTGCATGACTTCCTTTAACCACTGTGTGTCATCCGTCTGTAATTTCAGCTTCACTTCCCCTTCATCAATCATCTGACAAGGCTCCCCAACCCCTAAATAAATCTCTCCAAAGTCTCCAAAGACATACCTATGAAAAGATGCTCTATTTTAGGCTTCATGGAAAGAGGCAAAAGAATCTGTAAACAAAGATTCCACTTTATCTAGAACATCCTGTGCAATATTACCTGCAACATATGCTTCTACACGTTGATCTTCTACCGACCAACAATCTCTTTTTACCTGCTCTTTCTTTCCATCAATCAGACCATTCATGCTCTTCAATTTCTCCATTTGTAGCGTACTTTCTTCTGCCATTGCTATACTCCCACTCAATCTGAAACACCTGTGAGTGACCTGTAATTAACAAACACTACCAGATCTGAAACCACCTGTTAGTCAACCCAACCAAAAGCTCTGATACTAGTTGTCAGGGAACCTAGAACAATAAACATGCTCTGATCCCACTGTGTCAAGATCTTGCTCTACCAATTAGAGCACATATGATTACTTCTTGTATTAGCAACTAAACACGGAATTTAACCAAAAATATAAAGTAACTAAAAATATGAAACAACACAGGAATTGAGATACAATACACAATTGTATTAATAATCACTCAGAAGAATATACAATAAAGAAGATGCGACTTTTTCTTCCACCTCAAAGGCTCGCCACACCTCAAGACCTTCTTCCCTCTCTCTCTTGGTCACAACAATCAACTCCAATACAGAATTGATGTTCACCTCTCCAACCAGTCAGTAACACGCTACCAGTTCACCAAGTACACAACTGTACTCCAAGTAGATCCCCTGCTCTCTGATACTACCTACAAATCACTAGACCTTACTCACCATTGTAGATATCCAAAAGAAGCCATGCTCACCTGCTGACCAAGATCATACAAATATGAAGAACCCTATTGATTCTCCAATCCAGTACCCTCCTTGGTACTACGGCACTAGGAGGAATGCACCATTGCTCTCTTCTCTCAGAAGGAGCTTATTGCTCTCTTACTCACTAGGTATAAGTTTACAATATAGCCCATGAGTCCATATATAGATCTCATGCTTACAATAATTAGACTAACCTAATTACAATAATTAGACACGCAACTCAAGACTAAGACTAGCCTTTGACATGCAAATAAATAGTCCAAAAATAGACTCTCTCTGATCAACATGCGAACTGCCTGTTCATGCACAGGCTGCCGACGTCGGCTCCTCCATGACCGATGTCGGCCGACTGGTAACCGATGCTGGTTGCTTCCTCACTGCCATCTGACTGACATCGATTGATCAAACCGACGCTGATTTCCCTGTAACTGATTCTGCAACTCCCTACAACTCTGCATCCTCCATAACTTCTCCTATTTGCATCCTGGTGAAGCTTTTAGCTGCACAACCTAACATCTTTAACCTCTATCACTCCTATCTCAAACCTTAAATCTTAAGAAGCCTCCTTAGCTTATACCAATAGTCCAGTAGGTGTGTGTTTAGAGGTGAAGAATTTCCTTGTGATCATCTCATAATTACTTGTTTTTTAATAAATCACCTTAAACCTATTTAAAAATTTGACTCTCATGCTCCTTCTTGGTTTAAAACTCTTTAAAACATGTTCTCAAGATTCATAAACACACTACTCTGTATAATTTATTGTGTACCCTCACTCCATACTCAAGAATTGCTTGAGTTTTCTTGATAATATTAATATATTATCCATTTTATCACTTTAATATGGATGAAGGTACTACATATGTCCATCTTGACTCTGAGATAATCTTGAGTTTACACTTGCAGGCATATGACTGTGTTAAGGACATTGATCCTTGTATTGTTGTCATGGAAGACTGTATGTAATTGACTTGTCTTTATTTATAAACCTTATAATATATATTGATGATAATAATAATAATAATTTTTATTTTGAACCATTAGTGACCATGAAACTTCATCAAAATAATACATTTTCTTGCTTACTTGGAGTTTGAAGATAAACCTGTGCCATTGAGGCTGTAGGTGGCTTATGAGGTGGTTTTGGCTGACTATCTAGCCCTTGAGAGTCCTTTATTTTAATGTTTCATATTCACACTTCCATTTTATTATATGACTCTTTAAAAATTATGAGATGACTCCACCATAGTGAACCATTATGTTTTCAATAATGTACATGTTAGCTTGAAGAAAAGACTGCACTCTTATGTGATTATTGGTTCATAAAAGACTGTTGTAAGTCACCTTTTATATGAGTATGATTGTATGGAGCTAAAAAAAATATTATTATCATGTTATTCACTCATATAAAAGTGACCTTCAACATGGTTTCAAATAATTTTACCAAAATAAGTCCACCTTCACTTCATCATTATAGCTTGGTATTTCAAAAGGTCCTTGCTCACTGTAGCACTTAGGGTTTTAAAACCATGTAGAATAATTGATTAGTAATCATAATCATTGTTTTCTTGCATCATATTCATGCCTAAGATATTAATATCCTCTACATAGTCATTGTTTACTCTTGCACTTGTTATCTTGAAGGACCTTGACTGTGCTTAAGAAGGTTGTAGGCTACTTTCTCTAGGGTTGTAGGTGTGTGTTTGAGTTCAAAGACTATAGTATATATTTTAAGATATCCCATAGAATTATTTGAACCTAATTAAATCCTCTTCTCACCATCATGAAACTTCTCAAGGTGAACCACTATCTCTTCTTGTATCACAAACCTCTTTCCAATTACTTAACTGTAGTAATGCCTATAGGTCTTTATACAGACAAGGAACAATGCTTGATCATGATTTATGAGTAAGTATCAAAACCTCAAGATTCATTCACTTACCAAAATATCTCTCTAAATTCAAACACCTAGCTTGAAGGTTTCAACCTTGAAAACCTCTCCAACTTCAATTATATCCCCTCTTGATGTAGGTTGCTTTTAAACTGGCTGTAGCTAACTACTCAGGTTGACATTTGACTAAGCACAATATGATTGAAAGATATAATTTGATATAGTCCTTAAAAAATCATTCATGAGACCCTTAATCATGATAAGTAACTCTTATGAGATGAATGGTTATGTCAAAACTTCACAACCTTTATATTTGACTATGTCATGACTTAAACAGTCCTATCTCCAACTGTAGGTATGATTTACATTATGTTGAAAGTTAGTTTGCTTTGTCATTAAATCATGTTTGATAAAAAACCTCATGTATATTACCCTAGAGTTCCATCTCCCTCAAGTAAAAACACCATGAAGGCAAAACTCTCATAATCCATGTACTTGACTATGTTTCTTATTTATTTATCCTTAGTATAGACTGAGACAAGGTGTGAAGGTACTTGGAGGGTTTGATGAAAGTGACAATAGGTGTGAAGATACCAATAACTTGTCAAATGATCTCAAATTAGTGACCATGACCTCTGATAAGGTGCTTAGACCTTGAAAACTTCCTTCATAGATACTACCATTGTATTCGTTGTAGGTTACCTTTGAATGTAGGCATGTAGGGTACTTTTAAGAACTCAATAGCAATCATATGACTATTTATGTTCATGAATTAAGCCTTAATAAGGTCAAGATCCCATCGTAAAATTGAATTTCCATCCTATATCATCTACTTCACCATGGATTTTGACCTTTCAAGCAAAATTTGTATGTTTTTTCCTTGACTTTAGGTTGCAATTTAGTACCATTTGTATGGACAAGGACTATGATAGGACATTAAGAAAGGCCAAAACCTGATTTGATCCTTGTTTATATTTATCCTTATTATGTTTGATGAAGTCATTTGTATAGACCAATATGGATAAATCTTCCCTATCACTCAAATATTGATGTGCTTCATGACTAACATGGTTGTGTTCTTCTCTTTCTATAGGTGGTCATATTGGAATGACTATAGTTTGATGGTTTGCTTGGCCTATATCCTCTTGTTCATGATTTTGGTGATCTCAATCAGCCATTTGATCTCTTCATGATGATTCATGGAATGGATATGGGTGTGATGGTGGTACGGATGAAAGATGATGGAAATACATGAAAGGAGGGTGTGGTGAAGCACAAAACATAGTGAAAATATAGTGGTAAGACAATGATATGGGGTTGAATGAGATGGAGGTGAAAAGGAGTGTGAAGGAACATGTTAAAACCAAGGTGAGGAGTCAAATGCAAACATAAACTAATCATAATCACTCCATATAAAATTGGATGTCATTGGAGGAGAGAAACAAGCTAAAAAAGAAACATATGTTTCTACAAAAACCTTAAAAAATGCAAACTTTCCTTAAAATATGCTAAACTAGCCCTTTTGAGAAGATTTGAGGGCACAAAGATGGGCTAAGACATGGATACTTTGGACAAATTCTTGATGAAACCTGATTGCAAACATTAAAACATTAAGGAAATTGATGTCAAGGATCAAAACCAAGGAATCTTGAAAATCCACTCTCTTTCCAAGTTCGTACAGTCTCTTTTTGAAAGCATGCTCAATTATAGATTGGACTAAATATCTTTGTGATCTTTGTTTGACCTTGATATGTGTGATTAAATACTAAATTATGCCATTTAAGGATGTATTAGGTTCCCAAGAACCTCTAAAAACTTGAATTTTCTAAAAATATTGCCCTGGTGAGGAGAAATTGAAGAAAATTGGTTGCCTTCACAGATGCAAAACTACAAAAATCAGCTTGAATTCAAATGAATGGTTCATGAGGGTGGATAATCCAATTCCAAAGCCACTTGCTCCATTACTAATCCCTCTGAGTCTACTTTTTTGACCAAAATTTTAGACTTGTACCTGCACTATACAATCCATACCATCAACAAACCTGTAAGCAGGTCTCCTTATGCAAAATTGCCAATTACTTGAAGATGAATAGTTTTGGGTTTGTATGGCCTCCAATGTCCATGAAACTCATATAGAAACCTTTTCATGTCTTGATACTCATATTTCATGCCTCATATATATGAAATTCCATATGGATCCATACTTTTCCCTTGAAAATGAAAGAAAAGAGCCTTTTATTGCAAATTTTCACTTACACCACCACAATTAGAAGATAATAGAAGTAATATGTGACATTAACATGTAGAAATAATATTTTTGACCTTTTCCATGCTTTAGGAAGCCAAATTTGGAATGTAGGAGTTAGAAAATGCCCCTTTTCACACTTAAAACATATCAAAACACCCTTTTTGCTTTTAAAACTTTAGACTGAGGTACAATTAATGTTTTTGAACATATTTAAAGGCATTTTGGGATAATTAATGACCTTTTTAACTTCCATTTAAACATTTAAGACCAAAATTTACTCTTTTGGGACAAAATACACCTATTTGACTAGCTTTTAGAGACTATTGATAGGATACTAGAAAGTTTTGGATTACAGGGGTTGGTATTTGGCCTTGACAGGCCAAATTACCAACAATAACAATGTGTATTTTTTAACCCTAATTTGGATTAATTATAACCCCAAACAAGATAGAAAATGTGTATAATTTAGATTACAATATATGACAATTAAATATAGATCTAAATCTAACAAGTTGTAATTAATTTAAAAATTATACTTTCAAAAAATATAAAGTACTAAAGAGGATAAGACAATTAGTATTATATTATTTTATACAACAATAAGATAGAGTGTAGGGGGTAGGAAGGATGAAAAATTGTATTGTAAATTACTCAAATCAAGATTTGGAGGTCTATATGCATCAAGACAGTATTGCCAACCTTAGGTTGATAATATCAGAAGTCATATTTTAAATCTAATGGTTTTGTCTATGTGGTTTTTTCTCTTCTATGAGGTAAATATGGGTGTGCATGCCTCTATTTAAACTTTGTGTGTGATCTAAAGGTCTGATAATGTGCACAAGTCACATAAATCCTTCTCCACTTGAAACCTTAGGTCCACCTTTTTTACCATGATTTAGTTTTATGAACCCTAATGGAATAGAAATCTATTTTACCCTTTTTTTTATAAAACACAATTTTTTTTTTGATTATATAGGTGTAAAACTATAAATATTGGAATGCTAAAGATATACAATGATCAACTATTCAGATTTTGGCCAATTATAAAATATGGAAAGTTGGTATTTTTAAAAAATACAAAAAAAAAAATACTTAGCTTACACAAAAACACCCATTGATTGTTTATTAATGAAAATAATAAGAAAAGATGATTGTATAAGCTTAAAATCAAAATTAGGAAAAAAATAGAATCTAGATAGGTTCATTGTAATTAGACGGTGGTGAAGTGCATTCTAGTTTATTGATCATGGCATTATTTTAGTTGACCATGATAGATGACAAACAAGAAAATATAGAAAAACATAATTCTATAAATGACATATCAGAGGCAAAAGTAGAATATATTTTTGGACATAAGCATATTAGGTGGACATAGGTGCAATGTGTTGGAGTCTATCATCCACAAACTTATCCCAATTGACTATGCATAAGAATTTATCATTGTGTATGTTAATATTGAGTAATTTTACACATCACAGGTTTGGCCATTAGAACATCATTGTTTATCTTATTTCATCTTTGAAACCTTTAGAACACTTTGATACTGTGAAAACCTATTAAAAAAAGAGGAGAGTGTAATGGGCTGAGATGACCTCAATCACCCCCTTCATGATTGATAGTTTCCTAGTGTTTAACCCTAAAATATAGATATTAATAATTAGGGTTAAAGGGTTAGAGATAACCTAAGGCACAAGGATGGTAGACTATCTCTAAAGCAAGCTAATTGTTTATGAAACTTAGATAAAACATATACTAAATTTATCATACTGAGAAGTTAAAGATAAAAAGTATAGTTATGCTAGATATTTTAATGATAAATAAAATAAGATACTTAGTTGATTATGATGCTAGTATAGATATGAATCTAGAACAGGTAGAAAGTGAACTGGATCAAGATTATAAAACAATCATCTGATTCTAAAAAATTGGCATCTCTAATCATGGACACTTATGTTGACTAGGGATGATTACATCAATGCTACTATCTAAATTGAATGGAAGTGTCTAGTATGGAATACCTAATAAAACTAGATGCAACCACTTAGATACTTTGGATTACGTGTTGCCTTCACTCTAGTGAATTCAAATCTAGGTTATGGATTGTCACTCCTTGACAAATAGAAAAACCCTAATTCTTCATCTTCATAGTGGTTATAAGAAAAATGGGTTAGTGGGCACATGGTGTTGAGTTGTTTAGTGATACATACATATCCAATACTTTGAATATGATCTCAAACTTATATATTTTTATCCCACATGTTGGTTTATGTGTGAATCATACAATGTGTGATAAACAAGTATAACAGTGACCTAGCTTATAACTTGGCAAACATGGCTCATGAAATGCTCCTTCAATACTTTAGACTTATATATGCATTATCTCTATGATTGATATGGAAATAGGATAAAATAGGGAAGTTTTTCTCACTTGAGTGCTTGATTGAGTGCTCTTTGTAAGTTTCTTTAGTCTTTTTTAGATGAGTAATGAATGATGGTTGATCGTGTATTTATATGATCCCTATGGAGAATATCTTTCATTAAAGCACTTAGTCTAACCATATGAATATGTTTCATTAACAAATTAGATGACTTTAGGGCACTGGACACTTGTGTTGGGATAAGACACTTGTGTTGATATAGGTATATGATTGGGACACAAGTGTTCAGGCAGTTAGAAAATAGGTGCAGGTCTAAAACTTGTAGAAAAAAATATAAGTAGGTTTATAACATTATAAGAAAGGTAGAAAACTTGGGTTATCAGAATGACATTAGTCAGACTAAGAGATAAGTAATTAGGCATAGAGATATAATTTATGCAATCCTTTTGGTAGCAAGAAAGGTATATAAGTTGAAGGTACATCTTTGATATGTATTTTCCAATAGTTAACCATTGACCAAAGTGATATGTCATCCCTTGGCCCTCTCCATAATAATCCATTATACATTAAAGTTATCATGATGCAACACAAAGTTAAATGTGTCCTCATAAATAATGGATTGATCTTGAATATTGTGTCGTTGAAGCTCATTAATCATTTGGTATATACAGAAGCTGACCTTCAGCCAAAGATTATTATTATCAAGGCCAATGACAATGAAGAGAGAGAATCACAAGGAACCATAAGTTTGTTAGTGATTATTGGTTCTTTAATCCATGATACACTTTGTCATGTTTTATACTTAGATTTATCAAATAATTTGATTTTGGGTAGACCATGAATACATGAAATTCATGCAATCCCTTCTACCTTGCACTAATGTATCATGTTTATTCACTTAGGAATGAAGATCACTATCCATAGAGATTTTAAGCCATATGAACATTGAAATCATTTTGATTCTGAATATGAAAGTTATAATTATCATTTTGATCTAGACCTAACACTGAATAAGGATAAAGACAAAGAGATACTTGTTAAATTACCAAAAACCAATTACATAGACCCTGCTAGCCTTGACTCATCTTCACATGACCCTCTTATTTAAATGTCTAATAATTTTACCATTTTAGACAATGGTATAAAAGAGTATTTTACCTATGACACATTCCACTTGGCCAAGATTTCATATAATCCCAAAACCTATGGAAGGCCCAAAACTAAGATAGCTTGCATGGAATGATGACGAAAAGGAAAAGGAAAGATTCATAGCCCAACACCTGTTATTTTTACACTTGCCACTAGCCAAGAATAAGATCCACTTACCAATGATTATTTTTAGTTATACAAATAAAAATTGGCTAAGTAGCCCATCCCTAATAGTATCATGGATAACCAAGCGTATGAAGGTAGAGGTCTGGGGCAAATTAGTAGGTTAGTCTTGAGCCCATTTCTATGACTAGATATAAAGGAACTCATGGCCTTAAATTTAAACTACCAGGGGGTGACCCCATTTATATTATTTATATTCCAATGACAACGAATAATGATGACAATGCTAACAATGAAGCAGATCCTGACCATAACATATACAAAGACCTTATCAGTACCAACTTATTTGACCCATATACTATTAACACCATTATGCTAGTAATCCAAAATTCCCTACTTCCTATTTACCATCCTTAAATTATAGACTGTGACTAACAATAATCCATAATACCTTTAGATGAGTTTGAGAATGATGAGGCCTTTTGTGACTTTCTAGGCCTAAGAGATAATATTTTGTTGGGAGACCATAAACAACGGTTCTCTTTCAAATTGGATCCTTCTACCTATTTTGGAGAGCGGGTAAACACCCTTATCTAAAAATCAAAGAATAAAATATTGAGGTCCCAAAGTGAAAACCTTTTTGAGGCATTTTTGAACTAGGGTAAAACTAAAGAAAAAGGCTAGTCTCTTGGTGAAAACCTATTTTAGGCACCACTAGATGGGGATTTTCACCATTATTTGAATAAAGCTCAAGAGACCACCAATGATGAACTTAATTTTGGGTATGAGTTCAGTATAAAATAATAAAATGCTTTTGATTAAATTATCCAAGAATGTCCCACAATATTTGCTATATGGCCATTTCTACCATTAGGAGATTCAGATTCATCCTTTTTGGGAGAGCTTGAAGAATCAGTTTGACCAAAGGACTTTGTCATTACAAGCTAATTTAAATCCTTGCCAACTATTCTAGAAGATGGCTTGACTTTCCTATTATAAGATACTATAGAAGTCAACATTGGGACTCCAAAGGAACTGAAGTGGATCAAATTAGGTGCATCCCTCACTAAGGAGGAATGAGAAGTTTTTACAACCCTTTTGAGGGAGTTTATTGACATTTTTGCATGGGATTATTTAGACATGTCTAGTTTAGACCCCACCTTGGTTGTACATCATCTTTTTTTACATCCTAATGTTAAACCCATGAAGCAAAAATTGCATAAAATGCATCCTTATATTGTTGTATTATTTAAAAAAGAGTTAGAAAAACTCTTAGAAGCGAGATGCATCAGACCAATCAACTATTTAGAGCAGATCTAAAACATTATTCCTATTAGTAAAAGTCCATAAGAGATCAAAATATGCACTAATTTTAGAGATATCAACAAGTTTTACCCCAAGGATGACTTTCCTCTATCGAATATCGACATTATTGTTGAATCCACAACTGGGTATGAAATGCTTTCCCTCATGGATGGATTTTTAGGATATAATCAGATCAAGATCATGATAGAAGACCAACACAAAATAATGTTCACCACTCTTTGGGGAATGTTTTGCTATCAGGTCATGTTATTTGGCCTCAAAAATGTCAGGGCCACATACCAAAGCGATATAACTATCATATTCCATGTCATGATGCATGATATTATCAAAGACTATATCAATAACATATTAGGTAAATCTAAAACCCATGCAAATCATCCAACCATATTAAGAAGGATATTTGAAAGGCTTCATGAGTACAATGTTAGATTTAATCCCACTAATTGTGTCTTATGTGTCACTTTAAGTAAATTATTATACTTTATTATCTCTTATCGAGGCATTGAAGTCGATCCTACAAAGGTACAAGACATTATCGAAATGCCACCACCTTCCACTTTGAAGCAACTTTGTAGTTTGCAAGGTAAAATATAGTCTATTAGATGCTTCATTTCATAGTTGGTAGATAAATGCCATCCTTTCACTCATTTATTAAATAAGGGTATTACATTTCTTTGAGATGAAGAATGTTAGAAAGCTTTTGAGTTCCTAAAGGAATACTTAGCTAATCCACCTATTTTATTACCACCAATGCCAAGGAGGCTATTTTAACTATACCTATCTACCACTGACAATGTCTTGGGGACACTTTTAGCATAACATGATGAAAATGGAAAATAACTTGTTGTGCACTATCTAATTTATACACTAATAGCATATAAACATAATTATACACCAATAGAAAAAGCTTGTTTAGCTATGATATTTGTAGTACACAAACTATGTCATTATATGCTTAATAACAAGATGATAGTTATTGTCAAAGTAGATCCACTCAAGTATCTACTATTCAAAATAAATTTACAAGGCCACATGGCCAAGTTGATCATGCTTCTGAGTGAGTTTGGCATTGAGTATGTTAATAAAAATTCCATCAAGGGAGAAGTACTTGAAGATTAGCTTGTTGCAGCTCCCCTTTTAGATATTAAACCACTCACTTTTGCATTCCCATACGAGTCCATCATGACCATTATAGAGACACCTCCTGAGAAACAAAACTAAAAGTTATATTTTGATGGGTCATTCATATTTCATAGATCAAGAAATAGCCTATTATTTATTACACCACAGGGGGGTCTCATTCCCAAATCATTTCGTATTAGCTTTTCTTGTACTAATAACATGGTTGAATATGAAGCACTCATTGCAAGGCTTTGTCAAGTAGTACAATGGAACATTTAACATCTCATGGTTCATGGTAATTCTTAGTTAATCATCAATTAGGGTATAGACAAAATATGATAAGTTGGTACCATATAAGGCCATGGTGAACATTCTCTAGCAATAGATTACCCATATTCAGTTTCAACACATACCTCAGTCTAATAACAAGATAAAAGATGCCATATATACCATTAGTTCTTTGATCCACATCATAGACAAGGTAAAATACTATCAGTTCCTTGTTGAACATATTTTAACACGTGCTCATGAACCTTTAACTATCAAAATGATCTATGATATTGTTGGTCCAAGTTCTATTTGGTATTTAGACTTATATAACTACCTTCATGACCAAGTCCTTCCACTAGACCTTTCATGTAAGCAATACAAATATTTCACACACCAAGCCTCTCTATATGCCCTATTCAACCAAACCCTTTACTATAGAATCTTTGATGGAACTTTGCTTCTTTGTTTGAATTCATTAAAAGTTGCATTAACATTGAGGGAAGTTCACAAAGGAGTTTGTGTAACCCACACCAGTGGGGCCAACCTTACCAAAAATCTCTTACGTATGAGTTATTATTAGACAACCATGGAAGCACATTTAACTTCTTATGTGAAAAGATGTAAAAATGTCAAAGGCATGCAAATTTGATTCATGCTCTAGACAAATTAACCCTACCTCCTTAGATGGCCATAAGAATATCCTTACCACCATTGAGTTTTTCACTAAGTGGGTTGAAGTTGTACCCCTCACTTACATGATTAGAAAATAAATTACCAAATTCATCTTCAACCATCTCATCTATCGCTATGGTATCCCATCTGACATTATATATGATAATGGTAGATCATTTACTAATAAGGATGTCAAAGCACTGTGTGTCAAGTTTAACATTACCCAACATTTTTCCACTGCATATTACCCACAAAGTAATGGCCAAGCAGAGGCATCTAACAAGACCATTATCAATATTTTTAAAAATATTGTCAATGATGTTGGCTACGATTAACACCTACAAATATTTCATGCCCTTTGGGCTTACCATATTAATTATCATACTCCCATAGGAGCCACACCATATTCCTTTGTCTATGGCATTGAGGCCATCTTTTTCATTGAGTTTGAGTTTCCTTATTTACATATCTCATTGAAGCACATCTTTGATGGCAAGGATTATAGAGTTACTCACTTGTAAGAGCCAAAGTTACTAGATAAAAAATGCATGGCCATTGTAAACAACCTTCAAGCATATCAAAATTGCCTACATGGTTAATATAATAGGCATGTATAGCACATAGAGTTTGAGCTTGGTGATCTTGTCCTCAAATAAAACTAGAACACCATAGCCAAGAAAAAGAAGAAAGATAAGTTCAAGCCTAATTGAATAGGCCCTTATGTCATTATTGTTAATTATGGTTCTAGAGCTTACAGGTTACTGCACCAGATAAAGATGAACTTGATGAGCCCATGAACATAATATATCTCAAGCATTATTTTTCTTGAGAGGCCTAAGGTATTATAAATGAGGATTGTTTATATTATACCATAATATCACCTTCCTTGTATTATATCATATACCATCCCTTCCATACCTTCCCCATTGACTAATGTTGTTTTAACCTCCCTTCCTACCCTTTTTGACCTTAATTCTAATCCATTGGTTCTTTGGGTACCTTCAAAGAGGGGATTCAGATGAAGTTTCAACAATTGATTCAATATTCATAGAGAGAAAGTATCCTAGGGAAGTATAATAATGGTTTAGAAATTGCATTCTTCATTGTTGTCACATTCTATCTCATTATTGGTGCTACTAATTATAACTACCTTTGGAAAAATTAGTATAATTTCCCATGTCATTATTTCTTCATTATAATTAACTTTGGGCAAATTAAGAATAACCCCATTTCTATCCACATTGTTGCATCATTGTTTCTATAATATGCCATTCACCTAATTCATGAACTTGCTGCTACCTATCTAGATCCTTCACTATAAAGAGAAATTATAGTGACTTGAGGTCCTAACAATACTATTTAAGCAATACTCAATTCATAATGAGGTTAACTCAGTCATTGTTTTGCCACACTCTCACCATTTTGTGATCAATTTAAGTTTGAGCACTCTCATCATTTTATGAGCATGCCTAAGCCACATTCTCACCATTTTGTAAGTTGGACGATTTTTTATCTCATAATTCTTGATCAAGTTGAGATGCTTAGAAAATCTCAAAAATATTTGAATTTTTTTAAAAATCATAAAAATCATAAAATCATGAAAATTGGTTTAGAATTTCTATGCAAGATATACAACCATTAAATTTTTTACGGATGGGCCATCTTATCTATTAAGTTTATTTCAAGGCCACCTTAGTCTTTTTCCTCCCATTTATGGGAGGACTACATCAGCCTGAGGTCTAAACAGACTATATAAGTAGTACTTGGATACATGGGGTATCTCAGGTTAGCTCAACTACACCTTCCTTTCTTTTTTGACCACTTTATTGCCTTAAGAATTTTGGGACTCCTAGCTATTTCACAAGTAACCACTTGTTTGTTAGTTTTCCAATCCTCATTGGCCTTAGTCATATGCTCTCATCATTTTATGAGTTTATATTATGGGAAATGTGTGTTCAAATGTGATGCATTAATAACCTCTTGGATTTTATAATGCTCTCACCATTTTGTGAGTTATTTACACTTGTTGGATGGTGGATCTTGGTCTTATTTTAATGCTTAGTACCTGACAGGGGGGTGTGGGCGGGAAACACCCCACACTATGATCACAAATCCTTGGTATGAGAATAAAAGGAGATAAGAAAAATAAAAAATTGATAATGTCTTAAGAAGAGTACATAAAGAAGGTGTTGGTTAGGTTCAATATGCAAGATGCAAAACCTGTAAATATACGTTTGAGAGGGCACTTCAAATTAATCAATGAATAGTGTCCTAAAATGTAGGAAGAAATCAATTACATGTCTAAAGTTCCATATTCTTCAAAATTTGAAATTTTATTTCTCATGCAGTGGGAGTTGTCAGCAAGTTTATGAATAATCTAGAAAAAGAGCACTAAGATGTAGTCAAGTGGATTCTCAGGTACTTGAAAGGGACCACTGAAAGATAGTTATGCTATGAAGGTTTAGATGTTACCTTACAAGGATATGTTGATACACACATGGCTAGATATTTAGATGATATGAGGAACACCATAGGTTATGTTTTCATTGTTGATGATACAATAGTTAGTTGGATATCAAAATTATAAAAGATAGTTAATTTGTTAACAATAAAGGCAAAATATGTTGCAGCTACAAAAGCTAGCAACGAGATGATATAGATGTAATGGTTCATGGAAGAGTTGAGGCATAAACAAGAAGATTGTAGGTTGTACAATGATATCCAAAGTGTGATTCATTTATCAAAAAACACAACATTCCACTCAAGAACCAAACATATACAACTCAAGTATCACTTCATTCATTAAATTTTGGAGGATGGTCAACTAAAGTTGGAAAAGATCCATACGAGTCAAAATATTGTAGATATGCTAACAAAGGCAGTCACTAAAGAGAAGCTGGAGAGTTGTTTAGCTTCAATAGGTCTTCAAGGATAACAAAGAAGATG
Source organism: Torreya grandis (assembly GCA_037957365.1). Classification (NCBI taxonomy): domain Eukaryota; kingdom Viridiplantae; phylum Streptophyta; class Pinopsida; order Cupressales; family Taxaceae; genus Torreya; species Torreya grandis. The sequence continues at coordinate 65,114 of JARHVA010004312.1, read as the reverse complement.
AGAAACATGTTAGGGTCAAAGTTTAAAGAAAATTCAAAGGAAGAGTTATAGCAGTGGAGTTGCAGTAATCAATCTCCAAGTGGGAGATTGTTGGATGGTGGAGCCTGATCTTAAATTAATACCTAGTTCTTGACAATAGGGGTATGGGGGGATAATTCCCCCACTATGGTTATTTTGGGGATCTAGGGGGGTGATGACCTATTTTGGAGCCCCCTTTGGGAATGGTTTAGGGGCAATGCCCCCATTGTAATTATGGTGGCACACTATATGTGAGTGAAAAGGTTATTTTAGTGGTTGTATTGTAGGTTTTTCCTTTCATTTGTTGGATTGAATAATAAGAAAAAACTATCTGTTTCTTTGTGGACTTAGCCCATATTGGGTGAACCACATGAAATCTATGTCTCTATTATGTTGTGTTTTCTGCATTTTATTTCTATCTTTAATTCATTAATATTTTTTAGTGTTTTATATTCCTAACAACTGCTATCAAAGTTGAAGGTTTGTTTGACATATAAACTCATAAGAAGAGAGGGTTCCTGGTTCAAATGGGAGCAATAGCAAAAGAAGGCAGTTTAAGTTCAAAAATTTCAATGGCCAAAACTACCAGCTATGGAAGATACAAATGGAGGACTATCTATATCAAAAGGATCTTTTCCTACCATTGGGCAAAATAACAAAGAAGCTAGTAACTATGAAAGATAAAGATTGAGAGGTTCTTGACATAAAGGCACTAAGAACAATACAACTATGCCTGGTAGCATCGATGGCCTTCAATATTTCAAAATAAAAGACAACAATGGATGTGTTTAAAGCATTGGATAGAGTGTATGAAAAACCCTCAACCTCTAACAAGGTATTTCTTATAAAGGGTTTAATAAATCTAGAAATGCCAGAAGGTGGGTCTGTTATTGATCATCTAAATGAATTTAATACAGTCACAAATCAGTTAAGCTCTATAAGAGTAAATTTTGATGATGAGGTTAGGGATATATTGATTCTATGCTCATTACCAGAAAGCTGGAATGGCTTGGTCATGGATGTGAGTAATTTGTCTCTAGTTCAAAAGCTTTAAAGTTTGATAATGTTATGGGTGTTATTCTTAGCAAAGAAATGTGATGGAAAAGTACATGTGAGACATCAGGTAATGCTTTAACTATGGAGAATAGGGGAAGACAAAAAGATACAAGAAAGGGCCCAAAGAATCATGATAAGTCTAAGAAGGGTAGATCTAAATCCAAAGGACGTTGGTGTGCTAGATTTATGGAAAGAAAAGATGCCTGAAGAAAGATTGTTAGTTTTGAAAAGGAAAACAAGGAGATAGACAACAAGATAAAACTCAAGAAGTAAATGTAGCAGGTGATATGTTACAAGATGATTTAATCCTTTCTTTAGATAATAGTAATGATTCTTAGATGTTAGATTAAAGGGCTTCATTTCATGCTACACCCCATAAAAAATATTTTCAAGACTATGTTCAAGGCGATTTTGGATAGGTTTATTTGGGTGATGGTGAACCTTGTAAAATTTTAGGAAAGGGTAAGATATAGATAAAATTATAGAATGGAAAAAAATGTTTGTTGAAAGAGGTAAGGCATGTTCCTAAGTTGAGAAGAAATATAATTTCAGCAAGGTAGTTGGGAGAGGGCTGCATAGTTAAATTTGCAAAAAATTCATGGAAGGTCACTAAAGGATCATTATTAATAGCAAAAGGAGAAAAGGTAGGTACATTATATTTATATAATGGTAATGTTGAATCTTTTATTGATACATATTATACAGAAGGGGATACAAAATTATGGTACCATAGATGTGGGCACATGAGTGAGAAGGGGATACAAACTCTCCACTCAAAGAATTTGTTGCCAGATTTGAAGGTGTATTTGGAATTCTTTGAGCATTGTGTGTACAAAAAATAGAAGAGATTCAAATTTCTTAGAGTTGGGAAGATAAAGAAAGATGAAATGTTAGAGCTTGTACATACAGATGTATGGGGACTAACTCAGGTATCATCCTTTGGTGGCTCTTATTATTATGTTACTTTTATTGATGATGCAACTAGAAAAACTTGGGTTTATTGCATACAAAAAAATGATGTTTTTGATACTTTTAAGAAATGGAAAGCTTTGGTTGAGAATGAGGCAAGAATAAGTTGAAGTGTGTCAAATTAGATAATGGAGGTGAATATTGTAGCAAAAAAATTTATAATTATTATTCATCCCATGGAATTCATAGAGAGAAGATGGTTCCAAGAACACCACAACAAAGTGGTGTGTCAAAAAGGATGAATAAGATAATCATGGAGTGTGCAAGGAGCATGAGATTACATGTAGGGTTTCCCTTACAATTTTGGGTTGATGTTGTGGATACTATTATTTACTTAATAAACAAAAGGTTTTCAAGTCCTTTAGATGGTGGCATTCCAGAAGAAGCGGGGATAGGTAAAAAGGTAGATTATTCATTTTTAAAGACTTTTAGTTGTGAAACATTTGTCCATATTGATAAAGAAAATAAAACCAATCTTGAAGCAAAATCCAAGAAATGTACTTTTATTGGATATGGAGTTAATGATTTTTATTATCATTTATGGGATTTTGAAAATTGTAAAATCATTAGGAGTAGAGATGTGATATTTAATGAGAAGGTCATGTACAGAGATCAATTACAGGGAAAGAAATAAGAAAAACCAAATATAGAATATGCAATACTTGATGAAATCATAGGAAATAAAATTCCAAAAGTGCCAAAAAATTAGAATGTGCAACAAATACAATAACAAGTACCTCAAACTCTTGAAAGTGTAGTTAGAAGATTTGCCAGAGTAAGTAAACTCCCTAAACGATACTCTCCTTCACTTTATTATTTATTATTGACTGATGGTGGTGAGCTAGAAAGCTATGTGGAAGCAATGTAGGTAGAAACTAGAAAAAAGTAGGAGCAAGGCATGAAAGAAGAGATGGACTCTTTGGTACATAACCAAACTTAGGATTTGGTTCAGTTACTTGCAGGTAAAAGAGCATTGTAGAATAAACGAGTTTATAGGTTGAAAGAAGAAGATGGAGGCAAAAAGAGTTATAAGGACAAACTTTTTGTAAAGGGGTTTGCACAAAAGAAAGGTATTGATTTTGAGAAAATATTTTCTCCAATTGTAAAAATGACTTCCATAATAACTATTTTAAGTTTGGTAGCAGTATAAGATTTGTACCTTAAACAATAAGATGTGAATACTACTTTCCTTCATGGTGATTTGGAAGAGGAAATATTTATGGAGCAATCACATGGATATGAAGTAAAAGGTAAGGAAAAAATGGTGTGCAAGTTGAAGAAGAGTTTGTATGGTCTAAATTAAGCTCTAAGGTAGTGGTATTTAAAATTTGACATGTTTATGATAGAGCAAGGTTAAAGTAGATGTCATGCTAACCACTGCATCTATTTTAAGATATTAGATAATGACACCTATAATATCTTATTATTGTATATAGATGACATGCTTGTTGTAGGGTCTAACATACAAGATACAAATTATCTCAAAATAAAATTAACAAATTCATTTACAATGAAGGATTTGGGTGTTTCAAAGCAAATCCTTGGTATGAGAACAACAAGAGATAGAAAAAATATAAAATTGACATTGTCTCAAAAAGAGTACATAAAGAATGTGTTAGTTAGATTTAATATGCAAGATGAAAAACCTATAAGTACACCTTTGGGAGGGAACTTCAAATTAAGGAAGGAACATTATCCTAAAATTAAAGAAAAAATCAATTACATGTCTAAAATTACATATGCTTCAATAGTTGGAAGTTTAATGTATGTTATGGTGTGCACGAGACCAGATATTGCTCATGCAATGGGAGTTGTCAACAGGTTTATGAATAATCCAGGAAAAGAGCATTGGGATGCAGTCAAGTGGATTCTCAGGTATTTAAGAGGGACCATTGATAGATAGTCATGTTATGAAGGTTCAAATGTTACCTTACAAGGATATGTTGATGCAAACATGGTTGGAGATTTAGATGGCAGGAGGAGCACCATAGGTTATGTTTTCACTATTGGTGATACAACAGTTAGATTTTAAAATAGCAGAAGATAGTTATTTTGTCAACTATAGAGGTGGAATATGTTGTAGCTATAGAAGCTAGCAAGGAGATGATATGGATGCAATGGTTCATAGATTTGAGGCATAAGTAAGAAGATTAAAAGTTGTAAAGTGATAGACAAAGTGTGATTTATTTAGCAAAGAACTTGACATTCCACTCAAGAACCAAATATATACAACTCAGGTATCTCTTCATTTGTTTAGTTTTTGTGGATGGTCAACTGAAAATAGAAAAGATCCATATGAGTCAGAATCTTATAGATATGCTAATAAAGGCAGTCACTAAAGAGAAGTTAAAGAGTTATTCAGCTTTAATAGGTCTTCAAAGATAATAAGAAAGATGAGAAACATGTCAAGGTCAAATTTTAAATAAAAGTCCAAGGAAGAGTTGTAGTAATCAATCTCCAAGTGGGAGATTGTTAGATGGTGGAGCCTGATCTTAAATTAATACCTAGTTCTTGATAGTGAGGGTGTGGGGGGACCATGCCCCCCACTATGGTTGTCATGGGTGTCTAGGGGGGAGACGACCTATTTTAGAGCCCCCCTTGGCAAGGATTCAGGTGTAATGCCCCCAAAGTAAAATCTAGTTAAAAATACATTATAAAATATTGTATTATTGTAGTAAATCTATATCATTTACTATTAGGTTACATATCTAATGGTAAAAATTATTTTTGTGCATTTTTGACCTATATGTAACCCTCCTTTTAATATGAGGGCATTTTAATTATGGTGGCATGCTATATGTGAGTGAAAAGTTATTGCAGTGGTTATATTACAAGTTTTTCCTTTCATCTGTTAGACTAAATAATAAGGACTGATTGTTTCTGTGTGACATAGCCCATATTGGGTGAATCACATTAAATTTATGTCTTTATTATGTTGTGTTTTTTTCATTTTATTTCTATCTTTAATTCATTAATATTTCTTAGTGTTTTATATTCTTAACAATTGCTATTAGAGCTGAAGGTTTATTTGACAGATAAACTCACAGGAAAAGAGGATTCCTGGTTTAAGTGGGAGCAATGGTAGAAGAAGAAAAGTTTAAGGTCAAAAATTAATCCAAAACTCAAAAATATTTGGTTGAAATATAATTTAGAAATAAGAACAACACAATTCAAATAATGCTATCTCTGAAAAAAGATGTTTTATTTATCAAAATTGCAGACCCAAACATATGCTTATCTCTGAGAAGAGATGTATGATTTCTCTTTTGGGTTACATATTCATTTATACATGTTTTGGAGTTGTGGGGAGGATGTGGAAGGTCACCAATCTCAAGGGAGATGAATTGGTTTGATTTCCATGATTTACAACAATACAGAATTCGAGGAATTACTATTTTTAGAAACTTACTATTTTTAGACTGCACAACTAAAATTGAAATTTAGGACACTTCCATTGGGTTTTATGGGGTCAAAATTCATTGAGAAAATCTCAATGCCATCTCAATATGTTCCCCTCATTATTAGCTTTCCAACGGTTCAAATGGTAAGTCAATTGGAGCTACGGTGCAAAAGTTATGTCTCTCGAAAGTTTTGCCATCAATTGGGGTAGACCCATCACCCGAATTATCATCTGGATTGTTGTTCGGATCAAAATTTTCAATGGCCAAAACTACCAGCTATGGAAGATGAAAATAGACGACTATCTATATCAAAAGGATCTTTTCCTACCATTGGGCAAAATAACAAAGAAGCTAGTAACTATGAAAGATAAAGATTGAGAGGTTCTTGACATAAAGGCACTAAGAACAATACAACTGTGCCTGGGAGCATCGATGGCCTTCAATATTTAAAAATAAAAGACAACAATGGATGTGTTTAAAGCATTGGATAGAGTGTATGAAAAACCCTCAACCTCCAACAAGGTATTTCTTATAAAGGGTTTAATAAATCTAGAAATGTCAGAAGGTGGGTCTGTTGTTGATCATTTAAATGAATTTAATACAGTCACACATCAGTTAAGCTCTATAAGAGTAAATTTTGATGATGATGTTAGGGCTATTTTGATTCTATGCTCATTACCAGAAAGCTAGAATGGCTTGGTCATGGATGTGATTAATTTTGTCTCTAGCTCAAATGTTTTAAAGTTTGATAATGTTATGGGTGTTATTCTTAGTGAGGAAATGTGATGGAAAAGTACATGTGAGACATTAGGTAATGATTTCACTATGGATAATAGGGGAATACAAAAAGATAGAGGAAAGGGCCCAAAGAATCATGATAAGTCTAAGAAGGGCAGATCTAAATCCAGAGGACATTGGTGTGCTAGATTTGTGGAAAGAAAGGGCACCTAAAGAAATATTGTTGGTTTCAAAAATGAAAATGAGGAGATGGAAAATAAGATAAAAATTATGAAATAAATGCAGCAGGTGATGTGTTACAAGATGTTTTAATCCTTTCTTTAGATAATAGTAATGATTCTTGATGTTAGATTGAGGGGCTTCATTTCATGCTTCTTTAGATAAAAAATCATGGAAGGTCACTAAAGGATCATTGCAAATACAAAATTATAGAACCATAGACTTGGGCACAGAGTGAGAAGGAGATGCAAGTTCTCCACTCAAAAAATTTATTACCAAATTTGAAGAAGGTGGATATGGAATTTTGTGAGCATTGTGTGTACGAAAAATAGAAGAGATTAAAATTTCTTAGAGTTGATAAGATAAAGAAGGATGAAAAGTTTGAGCTTGTACATACAGATGTATGGAGACTAACTTAGGTATTATCCCTTGGTGGCTCTTATTATTATGTTACTTTTATTGATGATGCAACTCAAAAAACTTGGGTTTATTACATACAAAAAAAATCTGATGTTTTTGATACTTTTAAGAAATGGAAAGCTTTGGTTGAGAATGAGACATGAAATAAGTTGAAGTTTGCTAGATCAAATAATGGAAGTGAATACTACAGCAAAAAAATTGATAATTATTGTTCATCCCATGGAATTTGTAAAGAGAAGATGGTTTAAAGAACACCACAACAAAATGGTGTGCCAAAAAGGATGAGCATGACAATCATGGAGCATACAAGGAACATGAGATTACATGTAGGGTTGCCCTTATAATTTTGGGCAGATATTATGGATACTACTATCTACTTAATAAATAAAAGGCCTTCAAGTCCTTTGAATGGTGAAATTCCAGAAGAAACATGGATAGGTAAAAAAGGTAGATTATTCATTTTTAAAGACTTTTGGTTATGAAGCATTTGTCCATACTGATAAAGAAAATAGAACCAAGCTTGAAGAAAAATCTAAGAAATATACTTTTATTAGATATGGAGTTAATGATTTTGGTTACCGTTTATGATATTTTGAAAATCGCAAAATCATTAGGAGTAGAGATGTGATCTTTAATGAGAATATCATGTATAGAGATCAGTTACAGGAAAAGAAACAAGAAAATCTAAATATAAAATATGTAGTACTTGATGAAATCTTAAGAAATAAAATTCTAAAAGTGCCAAAAAATTAGAATGTGCAACAAATACAATAATAAGTACCTCAATTTCTTGAAAATATAGTTAGAAGATCTACCAGAGTAAGTAGACTCCCTAAATGATACTCTCCTTCATTTTATTATTTATTATTTACTATTGACTGATGGTGGTGAGCTAGAAAGCTATGAAGAAGTAATGCAGATAAAAACCAGAAAGAAGTGAGAGCAAGGCATGAAAGAGGAGATGGACTCCTTGGTACATAACCAAACTTGGAATTTGGTTTAATTGCCTATAGGTACAAAAACATTGCATAATAAATGGGTTTATAGGTTGAATGAATAAGATGGAGACAAAAAGAAGTACAAGGCCTGACTTGTTGTAAAGGGGTTTGCACAAAAAAAGGTATTGATTTTGATGAAATATTTTCTTTAGTTGTAAAAATGACTTCCATAAGAACTATTTTAAGTTTGGTAGTAGTAGAAGATTTGTATCTTGAACAATTAGATGTGAAGACTGCTTTCCTTCATGGTGATTTGGAGGAAGAAATATCTATGGAGCAGCCACAGAGATATGAATTAAAAGGTAAGGAGAAAATGGTGTGTAGGTTGAAAAAGAGTTTGTATAGTCTAAAACAAGCTCTAAGGCACTAGTATTTGAAATTTGACATGTTTATGATATAACAAGGTTATAGTAGATGTCATTTTGACCACTATGCCTATTTTAAGAGACTAGATAATGGTAGTTATATTATCTTGTTATTGTATGTTGATGACATGCTTGTTGTAGGGTCTAACATGGAGATATAAATTATCTAAAAAAAAAATTAGCACATTCATTTGCAATGAAGGATTTGGGTGTTACAAAACAAATCCTTGGTCTGAGAATAACAAGAGATAGGAAAAATAGAAAATTGACATTATCTCAAGAAGACTACATAAAGAAGGTGTTATTCAGGTTCAATATGCAAGATGAAAAACCTGTAAGTAAAACTTTAGTAGGGCACTTCAAATTAAGAAAGGAATAATGTCTTAAAATATAGGAAAAAGTCAATTACATGTCTAAAGTTTCATATACTTTAGCAGTTAGAAGTTTAATGTATGTTATGGTGTGCACGAGACTAGATATTACTTATGCAATGGGAGTTGTCAGTAGGTTTATAAATAATCTAAGAAAAGAGCAATGATATGTAGTCAAGTGGATTCTCAAGTACTTGAGAGGGACCATTGATAGATAATTGTGCTATGAAAGTTTAGATGTTACCTTACAAGGATATGTTGATGCAGACATGGTTGGAGATTTAGATGGAAGGAGGAACACCATAGGTTATGTTTTCACTATTGGTGATACAACAGTTAATCAGATTTCAAAATAGAAAAAGATAATTGCTTTGTCAACTATAGAGGTAGAATATTTTATAGCTATAGAAGCTAGCAAGGAGATGATATGGGTGCAATGGTTAATAGAAGAGTTGAGGCATAAGTACAAAGATTGCAGGTTACACAGTGATAGCCAAAGTACAGTTCATTTAGTAAAGAACTTGACATTTCACTCAAGAACCAAATGTATACAACTTAGGTATCACTTCATTTGTTCAATTTTAGAGGATGGTCAATTGAAGTTGAAAAAATCCATATGAGTCAGAATCTTGTAGATATGCTAACAAAAGTAGTCACTAAAGAGATGGAGAGTTGTTCAAATTCAATAGGTCTTCAAGGATAACAAACAAGATGAGAAACATGCCAGGGTCAAAGTTCAAAGAAAATTCCAAGGAAGAGTTGTAGCGGTGGAGTTGCAATAATCAGTCTCCAAGTGAGAGATTGTTAGATGGTGGACCCTGATCTTATTTTAATGCCCAGTTCTTGACAGGAGGGGTATGGGGGAAAAATGTCCTCCCACTATGGCCATCGTGGGGGTCTAGGGGAGGCAATGAATTATTTTAGAGCCCCTCTTATGGGGGTTTAGGGGAAATTCCCCTTAAACAAAATTTAGTTAAAAATGCACTATAAAATATTTTAATTTCTTAGTAAATCTGGACCAGTGACTATTAGGTTACAGATCTAATGATAGAAATTATGTTTTGGTATTTTCACCCTATATGTAACCCTCCTTTTGATATGAGGGGATTGGAATTATGGTAACACATTGTATGTGAGTGAAGAGGATATTTAAGTGGTTATATTGTAGGTTTCTTCCTTCATTTGTTGGATTGAATAATAAGAAGGATAGGTTGTATCTGTGTGGACGTAGCCCATATTGGGTGAACCATGTTAAATATCTATCTCTATTATGTTGTGTTTTCTACATTTTATTTCCATATTCAATTCATTAATATTGTTATATGTTTTTAATTCTTAACAAATGGTATCAGAGCCAAAAGTTTATTTGGCAGATAAACTCACAAGAAAAGATGGTTCCTAGTTCAAGTGGGAGCAATCATAGAAGAAGGCAAGTTTAAAGTTGAAAAGTTTAGTGGCCAAAACTACCAACTATGGAAGATGCAAATGGAGGACTATCTATATTAGAAGGATATTTTCTTATCATTGGATGCAATAGCAAAGAAGCTAGCAACTATGAAGGATGAATATTGGGAGGTTCTTGACAGAAAGGCACTAGGAATAATATGACTGTGCCTAACAACATCAGCAACCTTCAATATTTCAAAAGAAAAGACAACAATATATGTGTTTAAGGCATTAGATAAAGTGTATGAAAAAATCTCAACCTCCAACAAAGTATTTTTTATGAAGCATTTATTTAATTTGAAAATGTCAGAAGGTGGGTATGTTGTTGATTGTTTAAATAAATTTAACATGGTCATAAATCAGTTAAGCTATGTAGGAGTAAATTTTGATGATGAGGTTAGGGATATTTTGATTCTATGCTCATTGCCAAAAATTTGGAATGGTTTGGTCATGGTTGTGAGTAATTTTGTCTCTGGTTTAAACACTTTAAAGTTTGATGATGTTATGGGTGTTATTCTTAGCAAGGAAATGCAATAGAAAAGCACATGTGAGACATCAGGTAATGCTTTGACTATAGAGAATAAGGGAAGACAAAAGGATAGAGGAAAGGGCATAGGGATTCATGGTAAGTTTAAGAATGGCAAATCTAAATCCAAAAGAATGTTGGTGTGCTAGATTTATGGGAAGAAATGACCCCTGAAGAAAGATTGTTGGTTTCGAAAAGGAAAACAAAGAGATGGACAACAAGATAAAAATTAGGAAGAAAATGTAACAGGTGATGTGTTACAAGATATTTTAATCCTTACTTTAGATAATATTAATGATTCTTGGGTGTTAGATTCAGGGGCTTTGTTTCATGCTACACCCCATAAGAAATATTTTCAAGACTATGTTCAAAGTGATTTTGGACATATTTATTTGGGTGATGGTGAACCCTGTAAAATTATATTAAAGGGTAAGATATATATAAAATTACATAATGGAAATAAATGGTTGTTGAAAGAAGTGAGACATGCTCCTGAGTTGAGAAGAAATCTAATTTCAACATGGCAGTTGGGAAGTGAGGGTTGCACAACTACATTTGCAAAAAAACTGTGGAAGGTGTTAAGGTGTGGAGCCTAAAAGCTTCACATATGAGCGCATTACATAGTTTCAGGTCTACACAAACACCGGCGTCGGTCAGGAGAGACCAACGTCGGTCAGGTGCAGTTGCAGAGGCACTGGTGTCGATAGTGGGTCGGCCGACGGTAGTCACAGGCAAGCAGCAGGAACCGACGTCGGTTACCTGTGCGTCCAGAAAGCTATTTCCGAGGACAAAAGCGAGTGTTTGCATGATGAGTTTAAGTTGTAGTCTTAAGCTCGCGTCTCTATTATTAGTAATATTATTTTTAGAGCCCTTGTTCAAGTGGCTTAACTACTTGTTTTAAGTGCATGCTCAAGTTTCCTAATTCTATATGTAGAATTAGATCTTCTTAGCTTTGCGTGAATTATTGTAGAATTGGTATGTTGAAGAACAGTACAGAATTGAATCAATCCAGGCTTGTTGGAGTTGATTGTTCTTGAGAGAGAGAGCTCTTGAGGAATAGAGATCTAGTGAGATATCTATACATCTAGGAGAGGTGTGGAAGAAAGAAGTTTCTTCAATTGTATTCCTTTTGTAAAGAGTTTGTTAATACAAGTTTTCAGGGTGGTTTCTTGTATCTCTTGTTCTTGTTGTTTATCATTCTAGTTACTTGTCTATCTGATTTATTTCCACGTTTATTGCTTTCACAAGTGTAATCTATTGTTGGTTGATCCCCAACAAGTGGTATCAGAGCTCAGGTTCACTAACAGGTGGTTCAGATCTGTGTAGTGTGTATTGATTACAGGTTCTCACAGGGATTTTTGTTTGAGTGGGAGAAGCAATGGCAGATGAAAGTAAACTGAGAATGGAAAAGTTCAATGGCAAAAATTACCAACATTAGAGAATGCAGATAGAGGATTATCTGTATCAGAAAGATCTCTACCTACCGTTAGGTGGGGTTGCAAAGAAGCCCAAAGACATGGAGGATGAAGAATGGGAAGTTCTTGACAGAAAGGCTCTGGGGTCTATAAGACTGAGTCTAGCATCCACTGTGATATCTAATTTATCACAGGCAAAGTCTACAATAGAGTTGATGACTACATTAGCAAATTTGTATGAAAAACCCTCTGCTTCCAATAAGGTATATCTTATGAAGCAGTTATTTAATTTGCATATGAATGAAGGTGGATCTGTTTCTACTCATCTGGATCAACCAACAGAAGGTCAATAAAAGATCACTGGTAATAACAAAAGGAGAAAAAGTAGGTACATTATATTTATCTAATGGTAATGTTGACTCTTTTATTTCTATAGCTTCTATAGAAGTGGATACAAAATTATGACACCACAGACTTGGACACATGAGTGTGAAGGGGATGCAAGTTCTCCACTCAAAAAATTTGTTGCTAGATTTGAAGGTAGATTTGGAATTCTATGAGCATTGTGTGTATGGAAAATAGAAGAAAGTCAAATATCTTAGAGTTGGAAAGACAAATAAGGATGAAAAGTTAGAGCTTGTATATACAGATGTATGGGGACGGGCTCAGGTATCATCCCTTGATGGCTCTTATTATTATGTTAATTTTATTGATGATGCAACTAAAACAACTTGAGTTTATTGCATACAAAATTTTTTTGGTGTTTTTGATGCTTTTAAGAAATGGAAAGCTTTGGTTGAGAATGAGACATGAAATAAGTTGAAGTGTGTCAAATCAGACAATGGAGTTGAATACTATAACAAGGAATTTGATAATTACTGTTCATCCCATGGAATTCGTATAGAGAAGATGGTTCCAAGAACATCACAACAAAATGGTGTGTCAAAAAGGATGAATAAGACAATCATGGAGTGTGTAAGGAGCATGAGATTACATGCAGTGTTGCCCTTACAATTTTGGGTTGATGTTGTAGATACTATTGTTTACTTAATAAATATAAGGCCTTCAAGTCCTTTGGATAGTGGCATTCTAGAAGAAGTGTGGATAGGTATTCATTTTTAAAGACTTTTAGTTGTGAAGCATTTGTCCATATTGATAAAGAAAATAAAACCAAGCTTGAAGAAAAATCCAAGAAATGTACTTTTATTGGATATGGAGTTAATGATTTTAGTTGTCATTTATGGGATTTTGAAAATTACAAAGTCATTAGGAGTAGAGATGTGATCTTTAATGAGAAGGTTATGTATAGAGATCAGTTGCTGAGAAAGAAATAAGAAAAGCGAAATACAAAATATGTAGTACTTGATGAAATCACAAGAAATAAAATTTTGAAAGTGCTAGAGAATCAGAATGTGTAAAAAATACAACAAGTACCTCAAACTCCTGAAAGTGTACTTAGAATATCTACCAAAGTAAGAAGACTCCTTGAATGATTCTCTCCTTCACTTTATTATTTATTATTGACTAATGGTGGTGATCTAGAAAACTATGAAGAAGCAATGTAGGTAGAAACCAAAAAGAAGTGGGAGCAAGGCATGAAAGAGGAGATGGACTCCTTGGTACATAACCAAACTTATGATTTGGTTTAGTTGCTTGCAATTAAAAGAGCATTGCAGAATAAATGGGTTTATAGGTTGAAGGAAGAAGATGGAGGCAGAAAAAGGTACAAGGCCAAACTTGTTGTAAAGGGGTTTGCACAAAAAAAAGATATTGATTTTGATGAAATATTTTCTCTATTTGTAAAAATGACTTCCATAAAAATTGTTTTAACTTTGGTAGTAGTAGAAGATTTGCACCTTGAATAGTTAGATGTGAATATTACTTTCCATCATGGTGATTTAGAAGAGGAAATATATATGGAGTAGCCATAGGGATACAAAGTAAAAGGTAAGGATAAAATGGTGTGTAGGTTGAAAAAGAGTTTGTATGGTCTAAAGTAAGCTCCAAGGTAGTGGTATTGAAAATTTGACATGTTTATGATAGAAAAAGGTTATAGTAGATGTTATTCTGACCACTATATCTATTTTAAGAGATTAGATAATGTTAGTTATATTATCTTGTTATTGTTTATAGATGACATGCTTGTTGCAGGGTCTAACATGAAAGATATAAATTATCTCAAAAAATTAAGAAATTCATTTGTAATGAAGGATTTGGGTCCTGCCAAGCAAATCCTTGGTATGAGAATAACAAGAGATAAGAAAAATAGAAAATTGACATTGTCTCAAGAAGAGTACATAAAGAAGGTGTTAGTCAGGTTTAATATGCAAGATGCAAAACCTATAAGTATACCTTTGGGAGGGCACTTCAAATTAAGCAAGGAATAGTGTCCTAAAATGTAGGGAGAAATCAATTACATGTCTAAAGTTTTATATGCTTTAGCAGTTGGAATTTTAATGTATGTTATCATGTGCATGAGACCAGATATTGCTCATGCAGTGGGAGTTGTCAGTAGGTTTATTAATAATCTATGAAAAGAGCACTGAAATGCAGTCAAGTGGATTCTCAGGTACTTGGGAGGGACCACTAATAGATAGTTATGCTATGAAGGTTTAGATGCTACCTTACAAGGATGTGTTGATGCAAACATGGATGAAGATTTAGATGGCAGGAGGAGCACCATAGGTTATGTTTTCACTATTGGTGTTACAACAATTAGTTGGATTTCAAAATTGTAAAATATAGTTGCTTTGTCAACTATAGAGTTACAATAGTTACAACTACAAAAGATAGCAGAGATGATATGGATGCAACAGTTTATGAAAGAGTTGAGGCATAAGCAGGAAGATTACAGTTTGTATAGTGATAGTCAAAGTATGATTAATTTAGCAAAGAACTCAACATTCCACTCAAGAACCAAACATATACAACTGAGGTATCACTTCATTCATTTAGTTTTGGAGGATGGTCAATTGAAATTAGAAAAGATCAATACGAGTCAAAATCTTACATATATGCTAACAAAGGTAGTCACTAAAGAAAAGCTGGAGAGTTGTTCAGATTCAATAGGTCTTCAAGGATACCAAGGAAGATGAGAAACATGTCAGGGTCAAAGTTCAAATAAAATTCCAATGAAGAGTTGTAGCGACGGAGTTGAAACAATTAGTCTCCAAGTGGGAGATTGTTGGATGGTGGACCCTAATCTTATTTAATGCTTAGTTCTCGATAGGGAGGGTGTGGGGGGAAAACGCCCCCCACTATGGTCATTGTGGGGGTTTAGGGGGGTGGTGACCTATTTTGGATCCCCCCTTAATGGGGATTCAGGGGCAATGCCTCCAAAGCAAAATTTAGTTAAAAATGCACTATAAAATATTGTAATTTCATAGTAAATCTAGGTCGTTCACTATTAGGTTGTAGATCTAATGGTAGGAATTATGTTTGTGCATTTTTTACTATATATAACCCTCTTTTTGATATGAGGGCATTATAATTATGGCAACACACTGTATGAGATTAAAAAGGATATTGTAGTGGTTGTATTGCAAGTATTTTCCTTTATTTATTGGATTGAATAATAAGAAGGACTGACTGTTTCTATGTGGACGTAGCCCATATTAGGTGAACCACATTAAATTTGTGTCTCTATTGTGTTGTGTTTTTTGTGTTTTATTTCCATCTTTAATTCATTCATATTTATCTATGTTCTGTATTTCTAACAATGCTCTCCTCATTTTTTAAGCTCATTCTCAACCTTAGATGTAGTAAGCATTATGAACCTGATTCATGTGTGAGCACTTGTACATTTCCCTTTAGTGTGGTTTTAGCCTAAAACCTCACTCTCACACTTGTGTAATTTGTTTGTGTTAACATTTTCATGATTATGAATATCATCTCTCTTTTTTCATTCTTACCATTTTGTGAGACCATTCTCTATTCCTCTACATGAAAATGTTTTTCTAAATCATTCATTTTATTCTATCCCATATCTTGGGAGAACTACATTTGATTTGAAGTTTATGTTGGATCTTACATCTATGAAACTATGTAGGTGGTGTCCACTTGCTTAGTGTATTTGGATTTAGCTTTGCTACCTCTTTCCTTTTCTTCTATTCCCCCCCCATTTTGTTTCTTTGTTCCCTATAACTTAGGGTAAACATTGTTAGTCTTTTGTTCTTACGGTGTTATACTTGCATCGTTGCTATCTAGCTTAGGGGTCACCTTGTCACCAAGAGTAACGCCTCTATTATACATACATGAACAATTTGTATTAACATTGTGATTAACCATTATTTGCCTTTTGCCTTTGCTTGTTTATAATAGTTTATTTATTTCGCTCTTTTTTGCTTTGGCTTGTTTATGTTTTTTGTTTGTTTGTAGCCATGTTTATTTATTAGTGTTTTGTTAAGTGTTTATGTTTATTTATTTGTGTTTTGTTGTGTATTGATTTTTGTTTCTTTTTGTTTATTGGTGTTTGTTTTTTCTTGTTTGTTTGTTTGTCTTGTTTTATTTTTCTTTGCCTTTTTATTTTTTAGTAGTCGTAAGATTCTTCTACTTTATTTACTCTTGAATCTGGATTATCCATATCTTATACTTCAGTTATGAATTAGTGTATGTTCCTACACTTAGTTGATTTCAGTATATTCACTTGGAATTTGAGTGTTCATATCTTACGCCTAAGTGATTTGTACTCACATTTAAATTTAGTTTTTGATGCTTTGGATACATATTGTTATTATAGTTGTCTATAACTATGATACATAATATCCCAAGCTACATCAAAAATTAGTTTGATAAATGTTGTCTCCTGAAAATAATAGTCATTTTTGGAACAACATTTGAATTATTTTGGTTCTACAAACCAAAATAATATCTTCCATTTTTAAAATTTGTCTTAGGTATTCAGATTTCTCATTTTCAAAGCTTCTCAGAAAATCTATAGACTCTTGCAAGCAGTTTTCAGTCAAAAGAATTGATTTTCAGCATTTGTTCATTTTTCAAGAAAAGTTCAAAGTTCAGTCGCTTCAACAGGTTCAACAGTCGGTTCAACCAAAGGAACAGTTCAACGTCCAAGTTTAACGAGCTTCACGACTTTTGCAAGAATTTTCATCGACAAACAATCAACAACAGGTTCAACATTTGGTTCATCCTTTGGTTTAACTTCAAACAGTTCAAAGGCGGGTTCAATCAAGCGGTTCAACGCTTTCATCGGCTTTGCTTCAAAGGCTTGGCGCTCTTCATTGAACCTTTGAACTGGTTCAACAAAGGTTCATCGACTAGGTTCAAAGGGTTGGTTCAAAGCCAAGAGGACTTTTTTGAAGGACAAGTGTCCTTGTGGAGGACACTTCACCGACCAAAGCACCCTTTGATTTTTTTCAAAGATTTGTTAAAAACCTGCAGGAATTTCACCTGGACTTTTTGCTTGGGGAATTTCACTCGGGGAAAATGTCTGTGGGAATGTTCAAAGGAAAGCTCGAAGGAAATCCGTGGGTATGTAGAAAGTGAATGGCCCGAGGAGAAGCCCGAGGAAAATTTGTGAAGGACCATTTCTCAGGGCCTGAAAGGTTAAAGTGCAGTCTAAAAAGTGCCAAGTGGAAGATAAAAGAAGACCAAGGGATGACGTGCCCGAGCATGTCAAATTCAACACAGTTAACTAGCCATTGAAAACACAGTGACGGGCATAAAAATGTCAATTTTAGAGATAGTAAAATAGCCGTTGATCCTTTGATTCACAGAACAAAATACATTCACAATTTTCAAGGCCAAGACCAGTAGAATGTGGGGAAGAAGCAGAATAACAAATTAAATCCAAGGCCCGATTCAATTAGTTGAATAAGGAAGAATGATGAAGATAAGATCAAACTGCTAGGTGGAACATTGGAAGTTACAAACTTTCAAAATAGGTGCAACTTATTTCCTTGCATTGATAAAATCAAATGGGGAAAAGGCCCTGAAGTTCCATCATGTCTCCTTAACAGATTTCAATGCAAATTGATGTATTGATTGTTCCCAAGTCCTTTTTGGAGGAGACTTTATAAGGGACTTTCTTAAATTGTAATAGGATCTTCTTTTTGAGAATCGAAATGAAACTCTGCCAAAATTGAGAGGCATCATTGAGACTTTATGCTCAGTCTGTTTATCATATTTTGTTAATAAAAACAAGGGAATTTTTTAGACTTTGTGTTGTGATATCTTATTTGTTTCATTGATTTAATAAGCACAATTAGTTAATTTGTCAAGAAGGTGTCCTGGAGAATCAACTATGGAGAGACTTTGCGCCCCCATAGCTGCCTTCAGTGTGTTTGTATTTTCATTGCTGTGTAAAGAACTTTGGAAAGACTTTGAGCTTTCATTGTTCTTCATATATCACTCTTGAGTATTTCATGTGCAGACTTTGTGCTGTCTTGATTTGCTGGTTACCATACTTCAGTCATATCCTACTTTTATTTCTAGGAGTATTCTTGTGGCTGGTTGAATAGTTTTTCTAAAAGAAGAGGAGTGTTGTTTATCATTCTCTTGAGTTCTTCCTTTGTTTTGTCTACATCATCTCTGAAGAAAGAGAGATGGATGTCTGATCCTACCCTTGAGTACTATTTTCTATTCATATATATACATAGCATATCCATAGGGAACCTCCCCTTGATGAGAGGAGAGAGAAGTCTCCTTCTGATGTTATAAACTTACACATTAGGACGACTAATCTTATTGATTTGGCTAATAAGACCTATTTTTTTTACCAGTACACTGATAGACAAAATAATCAACCAACAGTTTTTGGCGACTCCGCTGGGGAAACTTGAACAAGCAGTCCCTACCCTTATCCATTATAGAGTCTGGCGACTCCCATCTAGGTCTTACCCACTATCATTATAGCCTTATTATCTCCCTCCATCCTCCATATCCATTACATCATCTGGTCTACAAACTAGATCTGCTGAAAAAGACAAGCAGTTTGAAGCCTCAAGTTCCAGGTTGAAGCAGGACCAGTCCTTTTCCTTTCTTTTGTCTTAAATTTGGCAATTCCATGCTATACAAGAAGCCAGAGATCTAAGGGTGTTTTTGACCCTATGTTTGAGTTGTCATAGCAGAGCAATTTTGATCTGATTCCTCCACCACCTTTCCTCCAACGATCTAGGAGTCTTCCTCCTGACCTTATCGGGTCACCAACACAAGGCAGAGCTCCTTTTCTTGTTGTTAATAGAGTCCCTATAATGGTAGTTCAAGGTCCCTGGGGTAATGCTTTTGGCCCTCTCAATCTTACTCCTCCTCTACATGAACTTCCATGCAGTTCTAGGAAGAATTTCCCAAAATTCCATGGTGATGGGAAAGTTCATCCTGATGAACATATTGCAGCATTCAGTATAGTTTGTGGAGTAATTGGGGTAGAGTTTGAAGATGTAGCAGTCATTATTTTTGTTGAAACACTACAAGGTCCTGTTGCAGATTGGTTTTATCATTTACAAGCTCGATTTGTGACTCATTGGAATACTTTGAAAGATAAGTTTGAAGCCAGATTCAAACCTGTAGAAGATGCACATACACTTCTGGCTCAACTTACACAAATAAAAAAAGAGCCACATGAGCCTATGAGAGACTTCATAGCTAAGTTTGACAAGTTGTGAAATAGAATTCCTATGATTGCCAGACCTACAGCTGAGAATCTTAAATGCTTTTTCATTAATTCTCAGCTACCTGAAGTCAATTTCCTCTTAAGACGTGCTGGCCAAATAGATCTCGAGGCATCTTAAGTTTTGGCCACTGAAGTAGAAGATGATCTCATATTAGCAAGGAAAATAAGAAGAGATTCTAATAGAAATAGAGTTTCATCATCATATGAATTTGCATCTACAACCACCACAGATCCAATGGTGTAGACATTAGCGAATGAGCTCCTTGCCCTCAAAAAGCAAATGGCTTAAGGAATGTCTTTTCCTCCTACATACAGAAGAACATTCCTAAATTAGTCATATCAGGGCAATGTTACCAGAAACCAAGGACAACAAAATCGTCTTCCTCCTCCACAAGGAAAACTTGCCTTGGAAGCTCCTCCAACTAATTTAGTAATGGGATATCTTGAGACAGAATCAGATTTTTCTTATCAGCCTGAATTATATCAAGAAAATGATGCTAATATCATTGAAGACAGTCAAGAAAAATTAGCTGGCGACTCCCACATTGGTTTCTTGAATTATCAGGATGAACCCAGAAGCAAAGGAGAAGCTTCAGATGGATCATATGCAGTGTTTACTAGATCTAAGAATCAATCAGTCCAGCAGGCTGATAAAGGAAAGATAGAAGAGCAATCACAGCCAGCAGTTACTATTGCCAAGCATGGAACAGTTCTACCCTTTCAACCAAAAGATCCAGTAATCACTCAAAAGGTAAATACATCTGTTGTGCCTTCCCCTTCTACTTCTAATTCACAAACTAGTATACCTCTCGTCCCTTTTAAAACTCAGAAAGCTGAAGTACCTTTTTTTGTACCTAGTTTAATTCAGACATTCGACATAATTGATCATGTAAAAAAGACAAAAATACAAATGTCTGAATTTGAGTACTTGTAGTCCAATCTGGATCAACTGAATAAGTTGGTCCAATATGTTTTTAATCAGACTGTCCCTATAGTACAAAAGGCCAAAAAAGTGATTTTTAATTCTCCAATAAATACGCCTAGTCTAAATAATCTAATTATTACTCCTCCAGCTGCTTCTAAAAAAATAGAAACCTTCTATGTTTCCCTGTTAATCAATGGCCACAAGCTAATTAATTGTATAATATATTTAGGTGCATCTGATAATGTTATGCTTGCCAAAGTTGCTGAGTCTCTTGGTCTCACATTGACCAAGATGTTTGGTAGATGTTTCTCCATAGAGAATAAACAAGTGCCATTGTTGGGGCAGATCAAAGATGCTCAATTTGCATTTGTAGCGTTTTCAGACAAGAGAATTAAAATGATTGTATTAGTGGCTGAAGTCCCAGCGTCTTATGGTATTTTACTTGGACGGAATTTTTGTAAAGACGTGGGAGGAGAGCTGAACATGGATCTATCTAAGGCAAGGATCCCTGTACAAGGCGTGATGAAGAGATTACTTCTTGAAAAGGAAGCAAAGTATATAGTCACCAAGACATCAGCTCCTGAAGCTCAAATCATTTTTGAATCCACAAGTATGGGTAATTACTTTTAATATACAGATCATGAAGAAAGACCCTTCATCTCTGATGAGGGAAAGTCTGAAGTAAAGCCAGTATCTGATGAGATTTGGACTCTAGAATTTGATGGTAGTTGTTCTTCTTCTGGTTCTGGAGCTAGAATTGTTTTGATATCTCCTCAAGGAGATATATTCCCTTCATCATATAAGTTACAGTTCAGCAACACAAATAATATAGCTGAATATGAATCATTGTTGATGGGCATGAAGGCTGCTCAAAAAAGAGGCATCAAGTATCTTCATGCTAAAGGGGATGTCAAATTAGTGGTCTTCCAAGTGAGAAATTCATATCAGACTAAGAATGAAAGGCTGCGCCATTACCGTAATCTTGTTTGGGATTAAATTGAAAGCTTTGATACTTTCAACATTTCTTCCATTCCAAGAGAATTCAATGATAGAGTTGATGCACTTGCTATTTTAGGAACTCTTTTAGTTTCGCATTCTGATCTTAAAGAAGCCAAATATACCATTGAGTTGATCTATAGGCCGAGTGTTCCTGATAATGCTGATCATTGGCAAATTTTCAATGATGATAATCAGATCATTGTCTTTTTGGAAAGAAAAGACAATTTTGAATAGCTATATTTTGAAGGCAGTGAATCTCAAAAGTCTGAATTAATTTCTAAATCTAGTTCAGATGTAAATGATGAGTTTATACAGCTGAAAGGAAATAAAATTTCTAAAGGTTTGGTTTCTCTTGAAAAGCTATTTGACAAGCATGATAGATTCATCAAGCAACAACAGACAGATTCAAATTTCTCTCAGGGATTTGACCAAGTGAATCTAACCAATGAAAAAATTCAAAAATGGTCAACATTGGTAAGTGTTGTACACCTAAAAAAAAAATTAAAATTTACTTCTTTGCTTTGTCAATATATTGATATCTTGGCATATTCATACGAAGATCTGAAGTCTCTCAGTCCTGATGAAATCCATCATCATATTATTCTCAAGGCCGATTCAACGCCTTACAAGTAGAAATTCAGACAATACAATCTAAAGATTTCAGGTACAATTATGTCTGAGATTCAAAAAATGTTAAATGCTAGGATTATTTTTTTAATCCATCATTCTACATGGATTGCAAACATAGTTTCGATAAGGAAGAAAAATGGCAAAATCTGCATTTGTGTAGATTTTTGAAATATGAACCAGTCATCTCTGAAAGACAATTATCCTTTGCCAATCATGGACCAAGTGCTCCAAACAGTAACATGATCAAAAATGTTATCAATGTTGGATGGTTTCTCAGGCTATTACCAAGTTGAAGTTGCAGGAACTAATCAATATAAGACTGCATTCACCACGCCTTGGGGTACTTTTGCATATAAAAGAATGTCTTTTGGATTAATAAATGCTGGCGCTACCTTTCAGAGAGCTATGGATATGGCTTTCAAAGATGAAATTGGAAAATTCATAGTTGTATATCTTGATGATTTAACTGTCTTTTCAAAGCACAGATCTGATCATGTGCGCCATTTGTAGCAAGTGCTGGAATGCTGTCAGAAAAATGGTATTTCTTTGAATCCTAAAAAGTCTATTTTTGGAGTGACAAAAGGAAAACTCCTTGGACACATTGTGTCCAAAGAAGGAATAAAGATTGACTCAGACAGGGTCAAGTCTATTCAAGAGCTGAATTTGCCTGCAAGTAAGAAAGCTGTTCACTCTTTCTTTAGAAAAGTGAATTTCTTACAGAGATTTATCCTTGAATTTGCTGAGAAGACAAGACACATTATAAATATGATGAAAGGAAAGAATACCTTTAGCTAGACCAAAGAAGGCAAAGCAACATTTCAAGATATCAAAGTCGTTATTGCTCATGCCCCCACCTTGGTCTGCCTAGATTATCACAAAGATTTCATTATATACAGCTATGCATCTGAGCATACTCTCTCAGCGATTCTTGTCCAACAAGACAAAGAAGTTATGGAATCCCCTATCTCTTTCATGAGCTACCCTCTGAAAACTCATGAATTGAAGTATTCAAATATAGAGAAGCACGCTTATGCCTTGGTAAAAGCAGTCAAACACTTTCATTTTTATATTCTGAATTCACATATTACTGCCTTAGTTCTTGACAGTACAATCAAGGCTATATTAACTCAACAGGAGTTTGGCACAAAGAGAGGTAATTAGATTGCAAAGATCCAAGAATTTGATTTGGATATCAAGCCAACAAAGCTGGTCAGAGGTAAAGGTCTTTGTCAATTAATCACTGATAATAAGCCAGAAGATATACAATTTGACGAAGCTAAAATAGACAGTATGCCAACAGTCCTTTTTATTGCCACTACCAATGAATGGTATTCAGATATTGCCTATTTTATGACTTATGGAGAATGTCCTGCTCATTTGTCTTATAAAGAGAGGAGAACCATCAGATTGAAAGCTGTCAATTTTGTCCTTTGGGGCAACGGCCTATACAAAAGAAACATAGATGGAGTTTTTCTTCGCTGTGTAGACAACGAACGACAGACTCAACTCTTGAAATCTTTCCATAATCTAGCTTGTGGAGGACATTTTTTTGCCCCTGTGACTACTCACAAAATTTTGAGAGCCAAGTATTATTGGTCGACTCTTTTTCAAGATGCACATAAATGGGTAAGGAAATGTGAACTTTGCCAGCAATTTGTTGGAAAACCCAAGTTGGCTACTCTGCCTCTTAAGCCAGTGATCATAGAGGAACCTTTCCTGCAGTGGGGACTCAATTTTATTGGGAAAATAAATCCATCATCAAGTGCTGGACATGATTATGTCCTTACAGTGACTGATTATTTCACTAAGTCGGTAGAAGCAATCCCGACAAAGCATGCTACCTCATAAGTTGTATGCAATTTCTTAAAAGAGAACATCATTTCCAGATTTGGAGTCCCACTCAAAATTGTTACTGATAATGCATCTTGTTTCACCTCTCAAGAAATCATGCAATTCTATTTTTATTATGGAATTATGCTTTCTCATTCTTCTGATTATTTTACGCAAGGAAATGGACAAGTTGAGTCCAGCAATAAAAATTTGGTAACTATTATCAAGAAACTTGCAGATGATAATCAAAAGACGTGGCACAAAGCATTGGTAGATGCTCTATGGGATGACAGGATCATGCCAAAAAGGGCAATTGGTATGTTCCCTTTTCAACTTCTCTATGGTATTAATGCTAAGATACCAATCACTTTAGAGTTACCAGCCTTGAAATTGGTGAAGACTATTGAAGATTAGACATATGAGAGTTCTCTTGACAAAAAAATTATGTACTTGACTCAGTTGGAAGAACAAAGAACTATGGTGGTAGACAGAATTGTTGTTCATCAAAATCTGATAAAGAAACTTTTTGATCAAAAAGTCAGAAATCGTGATTTTCAGATTGGGAATAAAGTTCTATTGTGGGACAAAAGAAGAGAGCCAAAAGGGATGCATGGAAAGTTTGACTCCCTTTGGAGAGGCCCATTCACAATTCATCAGCACATGGGTGAAAATAGCTTTTTATTGAAATACCAAGATGGCACGCTCTTTTCTCTGCCCCATAATGGGCAGCATTTGAAACACTTCAATTCTTGAAGTGTCAGATCATTACCTCTGTATATATGTATACTTGTACAATTTTAATTTCTATTTTGTTGTGTTTGTTTTCGTTCTTGTTGCCTTTCATTTCTGGAAAGCATGACTCCGAAGCCCAATGGTACACTTGAAGACACTGGAGATTCTGAATTCTACTCCTTCCAATTAGTTTTGCAATTGACAGAAGTTCCCCAACTAGAGCCAGCTGTTGTCTCCTAAAAATAACAGTCATTTTTGGAACAACATTTGAATTATTTTGGTTCTACAAACCAAAATAATATCTTTCATTTTTAAAATTTGTCTTAGGTATTCAGATTTCTCATTTTCAGAGCTTCTCAGAAAATCTACAGACTCTTGCAGGCGGTTTTCAATCAAAAGAATTGATTTTCAGCATTTGTTCATTTTTTAGGAAAAGTTCAAAGTTCAGTCGCTTCAACAGGTTTAATAGTCGATTCAATCAAAGGAACAATTCAACATCCAAGTTCAACGAGCTTCACGACTTCTGCAAGAATTTTCATCGACAAACAATCAACAACAGGTTCAACATTTGGTTCATCCTTTGGTTCAACTTCAAACAGTTTAAAGGCAGGTTCAATCAAGCGGTTCAATGCTTTCATCGGCTTTGCTTCAAAGGCTTGGCGTGCTTCATTGAACCTTTGAACTGGTTCAACAAAGGTTTATCGACTAGGTTCAAAGGGTTGGTTCAAAGCCAAGAGGACTTTTCTGAAGGACAAGTGTCCTTGCGGAGGACACTTCACCGACCAAAGCACCCTTTAATTTTTTTCAAAGATTTGTTAAAATCCTGCAGGAATTTCACCTGAAATTTTTGCTTGGGGAATTTCACCCGGGGAAAATGTTTGCGGGAATGTTCAAAGGAAAGCTCGAAGGAAATCCGCGGGTATGTAGAAAGTGAATGGCCTGAGGAGAAGCTCGAGGAAATTTTGTGAAGGACCATTTCTCAAGGCCCGAAAGGTTAAAGTGTAGTCTAAAAAGCACCAAGTGGAAGATAAAAGAAGACCAAGGGATGACGTGCCCGAGCACGTCAAATTCAACACAGTTAACTAGCCGTTGGAAACACAGTGACGGGCATAAAAATGTCAATTTCAGAGATAGTAAAATAGCCGTTGATCCTTTGATTCACAAAACAAAATACATTCACAATTTTCAAGGCCAAGACTAGCAGAATGCGAGGAAGAAGCAAAATAACAAATTAAATCCAGGGCCCGATTCAATTAGTCGAATAAGGAAGAACGATGAAGATAAGATCAAATTGCTAGGTGGAACATTGGAAGTTACAAACTTTCAAAATAGGTGCGACTTATTTCCTTGCATTGATAAAATCAAATGGGGAAAAGGCCCTGAAGTTCCAGCATATCTCCTTAATAGATTTCAATGCAAATTGATGTATTGATTGTTCCCAAGTCCTTTTTGGAGGAGACTTCATAAGGGACTTTCTTAAATTGTAATAGGATCTTCTTTTTGAGAATCAAAACGAAACTCTGCCGAAATTGAGAGGCATCATTGAGACTTTGTGCTCAGTTTGTTTATCATATTTTGTTAATGAAAACAAGGGACTTTTTCAGACTTTGTGCTGTGATATCTTATTTGTTTCATTGATTTAATAAGCAGAATTAGTTAATTTGTCAAGAAGGTGTCCTGGAGAATCAACTGTGGAGAGACTTTGCACCCCCATAGCTGCCTTCAGTGTGTTTGTATTTTCATTGCTGTGTAAAGAACTTTGGAAAGACTTTGAGCTTTCATTGTTCTTCGTATATCACTCTTGAGTATTTCATGTGCAGACTTTGTGCTGTGTCTTGATTTGCTGGTTACCATACTTCAGTCATATTCTGCTTTTATTTCCAGGAGTATTCTTGTGGCTGGTTGAACAGTTCTTCTAAAAGAAGAGGAGTGTTGTCTATCATTCTCTTGAGTTCTTCCTTTATTTTGTATACATCATCTCTGAAGAAAGAGAGATGGATGTCTGGTCCTACCCTTGAGTACTATTTTCTGTTCATATATATACATAACATATCCACAGGGAACCTCCCCTTGATGAGAGGAGAGAGAAGTCTCCTTCTGATGTTATAAACTTACACATTAGGACGACTAATCTCATTGCTTTGGCTGATAAGACCTATTTTGTTTACCAGTACACTGATAGACAAAATAATCAACCAACAATAAAGCTTACAAGTAATAATGTTGCAGTACTTCTCCTTGTTCACACCTAGCAAATTCCCAACCTACCCTCATACTACCCAAATGTAGAGTAATTTAATCACAAATACATTTTAAATCCATGCTAGTTAGAACGTGCATCTCCATACTAACAAGTAGACCAAATTCATGTTTATCATTTGTGCCAACTTACTCTTACTTTGTGAGTGTGGCTTCAATACGAAAGCCTCCTTTTTTTGATTTGCCTTATTGGGGCAAAGATAAATAATATCACGCTTCCATCCACCCTATTAGGGAAAATTTCTATGCTGATTATTATAACCACCTTTGGGCAAATCATTGTGTTTCGATCTATCTACCTTATTAAGACATTTTCACTATGTTAATGATTATAACCACCTTTGAATAAATCATTATCCTCATCTGACTTATTGGGGCACCTCACTATGCTAATGATTATAACCACCTTTGGGTAAATCATTATCATTATCCCACTCTATTGGGGCATTTTTTATAGCATTAATGATTATAATCGCCTTTAGACAAATCACTGTTTTTAACTGCCCTATTGGGGCATCTCCCTATGCCACTGATTATAATCGCCTCCGGGCAAATCAATATCTTCCACCTCTATTACCTATAAGTTGCACTATTTCCTTATTTTTGAGGGAACATTCGTCGATCTTATTTTATAGCCCACTCCCTTAAGGGGGCATCCAAGGCACATCCATCGCCTTCTGAGGCATTAACCAAGGCATTAACAACTTTTTCATTATTTGAAAAAATATTACTATGCCTGTATCTTGTAACATCTTCCCAAATAGGGGCAAACTGTAGACACCCCGCTTTGGCCACAACTGTGTTCCAAGTAGACTTCAGAGTAATTTCTACCAAATAGTGCAAATTAAGTCTAGGAATCATTGAAAGTTCTAATTTTATCCGCACATCGAATATTAGTGCTCAGAATCGTGTTGAGGCATCTCTATTTGGGGTATTATCTTGTACACAACAATAACTTCTCACAAATTCATCTCCAGTTAATTTACGACCTGACTAATTGATAGTTTGACCTTTTAAACCCATTAAGCGGGGCACTTGAACAATTTCTAAAGTACAAAAATACTAATCATAATGAATTAACCAAGTAAATCAAATTAAATATTTAAGTGAAATTTTTATGTGCAATTAGTGAAAATAAATTTTGTAAAAAATAAATTCTAATAAAAATGAAGTCATGATGATATCATCATCGTTAAAGTCAAAGAATTAAAAATATCTCCCTAAAGCTTTAAACTCAGAAATGGAGAACCATACTTAATAAATGGGATCTCTATCCCAAATATTTAATTGCTTGTCCCATCCTTAATTAAGCCAAATAACATGCACACAATAATAATATAAACATATTTAATTAAGTCTAAAATTAGAGAGGAATGAGCATGCAACGTTTAAAGATTTATCTATGTTATTTCAAGATTTAGTGACAGTGATTAGGATATGAGAGTGGGAACGTCCACCCAAAAGTGACAAAAACTTGATCCACAGATTTGATAATGAATATATAAGTCTCTTAGAAGTGTCGATCCCACTCCAAAAACTATACAAAGTGATAGGACGTTCTAAAAAAATGGTAGAATGTCGAAATTGAATTGACTAATGCATTCACCTAGTAATAATCTCCAATAACCTTGCTTAGTTTTGTGCGTTGTGAGTATAATCACTTACAAAAAAGATTTTATGTCCAAACTCTAGATGGCTAATAATATTTGAAAACTTAAGAAAAACAACATGTGTTTTGGGAGTTGTGGTAATCTAGAGAATGGGAAAATTATCTCGATGTTTGTTATGGCCTTAAACAACAACTATCAAAATTAACAAATCTCATTATTGAAATAATTTCAATAAAATGTGAGTTCAAATATTATGCCATATATGTTTAACATAAACTTGCCTACATTTGTAATGTTCAATATTTTTATATAAATAATAAATATATATTATGTGTACAAATAAACTACAATATTTATATATTTATACATAAATTAAATTCAAAATAAAACCTTTAAAAAGATATTTAATAATTGAAAAAGATGAAAAAAAAAAATCATATAATTATGAGTTATAAAAAAACCACATCAATAAACTTGGGAGCCATAATACTTGAAACAAAACTTAAGTCTCTCAATAACACTTTGGAGAGAGAGAGGAGAAAAGGAGTAAGGGAGAGAAAAAAAAGTTTATTAAAAGAAGGTAGAAAATTTTAATTAAAAAAAAATAAAAACCATAATTACACATTAATACCTAATTTGAAACAATAATAGCTAAAATCATGCAATTGGTGTGTACAGAGGGATTTACCAATACGACCAAGAAGACGTGGCTAAAGTGGAGACCGCAAAAACATGGGAATATACTAAACAACAAATTTTTCAAACGTATCCAGATTTTCTTCACCCATTAAACACAGACGAGGAACGGAATTTCATAACGATAAATATCCCTCTCCGCACATTCACCTTCTGCCATATGTTTACACTATGCGGCTGATTTGGGGGTAACAGAAACTCGGGAAAAAGGAAATTGCCAAGTGGATATCTTAATTTCGGAGAAAAGAGGGTAAAATTGTTAAGGAATTTATAATGGAGAGCATTGGAGCCACGGTATCTTTGAGGGGTGGTTGTGGATTACCCACCCTCTGTGATTGCAATCGGAGCACCCATTTTCCTCCTCCTCCTCCTCCTCCTCTTCTTCCTCTTCCGAGGTCCAGAAGGCTTGCAGTTTCTGCCATTCACAAAAAGTCAGGTATGCATGTAACCAATTTTTGAGGGGCCAAAAAATTATATTTTTCATCTCAACTTGGTTCATGGAAATCTGTGCGCGATTTGATTGATTAATTTGATTGAATTACATGTTTTCATGCCCATTTCTTTAGTTTCTCAGTCCAAGTGGTGGAATAATGTAGATGATGAAAGGAACACAGAGGCGGCTGAGGAGAAAGCTAGGTTTCCCCTGATAAAATTTCAAGGAAAGGATCCTGCATCCTTGCAGCCGCTATCAAAGGTAAAATGTTATCCGTTTATTTACCTGTCCACGTTGTTTTTATTTTTTGGGTAATTGTAACACTTAGATCACCGTTAGGCTTCGAAGTTATGTTGTAGGATTTCTATTGGTTTTTAGGGTTGCTCCGTTGGGGTATTCGACACCCACAGTCGGATGCCCTACTTTACCGAGTTTCGACACTACCCCGTTTGGTTGGAATTTCAAGCTTGTACTCTGCCACGAAATTCTCGATTGTTTACCATTTAGTTATTGAAATGAAATGATTTTATTATGTCGAGGAGACCATAACAGTGTATGGAACCACGATGCCATGGCTGAGTTCCGATGTAAAATCAAAGTGGATCCAGGGCAGCAAGATTAAATTCGGAGGGCAGCGGTGGACCTTCGATTCTTAATTTTTATTAGAATTTCCCCTGCTTTTGCCAGTGTTGTCTCTTCAAAGAGGGCAGGCATAGAATCATCCTCACGATATTAAACACACTAGGCACGGATGTCACTTTAGGTGGAGCATTCTGCAACGAAGTGCAATCTGTTTCAACTATCTCAATGCACATAATAGACATATTCCCTCAAGATATCCACATACTAGGCCTGAATGGCGCTTTAGGTAGAGCAATCTATGAGAAAGACCCATCTGTATCAACCGTTCCCAATTCACAAAACAGACATTCTCTTCTCCCAATTTTCCTTGGGTGTTGTCCATCTACTGGTTAAGGTTGTCCCATTTGAGTAACTTATTCTATTATTATTTCTTTGTTGTATTTGATTTATATTATTGTGCTTTACGTGGTCTTTTCAGTTATAATTAATTTATTATGCATTTCAGTGTACGTTTTAGTTTTCTTCTAAAAGTTTTTATGGCTGTAAACTTCCCTACCCCATGGCCCGATTTTGGCGGGGCCTTACTTTTAGTTTAAATGCCACAAGTGGAGTGTCTATCCTTCAAAATTACCCCCACTTGTATCTGCCATCAACCATTGAAGTATGCTGCATTTAAACCTGGTCTTTCATGTGGTTTGTTTGCTTGGATTTGACTGCTAGTTTTCAACCTGGATTTGGTCAGTGCCAGCCTATGGATTTAAATATGGAAGCACAAGCAGATTGACTTGACTAACCGGGCAGAACTGTACACCATATGGAACAGTGTAGATTCATTACAATAGGTATGGACTAACTCTGCAAGGATCCATACAGTGCACACTGGGCTAATGTGCTTCCCAAGTATTCAAGACAAATAATTAAGCCATATTTCCATCTATCCAATCCCTCAGAGAAAAATGACTCAACACCTAATTGCATAGCGCTATCTGGTGTGCGAATTCTCTCCAAGTCAATGAAGGTGTCACTACTTGTGCGACCAACAAACTGAACACTTTGTAAAACTAATCTTGAAATTTTTTTTTTTTTCCCCTTTTCTTGTTTTTCAGGATACAGCCATGGGACTGGTACTAAGGGCTGCTGGAGGTACAGGATGGACCACAGGATCTGGAATGGTAGGGCCTGCTGTTTCAGAAGGTCCCAATGAAAATATTGAAACTGCTGAGAAGTCCATATATCCGTGGTCTCTCTTTACCAAATCCCCTCGACGGCGGATGAGAGTTGCATTCACTTGTGGTGTTTGTGGCCAACGCACAACCCGTGCCATCAACCCACATGCATATACAGACGGAACTGTTTTTGTTCAGGTCTGGGAGATGCACTAGTCTTTACTTTTGACCAAAGTGTTTTGGAATGGATACTTTCTTTCAGAAGAATAATATGAGGTTCTTTTACTTTTAATAGTTAGAAATCCATTTATTTGAGGTCATCCCGCAGTTAAAAAGGAAACAGGTAATGAATTTGCAACAGTTGTACTGTATGAAGGTTTATAATGAATTCTCATAAATAGATATTGATAAGTTGCATGAATATTTTAGATGAACAATTTTACTCCATTTTTTTTTGTCAAAATTTAGCCCATTGGTCATGACAGTCTCTGATGTCTCCCCTCAATCTCTGTCTGTGTGCAGTGTGCAGGATGTGACGTTTTCCACAAATTAGTAGATAATCTCAACCTTTTCCATGAGTTGAATGGCAGTATATACCCAAGACATGATGATGCAAGCTCAAAAAAGTCACCACACTTCAAGTTTCTTGATATGGATGATTTTCCTTTATTCTAAGAGAGATCATTCAAAATGGAGATGACACTTTATGTTTATATTACAGCAGTCCTGCATATAAGCTGAGAGCTAGAGGCCATTTATGCTTCAACACCTGTCAGCCTAACTGTTTAGATGTCAAGAACGGCCTAGTGATCAGGGTTTATTCAATATTTTTTTCATCTGGTAGGCAGTACACAGATTCCTGTTCTTATTGGTAACTCAAGTAATTAACCAACAAGGTCCTGTCAAATATTAATGTAAATATGGACTTAAATTCTACGCATTGATAAGCTCATCTGTTGTTGCAACTTTCAATACATGAAGTTTCAAAGCCATTTGGACTTTGGCTCATACCCCTCTGAGTCTTTAGAGTTATTCGAGGGTACTGGTACTGTATCTACATTCAACTTAAAACATTGATGTAAGCAGCCTTGACTCTTCACTTCAGTTTTTGCTACGTGCTGGATATGCGTTGCATTGTTGTGGCTATCAAACATATTGCATTAAATTTAACCAAATCGAAAAATTTGAAAATTTGAAATGTTGGTAGTAATTGCTTGTCCCATACAGTATTTCAAAGCATGAATTTTATATTGGACATTTCGTGAATGTACATAGGAATTGGAAACATTATTACACAAGTACGGATTCTTCTCCTAGGTTTTTTCCCCAAGTTGTAGGTCTGCACTTTCCATGTCTTGTTAGTTTTGTTATAAATTTGCAATAATTGTACTGGACTCGTTCTTGTCAAGGCCATTGACTCAAATAGTCTGCATAGTTGGCAGAATTACTTGCCTATGCTTCAACTCCTTTGATGGTATTCTTGGTGGTTATGCTCCTGCAAGCGTTATACACTCAATACTCAAGATACTCGTTGAAGGTCCATACTCTAAATACTTGTTGAGCATAAGGAGTCATACATAGGAGAATGGTAACTATGTTTATTGGCCCTAATTGTCAGCCCACAGTATGGAGAATGATATCTGGGCTATGTTATAAAACTATTTTCCAATGAGGCATATGTCATAAGTACTAATATTCTGATTGCCATGATGTTGATCACGATTAACCCTTTAAATTTGTTACATATCCTAGGCACATATAAATGTATGGACACTGTTTCCACTTGTTTTCTGAAACAATCCCTCATTGGAAGAGGCTCATCTTCTCCTGGGGCTTTGGCTTTGCCTTGCTTTTAAAGTATACTTTATGCAGTCCATCCATTTTCCAATGTAGCTTCAGTGGTTCAGCATTGTGTCTCCTGATTGGTGCCATGGCTACGTTTCACTCTTTCAAAATCATTTTTCTCATGATTAAGGGAAGGATAAACCTTCAGCTTGTCAGTTGTTACATATGCCTTTGCAATGAAATATACCGTATATTCTCTTCTTCTTTTTTGTCATATCCTGTGATTGCAAGAAGAATCTTATCTTCCTTTCGTCTCCTTTGTTTTCCTGAATTTGACATATATATTCTAAAACTGTCTATGTTGTACCTTTAAATATTCTGCCTATGCACTTCTGGTTGTTCATCCATTAAATTTGCTGGCTCGCATTTTAGTTGGGCCAGAGTAAAAAATGTAGTACGTTGACTCGTTTCAGATTTAATATGGGGCAAGCATTCAGACATGTTGCCTATTCTGGATAGATGTTCAATGGAATATGTAGTAACTTTATCATATGATGACCACATTGTTATCTTCCATTGCTCTATTAGCTTATTATCTTCTGTTGCTGCAGTATTGTGCTTGCTTATCAAATTAGAGCATAACTACCTTGTAATCTTCTTGCCTCGTTATCTTCTGTTGCTTTCGTATTATGCTTGCAAATCCTATAAATATTGACAAGATATGTTTCTTTTTTGGTGCTCCCAGTGTGTGCAATGATTCATTTGTGGATTTAATGGATGGTAGTGTATTCGATCCTAACTCCGTCAAAGCGTTTTGTTTTATAATTATGTACGTATCAGTTTTATCTCTTCATACCAAGTGATCTCATGCACTCTTATTGATTTAATCTGTCTGTACTTGTGCACCTCAACCAAATCCATTATCTTTTCTATTGCTTTATTTATTTTGGATCTGGAAAACATAATGATTATTGCTCCAGGTATACCATTGAAGAGCCCATGGCATTGATGAATACCTATTTGCTTCTATCATTTTTGTGCATTAAAAAGGGTCTTATGTCAAATGTTACAACCTGCAATGATGTTTAAAAATTATTGTGAAATTATCCTACTGAAAGTTGAAACTATAAATTATTAAATTTTCTAGGCACAATCAACACCTTTTTAAAAAAAATTGAAAGTGCATTCCATTAATAAAATAATTAGTACAACCCTAATCATATAAAAAGAGAGTGAGGAATCACACTCCAAAGCATCTTGAGAGAAAGTAAAGCTCAACAAGCATTAATAAAGGGTTCAATAACATGAAAATTTACATACAAAACATCTTTTGGTGAAACACGTGTCTCGTTTAGCCTTGTTGGGTTGTTGCATGCAACATTGCAAACCAAGGGTCCATGGGATTGGTAGTGTATAAAAAAGAATAACATCAGGGGGTCTCACTAAGGAGACTTCATTTGAAGGTTCCACAATGCTCTTGGTTGTGTTGATAGGTGTCTAAGCGGCTTCTGACTAGGACAATCAAAGACTCCCTAAAGGCCTTGTCAATTACTTTAACAACTATGTCATTTTTTTTTAAATCTTTTAGAGGTTCTACTAAAACTAAAGTTTTACCTTCATCATATTTTTTTTTTAATCTTTTAGAGGTTTTGCTAAAACTAAAGTTTTACCTTCATCATCTGTATTTGTAATTGTAATTGTGGGGATTTTTGGTGACAAGCTTTTTTATAGATCAGGGGGATTTTTTTTGAATTCATCTTACTTCTAAAATTGTAGTAAAGGAGATTTTTGATGACAAGTCTTCTTATAGATCATGAATGTTTTTTTTATACATTTAGTTTTCTACTTTAAAAATCTTATTTTAACTTGTGGTTTGCACTTTGAAGGGTAATTTTGTTTCTTGTTTGTCTAAATTTTTGCGCCTTCAATATTATTGATGAACATTTTTGGTATAATCTTTCATGGTATCAGAGTTAGGTTCATATTATTGACATTATTTTGAAAGTGTGTAGGGTTCGGGAGAAAATTTTGGATTTTTCTGTAAGGACTACACCCTTGCATTCTTGAGAAATCGGTCCATTTTAATTTTTTTTTGAGATTTTATTGTTAACCAGCTATTGTAGGTTGCTTCTAAGGAATAACATCACATGCTTCAATTGGTTTTTAGCAACCTTTTTCAAGTGGATTGTTGTTCTCTTTTATTCAACGCATAGCATTATGCAAAAAAACCAAACTCCATTCTCAATTTTTAGTATTCTTTTGCTTAATGTTTTTTTTGTTTTTTTTATTTAGTAAATTACTGGGTGTTTTTTCTTTGAAGAACAATATCTCCATATGTTAATCTCCGAGTTTTTGATAACTTCTAATTGATGTATTTATATTTGTCGTATCTTTGGTTTTCGCTTGCAATTTTGTTTCTTTTCTGAGTGCAATTTTATTTTTATGCAGTTTTGTTTGTGCTGTTGCCTACTCGCGAAAAGTTAACATTCTTTGTTGCCTTTTGTAATAGTCTAGTTTATTCTTAGTTTCGGTTTCTTTCATTCCATTAGACAACATTTTCTTTTGTGTTAGTCCCTTTTATGGACTATTCACCTCTGTTTTAGTGTCTCAACCTTTCCTCCTTGTCGATGGATAGCCATTTGGGTTTCGTATGTTCTTTGTTTTATTCTCATTTATTTTTTGGGAACTTACCTTCTCTTCGGCGCCTTCTCTGTAGCAATTGTGCCTTGGTCTCTAATTCGTTCGTGCACTGCTCTCTTATTACATTTTTCACACGTAGTCGTTTCAATCATCTTATTTTATGTTTATCTTATTTTATGTTTTTTTGGATTTAGTGTATTAGCACATAGCTGTTTTCTTCTTTTCATCTTTTTTAGACTTTCTTTGTTTTGCTTTTTTAGTGGTTCTTCTATTGGTAGTGTCATTTTGCTCAGTTCTCTTTGTGCTGTCAGAGTATACTTTAAATTTTCTTCTCTATTTATCTCACACCTCGAGTTATTTGATGCATGATAAGCGAGTTGGGCTTGCCTATTCTTAACAATTTCAATTTAACATATATATTTTCTTTTATGAAGTGATTCACATACTTTTGAATTTCGAGAAGTTTTTATCTTATTCTAAATCGTTGGTTTTTTAAATAAGTTTCCTTCCCATTCAAAACAAAAGAATATACATTATTTAAAAAAAAAAAAAAAAACCTAAATATATTTTTTTTTAAAGCTTTGTGTTTTGTTTAAAAAACACAATTTTTTAATAAGAATTTAAAATTTTCTTTGTGAATTCTTTTTTTATAAAACAATTCAATTTTTTGTTATTTATTATAATCCAAAAACAAAGCCAAACATTTTTTATTCCTTGTACATTTTAAAGTTAATTTCTAATTCCTCAAAAAAATAAAATTAAAAAAAATAGAGTTTTTAGTGAGCACTTACATTTACAAGTTAATTGATCTCATTGTTGGATCTCCTTGATGTTCCAAAAACCATTGTACTTGTCATTTTCATTACAACTATTAAGGTCTTTGAAGTAATTTTAGCGGTTTATTTAAAGATATTTTGTAGTTGTTTAAAAAAACTATTGTTTTTTTTTTACAATCTCAAATTGTCGATGGTTCTCGTTATTTTCTTGACCTGTTTCTTGCACTTTGGCAATAGTCCATATTTTTGGTCTTCTTTTCCCTCCTCTACACATATTAAGTTCTTAGTGATTTTATTTTACATTTGTTTTTCAGCATTGGGTGAGCTTTTGAGGCACAATGATTCAATTGTCCAAATTTAAATTCACGTCTATCAATTACTATTTATGGAAATCACATATGCAACACATCTTCACTTTCAAACACCTATTATGCGTAGTAGATGGTAAGGACCTCAAACTTGATGAAAATATTACTACGTCAAAAAGAAATGACAAGTAAAAAATGAAGAAGCTTTAGGTTTGATTGACATGTCCATGACCCCTGAATTGTATGGGCACATTGATGGTTGTCTTCTTGCAACCTGTGCTCAGTCTAAACTTCAAATTGTTTATGATATTGTGAATGAATCTAAACAAATTGAAGTTCAAGTTCAATTTTCTGATTTAAAGTATAATAACTTCAAAACTATTGATGAATTTTTAACTAAAGTTCCCTATTTGTATTCTTAATTAACTAGTTTAAACGTTAAACTTTCATACTTGAATGTCATTCACTTTGTCATGAAAAAAATACTTATCTAGACCTTTTCAGTGGTTTATTACAAATATTCACTTGCAACTAATTTTTTTTACTTTATCTGTTCAGTTTACATTTGATTTATTTTGTACTTGACAAAAGTTAATTTAATTTGGTAGTCTTAAAATTAATGAACATGCTTTTATTTGTGAACAACACAAGAATGACAGAAATCATGTTAAATCTAATAATACACATGAAAAATAAATAAAAAAACTAATTCCAAACCTAAAAAAAGGTTAGAATGTAATTATTGTGACAAAAACATGTATGATGAAAATAATTGTTTTAAGAAACATGATATTAAAAATGAAACGTTTAAGGTCAAAGACAATGCTAACACTTTTAACACTAAGATTTAAAACAAACAAAAGTCTGATACTAGAATTGTTTTTATTTGTGTTTTAAGTGTTTCTCATGTTAAATGGATGTTGATTCTGGTGCTACTCAACATATGACATCTAATGTCAATTTATTTACTTATTTAAAACAAAATCTTTTTAACAATCATTTAAGTTTTACAAATCATGTTTTTGACAATGTTGAAGCCATAAGAATTGTTAAAATCTCTAATGTTGAATCGTATGATGTCTTGCTTGTTATAGATTTAAAATTGAATCTATTTTCTGTTCCTTAATTATGCAAATAAAACTATAAAATAGAATTCTTTCACGACACTTGTGTCAATTCTACTAAGCAAGATTCTCAAGTAGTTGCTACTATTTTTTAGACAATGATAACTTGTTCAAATTTATTAGATCATTTTCTTCCTCTTCATTGTGATCTCTTAGGTCTTATGTAAATTCCTCTTATCAATGATACAAAGTATGCTTTAACTTTTGTTGATGGTTGCACTAAACAAGTTTGGATTTACTTCTTAAAAATTAAAGTTCAAACTTTAGACACTTTCATTGAGTTTCATGTCTTTGTTGAAAAATAATTTAGTTATTCTTTGTGCATATTACAAACTGATAATGACACTAAATATATTAACAATTTTCTTTTTGTATATTATAAGTACCATGCTATTAAATATAAAAAAATATTTCTTACACACCTGAACAAAATGGTGTTGTCGAATGTAAACATATGACTATCATTAAAATGATTAGATGTATGTTGCATGCTAAAAATATGCATTATAAATTCTAAGTTAAAGTTATGTATTATGTTGTTTATCTCATTAATAAGACTTCCACTAAAGCAATTTTAAATTTTACCTCAGAAAAAATCTAATTTAAAATATTTATGTGTTTTTGATTGTGATGCTTTTGTTCATATTCTTAAGAAAAAATGAAAGAAGTTAAATTCTAAAACAAAAAACTTTATCTTTGTTGGGTATGATGAATTATCTATAGCTTATAGGGTGTATGAGCTTCAAGCTAACAAAATCAACATTAAAAGGGATGATAGAATTACTGAAACTGGTGTACTTGATTATACTTTCAATTCATATTCTCTTGATATAAGTTTTGCTTTTTTTCCTTTTGAATCAAGTGATGTTTTGCATATTGATGTTGTTCATAAACTTTCTTCTCCTTCTTATGGTCTTGCTCCACCGAAAGTTATGCCTAAGTAGGCCAAGACAACTCTAGAAGTTTCTAGAATTGATATAGATCTTAATGATACTTGTAGAATTAAGCACTACTTTTGTAATTATGCTTGATGTCTAAACTTATGAACCATAATGATCTTCAAACATTAAAATAAACTCAAGGTCACCCTCACTAAGAAAAAATAATGAATTCAACTCTTTGATTTCTAACAACACTTGGGACTTGGTCCTTCCCCAAAAAATATCATTTAATGAATTGTAAATGGTTGTTTAAAACTAAGTTCAATTCTATGAATCAAGTTGAAAAATATAAATTTCAATAAATTGATAGAGTTTTTTCTCAAATTGAAGAAATCAATTATAATGAAATTTTTACACCTATAACTAAAATATCCACAATTAAAATTGTTTTAGCTTTAACTACTCACATGTATTGCATTTTTTATCAAATGAATGTTAAGAGTGTTTCTTAAATGGTGACTTACATTGAAGAAATTTACATGTCTCAACCTCCTGGGTTTATTAGGAAAGGTAACACAAATATTGTTTGTAAGTTGAACAAAACCATTTCTGATCTAAGACAATTATCATAGAGAATGGTACTTTAAAATCTATCAATTTCTTATAGCTCAAAGTTTTACTCATAGCTCTAATGATATATATTTTTTGGTCAAAAACATTCTAAATAACATAATTATCATTACTTTGTATGTTGATGGTTTAATCATTATTGATAATAATAGTTCAATGGTTTCTTTCACTAAAAATGTTTTAAAAAATATTTTTGAAATGATAGATTTGGGTCACTTACATTATTTTTTAGACATTCAAGTTTGACAAGAAAAGATAGCATTTCTAATTGTGAATCTAAATACACATATGACTTGTTATTTATGTTTAATATGTTAGATTGTAAACTTGTTGCTATCCCTTGGAACTTGGTGTAAAATTAATTAATGACTTGAAAATTGAAAATGTGGGTTCAACTGTTTATAGACAATTAGTTGACAATGTGAATTATCTTGCTCATACACATCTTGATATTACTTTTTATTTTGGATTAGATTTTCATTGGTAGATTATTTTGATTTTGATTGGGTTGATGATCCTAATGATCGTAGATCCACAAGTAGCTATTATTTTTATTTGGATTCCGACGCAATTTCATGAAATAGTAAAAAATAGAGGACACTATCTTTATCTTCTACTGAAGTCAAGTATAAAGTTTGTAATCATGCTGTTAAGGAAGTTATTTGGCTTCAAAATTTTTTAGCAGATTTGGTTCACCTTCAATCTTCTATTAATCTAATTTTTAGTGATAATCAAAGTGACATTACCTTAGCAAAAATTTTAGTTTTCTATGCAAGGTCTAAGCACATTGAGATTCAACATCGCTTTCAATGTGAATTTCTTGAAGATAATCAATTTTTTTTCTCTTTTTGTTTCAAGAATAAATCATTGATATCTTCATTAATTTATTATGTAAAAAAAATTATATTATTTTGTAATATGTTAGGATTGAATGAAGTTCTCATCAAGAGAAAGAGTTAATAATGTTTCCTCCCTTCTTGTTTGTTTGTAAATCCCTAAATAAAGTTTAAGGGGGAGTGTTAGTATTACCCATTATTTGAGATAATTTATTTATCTAAAGTTTCATTTATATGTGTCGAATTTTTATTTATGTGAATTATAAAAACATATAAATCTAGATTCTATGAGGTGTTATTCACCTCTTTGTTTCTCTTTAAAATTTAAGAGTTACAGAAGTAACTCATTCTCCCACTTGGTACACACTTCCTTACACTCTTTAAGAGAATAAACTACTTTGCACAACCTGTAAGGTAATGATGAGATTCTTTTTAACTCATCCCTTCTTGTTTCTCTATTTAAAGAGTGTTCTCCTCATTTCCTTACTACAAACTTTAAGCTCTCTTCTTCTCAAATTCAACTTGCTTTTTTAATTATAATTGTAAGTTTTTTTCGTGACAAGCCTTCTCATAGATCATGTAGATTTTTATCTGATACATTCAGTTTCCTATTTTAAAAGTATTATCTTAAATTGTGGTTTGTACTTTGAGAGGTAATTTCACTTCTTATTTGTATAAATTTATATACTTTCAATGTTTTATATACTTTCAATGTTAATGAATGAATGTTTTTAGTATAAATATTTCATCATTTTTGTAAAAGGGTTATAAATTTCTCTAGCTTGATCTCTTTATTGTGCTTTACTTTCAGGGTTGGGAGCTTTCTTTGTTTTTCATCTTACTAATTGAAATTCCTTCTTTTTCGTCTTGTTTTCAACCATTAGAGTTAGGTGATGAGAGGTGTCAATTCTCATCATTTAATAATAATATCTATCTAAAGTTGGTCTCTAAAGGCTCTATGCAATAAGAAAAAAAGTTCTACGGATAATATTTATTTTTAATTAAAAATAGAAATAACATACTCATAAAAATAATTGAATCAAATTAAATTTAGTTGTAATAAACAAACCCAATAAATTGTTGAAAAAGAAATCAACTTTAATCTAATTATTAAAAACTAAACTTGTAGAATTGAAACATACCTGCATGAATTAAAACATACTTAAAAAAATTGAAATTACAGAAATGAAAA
This sequence comes from Torreya grandis, assembly GCA_037957365.1. Lineage (NCBI taxonomy): Eukaryota > Viridiplantae > Streptophyta > Pinopsida > Cupressales > Taxaceae > Torreya > Torreya grandis. The sequence goes on along the minus strand of JARHVA010004312.1, from coordinate 23,511 downwards.
TCACGCTTTTAATATAATTGTTTGAAATTGAATCACTCTTGCTTGGAATTGGAATCACATAATACTTGAAAGGAAATTGATGAAATGAAACTAAACTATAGTTGAAAGTAAATCTTCAATTTTAGAAATGAAAACAAAGAAAGTAACTGCTGTAAATTCTAACAACACACACCACTTACAAGTTATATAAGAGAATAATAATGACAAAGAAAATACTGAAACTAAAAATAAACATAAATAAATCTAATCTAAAAATATGATAAAAGTATGTCTTCCTTCCTCAAGTTAAATGGGCCTTTGTTTCACATTTAGAAAATGACTACAAACAAGAAAATTTAGAAATACTCAAATGCCTCAAACTTTCATTTAAACTAAACTCTATTATAAAATAATTATTTTATTACATTCCCTAATTTCTAATCTATCAATTTGGAATATCTGGCTATAATTGAAAATGTTGTATTTATAATACATTAGCTTCAATAAATTTTTGATCTAGGACTAATAATAAAAAAAATAAGTTTGAAACTGAATTTTATTTTAAATAACAATCTAACAAATTAAATTCATATAATATATGAAGAACAATAGTAGCCCCCATTATTCAAGGAGAAAATAGTGGGAAGTGCTTGGAGAGAATTTAATGTGATCAATTTTATTTTCTTTTCAACAAATTCTATTTTTTTGAGATGATCATTTATGATACATTTGATTTACTTTTGATGTTTTCAATAATTTGTAGCTTGAAGTATTCATATTAGTATAAATACTATAAACATGTTATCTCTTTTAGAAATATTTATTTATAGAAATACTATATATATAAAGACTATATTTAAAATATTTATAGAATTTATCCCAAAATAATATTTAATTCTTTCTTTGATCTTCTTGTAAGCATATTCTGGACTACTAGAATCTAGAGTCAATTCTATGCATCTTCAGAGGTGTTTTATTGATTTATAGAACTAGTTCTGATGATCTCTATAACTGATTTATGGAAATAGTTTGTATGGGAAATCAAGAGTTAAACTATATCTATACTCATGAACTACCTTTGAGAATTCATGAGTTTCTAATAAGATACTCAAGGATTGCCTATATGATACTCAAGCATTTCCTATAAGACTATTATACATCTTCGGCGTTGATATTCAAAGCTATTGATGATCTTCGGAGCTACTATTTATCTCAGGAGCAATTATAAATCTCTATATCTAGTATTGTATGGAGCTCTAGATCTCCTATAAGACTCTGAAGTTACTTTTGAAACTACCCCTTGATGCTCTCAACTCTACTATCTACATGAATGAGTCATTCTGATACATGTATATAAGTTTTGACATCTATTTTCAAAAAATCATTAAAAAATATCAACAATCTGAATTACAATGATTTATAAATAATAAATCAAATATATATCTCATATTTTACTCTAAACAAGCATAAGATTTTGAAAATACATCTAAATATTTTTAAAAACTTAATACGATGAAGAAAAAATGACATTATTTATTGATATTAATGAGTTATTATGGTCTAATCATCTTTTTCACACTTAAATTCATGCATTCCTTCATGCATGTTACTGGTTTTCTTGTAGATTTACTTTTTTTTAATCATTTTTTACAACCATATTCTTTTTAGAAGTCTGTCCATTTATTATATCCAAAAACATGTCCCCTATATTTTTTTCATTTTTAAAATATTCATAGGTTTGATGTGTTACTTTAGCCCATGATGGGATTGAGAGTTGAAGTAGTGGAGATTTATACCTTGCTTTTATCTGCTCTTTTATATTTTATGATTATTTTAAAAATGATATTTTCTCCATTGTGTTGGGTGAATATTTTGTCAATCAACTAACTGATGAGCAAAATAGGTCTCTCCAACCACAACATAGGGAGATCGGTCGGCCAAATGTGCAAGTTTACCACATCAAAAGGGGACAAATCTCTCCTCTCATCAAGGGGAGGTTCCCTGTAAATAGAAGGATGCTATATATATATATATATATATATATATATATATATATAATAACACTCAGGGGTAGGATAACACCATCCATATCTCTTTTTTCAGAGATGATGTTCACAAACAAAGGAGAAAATCTTAGTGAAAACACTGAAGGCACTTCTCTTCTTTCAGAAGTGATCTTGCAGGAAACAATAGGAGCTCTTTCAAGTAGTGATAAGTGACTGGTAACAAAGGGCGTAATAACCAACATATTGAGATGTAGCAAAAAGTCTCCACCTCGACTGCCCAAGAGTGAAATACGAAGGACAATGAGGGCACAAAGTCATTCCAAGGTCCTTTACACAAAAACAAAAAATAGACAAACACGCTAAAGACAATTATAGACAGCACAAAGTCTCTCCATAGTTGGCTTCAGGACACCTCCCTGATTACTTCCACTAGTTCTGCTTATCTCAATAAAATGGACAAGAATACATTCAGGAAATAGACAAAATAAAAATCTCCTAAAATGACACAAGCTATAACAGCACAAAGTCTGAAAGTAACTTGCTTTCTCATTCAAACAAAGAAATATGATGAACAATCTGAGCTCAAAGTCTCAATAATCGCCTCTCAATTTTGGTAGAGTTTCGCTTCTATAAGGGAAAGATCTCCCTTGCATAAAGTAAGAGACTACAATATATAGTAGCCAAGAAAGGCTTGGCGGTTTGTTCCATGGAACGGACCATGCTGCATTCAATGCCTTGAATGCATTTTCAATTTTGTCAAAGAGCCCATGCTGGAACAGGGCAGCTGCCTTAACTATGGCATGTCGATTCACATCAAATGTCTTCACCTGGGCCTGAGTCATCTAGTCTATCACCTGATGTCTATGTAGTTGTCCACCTCACCTTTACTCCAAGGGAGACAAACAAGCCATGCCTTCAATGTTTGCAAGCCAAAATATCTACCTGGCAGACTGTTCCACCTACTAGAATAACTCCTACAGATATTTTTGGTCTTTCTCTCTTTCCTATTGTGATTTGAGCTTTTAGGCTATCTTTTCCCCCTTTCACTAGCCTTTTCAACTCCTTATTCAGCTGGGCACTAAGTTTGCTTTCAAGTTTCACGCCACTTTTGAAAATTATCAGATATTTCATTAGCTTAAATTTGACGTCCACGAGGACATCAAAGGTTCACTGTTCCAACAGTTCAGGTGGCTTCCTTGGTTCATCTGCTTGAATCTTCTCCTTGAACTAGTCTCTAGAAACTTCTACTTCTTATCTTTGCTCAGAGCTTCCCTTGAACTATTGAACCCATTGAACCTGTGAACCATTTTGGTTCAAGGTTCAAAGATTCATCTTCTTCCTTAAAAGCTTTTATTTTCTCTAAGTCTCCTGAGTTTTGGAAGAGTCCATAGAAATATGTCTACAAAGTTCGTAGAAAATAGGCCTGCAGAGTCCGTAGAAATCAAACCTGCAGAGTCCGTAGAAATAACCTGCAGAGTCTGTAGAAACCAAGCCTTCTTCTTCAAATCATGCAGAGTCTGTAGAAACATTCCTTTGAATTTCATTCATAGAATTGAGCTTGTAGAACCAAGAAACCAACTTGCAGAGTCCATAGAACCCAGCCTGCAGAGTCCATAGTTTTGAGCCTGTAGAGTCCGTAGAATCAAGTCCATAGAAATCATCCTACAAAGTCCATAGAAATCAAGGCTACAGAGTTCATAGAAATCAGTTGCAAGCCTTAATGTCTTTGGATCTTCCCAAAGGGAAGGTGTCCCTTTGGGCCTTAAGAAGGTCCATTTTCTAGTTACTAAGAGCCCCCCGCAAGGGTATCTACCCTTCAGGGTCCTTCAGGCTTCTTGTTTTTAGAGGGTCTTCGGGCTCCAATTCCTTTGGACAAAATGTCCAAAGGAATTCCTTTGGATAATTTGTCCGAAGGAAATCTTCCCACTTGCTTTCGATCGGCTTTTCTTTAGGATTTTTGCTTTCGGGCGAATTCCTTCAGATATTTTGTCTGAAAGAATTTGCTTTTTCTTTTGCCTTGTTCATTTTTTCAAAGAAAATCTCTTTGTTTGCTTTTGCTCACTGCCCTCTGCAAGGGTATTTGGGCTTGGTTCATGGCCCTCCACAAGGGCACTTGCCTTTCGAGCTTTGGGGCACTCCTTTGAACCTCCCGATTGAACCAACTTTGGTTCAATGGTTCAATCGGTTTAATCTCTTTGTTTTGGCTAAGTCTTTTGATCGCTTGAACCAACCGCGTGTTGAACCTATTGAACCCATTGAACCTTTGAACCAAAATGGTTCAAGGTTCAATGGTTCAAGCCTTCTTCTTTTCGCTAAGTGTTTTGAATCCGTTGAACCTTGAAGCGGTTGAACTTGATGAACTTTTGACAAAGTGCTTAACTCTTTAAGCTTGTTGACGACGTTGAACCTTTGAACCTGTTGAACTCGTTGAACCTTTTTGGTTCAAGGTTCAACAGTTCAATGGTTCAATGATTCAATCCTTGCTTAGAAGCTTGCCAATGAACATTTTTGGTTGAACCAAGGCATTGAACCAATCTTGAAATTGCCTAAGTGTTGAGAACTTGTTCCTTTATGAGAATTCACGTGTTCAAGCCATTGAACCGGTTGAAATTGCTAATCCCTTAACTAAAAAAGCTTGAATAATGAAGAATTTGAATGCTCAGAACAATTTTTTGAGAAGGGAAGGGATAATTTTGGCCTACAGGACCAAAATAGTTCATATGTTGTCCCAAAAATGAGTGACAGATTTTGGGAACAATAGCTAGCTCCAGTTGGGGAACTTCCTTTAGTTGAAAACTTGGAACAACTGAGAGGAGTAGAAACTAGAATCTCCAGTGCCTTGAAGTATGCCATTGGGCTATGGAGTCATGCTACCCAAAAAATAAAGGTGCCAAAAATGAAAATGAACAACACAAAACAAAACTAAAGACTATACAAAGATACAGATGTACATGTGAACTTATACGATACTTCAAGAATTGAAGTGCTTCAGATGCTACCCATTGTGAGGCAGAGAAAAGGGTGTGCCATCTTGATACTTCAACAAGAAACTATTTTCACCATTGAGCTCATGGATAGTGAATGAGCCTCTCTAAAGGGAATCAAATTTCCCATGCATTTCCTTTGGTTCTCTTCTCTTGTCCCACAACAGGACTTGATCTCCAATCTAGAAGTCACAATTTTTTGCTTTCTGGTCGAAGAGCTTCTTCACCAAACTTTGATGCATAGCAATTTAGTCCACCACCATGGTTTTCTGCTCATCCAGCTCAGCCAAGCACATGATCCTCTTATTGATGGAGCTTTAATATGTCTGATCTTCAACTTCCATAGGCAATTTTAATGCTAGCAATTCCAGGGTTATGGGTATCTTAGCATTAAGACCATAAAGAAGTTGGAAAGGTGACATACCAATCACCCTTTTGGGTGTAATTCTGTCTGCCCATAAAGCATCAACCAATGTTTTATGCCAAGTTTGTTGGTTGTCATCTGCCAGCTTCCTAATGATGGTCACCAGGTTCTTATTGCTTGATTCAGCTTGGCCATTCCCTTGTGGAAATTAATTAGAAGAGTGAGAGAGGGTAATCCCATAGTAAAAGCATAATTGAGTAATCTCCTGGGAAGAGAAACAAGCTACATTGTCAATGATAATCTTGGTTGGGACCCCAAACCTGGAAATAATGTTCTCCTTGAGAAAATCACATACTACTTTTGAAGTAGCATGTTTGGTTGGAATTGCTTCCACCCATTTGGTGAAGTAATATGTGGCTGTGAGGACATAATCATGTCCAACACTTAAAGATGGGTTTACAACACCAATGAAATCAATTCCCCATTGCTGAAATGGCTCTTCTATTACCACTGGCTTGAGAGGCAAGGCAGCTAACTTGGGTCTTCTAACAAACTATTGGCACAGTTCACACTTTTGTACCCATTTATATGCATCCTAAAATAAAGTAGGCCAGTAATACCTGGCTCTAAGAATCTTGTGGGTAGTTATAGGAGCAAAAAAATTTCCTCCATAGGCCAGATTGTGGAAGGACCTCAAAAGTTGGTTCTGCTACTCTTTATCCATGCAGCAAAAGAACACTCCATCAAGGCTCCTCTTGTATAGGCCATTGTCCCACAAGACAAAATTGGTAGCTTTCAACTTGATAGTCCTCCTTTCTTTATGAGACAGGTGAGCAGGACACTCACCATAAGTAAGGAAATGAGCAATACTCGAATACCACTCATTCATGGTAGAGACAAAGAGGACTATTGGCGTGTCTTTTACTTTTGTTTCTCTATATTCTGCTTCTTTGGGTTTGTTGTTAGCAATTAATTGACAAAGGGCCATTCCCCACACCAGCTTCATTAGTTTGATAACTAGATCAAACTCTTAGATTTTAGCAATCCAATTTCCTCTTTTGGTTCCAAACTCTTGCTGAGTCAATATGAATTTGACTGTGGCATCAAGAACTAGGGCAGTTACATGTGAATTTAGGATGTAAAAGTGGAAATGCTTCACTGCCTTTACTACTGCATAAGCATGCTTCTCCATATTGGAATACTTCAGTGCATGAGCTTTGAGTGGATAGCTCATGAAGGATATGGGGGATTCCATACCTTCTTCATTCTACTGAATCAGAATTGCTAAAAGTGTGTGTTCAAAAGCGTAACTATACACTATGAAATCTTTAGTATAATCTAGATAAACTAGAATTAGGGCGTGGGCAATAGCAGTCTTAATGTCTTGAAATGCCAATTTGCCTTCTTCCGTCTAGCTGAAGGTGGCCTTTCCTTTCATCATGTTTACAATATGGCGAGTCTTCTCAGCAAACTCGAGGATGAACCTCCATAAAAAATTTATTTTTTTGAAGAAAGAGTGAACTGCAGTCTTACTTATAGGCAGGGTAAGCTCCTGGATGGACTTGACTCTGTCTGAGTCAATATTTATGCCTTCTTTGGATATAATGTGTCCAAGAAGTTTCCCCTCTATCACTCCAAAGACAAAATTCTTAGGATTAAGAGAAATGCCATTCTAGTGGCAGCGTTCCAGCACTTGTTGTAAATGGTGCACATGGTCAGGGCGATGTTTGGAAAAGATGGTCAAGCCATCAAGGTATACCACAATGAACTTACCCATTTCACCTTTGAAAGCAAGGTCCATTGCTCTCTAAAAAGTGGTGCCAACATTTATCAGACCAAATGGCATTCTTCGATAGGCAAAGGTGCCCCAAGATGTGGTGAAGGCAGTCTTATGTTGGTTTGCTTCACCCACTTCAACTTGATTGTATCTTGAGAAGCCGTCTAAAATTGATAACATCTCTGAACCGGTCATCATATGAAGAACTTGATCCATGATGGGAAGGGAATAGTTATCCTTTAAGGATGACTGATTCAAGTTCCTAAAATCCACACAAAGGTGAATTTCACCATTCCTCTTCCTCACAGGGACTATGTTGGCAATCCATGTGGAATGATGGATTGGGAAGATTATCTTAGCATTCAATATTTTTGGTATTTCAGATAGGATAGTAAATGATATCTTTAGATTGTACTGTCTGAATTTTTGCTTGTAAGACACTGAATCACTTTAGAGAGGAATTTCATGGCTGATTTTTTTAGGCCTGAGAGACTTCAATTCATCATAGGAGGACACTAGGACATCTATATACTGGCAGAGCAGAGCAGTGAACTTAAACTTCTCCTCAAGAGTGCAACATTTTCCAATATTCACCATCTTGGGATTTTCCTTGGTACCCAAATTTATCTGATCAAACTCTTGGGAGGAGCTTGAATCCATTTGCTACTGTTTGATGAATTTGTCATGTTTGTCAAATAACTTCTCAAGGGAAACCAAGCTTTTGGGAATCTTATTCCCTTTACGTTGCAAGAACTCTTCACTTGCATCTGCACTTGATTCAGGAGCTGGTTCAGGCTTTTGAGGCTCACTACCTTCAGAATGCAACTGTTTAAAGCTATATTTTTACTCCAGGAAGGCAATGATTTGGTTGTCATTGTTGAGCACCTGCCAATGACTAGAATTATCAGGTACACTTGGTTGAAAGGCTAGTTCAATAGTGTACCTATCTCCTTTGAAGTCTGGGTGAGGAACCAATAGAGTTGCTAAAACTGCCAATGCATCAACTCTGTCATTGAACTCCCTGGGTATGGCAGAGATGCTGAAAGCATTAAAGCTTTCAACTTGATCTTAGAGTAGATTGCGGTAGTGGCACAATCTCTCATTTTTGGTTTGATACAAGTTTTTCACCTAACAAACCACCAGTTCAACATCTCCTTTGGCATGAAGGAGCTTGATGCCTTTATCTTGATCAGCCTTCAATCTAAGTAAAAGAGATTCATACTCAGCTGTGTTGTTGGTGTTGCTGAACTACAACTTGTACAAAGAAGGAAAGATATCTCCTTGAGGAGATATCAACATAATCTTGAATCCTAAATTGGTAGAGGAGTAGCTACCATTAAATTCTAAAAATCATACCTCCTCAGACACTAATTTTTCCTTGGATTCTTCTCCGTTTGGAGGGAGAGATCCTTCTGCATTTGCACTATGCTCTATCCTATCTTCTGCTGTTCTATCTGAACCAATTTTTAGACTATCGTTTCCAAAAATTTCATCAGCTAAAACTTGAACATCCTATGTGGTCAAAAAATAATTACCCATGCCTGAAGACTCAAATAAAATTTGAACTTCAGATGCTGATGTCTGAGTGACAACATATTTCACCTCCTTCTCAAGAAGCAATCTCTGCATAATGCCTTTGATTGGGATCCTCAACTCAGACAGGTCCATGCTCAATTCTCCTCCAACATCCTTGCAAAAATTTCATCTAAAAAGGATGCCGTATGAGGCTGGGACGTTACCTACCAAGACTGTCATCTTGATCCTCTTGTCTGGGAATGCTACAAATGCAAATTAGGCATCCTTAATTTGTCCCAGTAGTGGCACTTATTTGTTCTCCATGGAGAAACATCTCCCAAATGTCTTGGTCAGTGTGAGATTAAGAGATTCTGCCACTTTGGTAGGCATGACATTATCTGAAGCTCTGGAATCAATGATGTAATTGCTCAGTTTGTGATCATTTATCAACAGGGAAGCATAGAAAGGCTCTATTTTCCTAGGGGCAGCCAGAGGAGTAATGACAAGATTGTTTGGGATGGACATGTTCCTTGGGGGATCATGAGTTACCTTCTTAGCATCTTATTTTGTAGGGGTGGTTTGGTTCTTCACACACTTAACCAACCTATCCAACTGCTCAGGGTTGGCTTGTAGGAATTTAAATTCAGACATTTAAATTTTGGTTTTCTTGACATGATCGACTATGTCAAACGTCTAAAATTAATTATGAACAGGGAAAGGGAGTTCATCTTTCTAGTTTTTAGGAGGGAAGGACTGATCTGCAAATTTAAAGTTGAAGGTGAAGGCATGTTCAGAGTACTTACTTTTTTAGCAATCACCGGGTCTTTTGTCTAGAAAGGTAGAGTGGTTGCCCGCTTAGTAATTGAAATTGTAGGCTGAGTTCATTCCTCTGTTCTTTCCTTATTAGCTTGCTAGGTTGACTGGTTCTTGGACTAGGTGAATATAGTTTAAGTTCCCTCAATTACTCCTCTTTCACTTCTGGGTTCATCCTGGTAATTTAGGAAACCAATGTTAGAGTCGCCAGCTAATTCTTCTTCTCCTTCTGTGAAGAGATCAACATCATCTTCAGGGTTCAATTCAGGTTGGAAGGAGAAATCTGATTCTAATTCAAGATATCCAACTGCTGAATTGGTTGGAGGTGCTTTAATGGCAAGGTTCCCCCGTGGGGGAGGGAGATGATTTGCTTGCCCTTGATTCCTAGCAGCATTGCCTTTATATGACTGATTGGGGAATGTCCTCCTTGGTACATCTCTGTATGAAGGATTGGATGACATTCATTACGCCATTCGCTTTTTAAAAGCTAGCAATTCATTTTCTAACTTCTGCACCATCAGATCAGTAGTGGATGTAGGTGAGTATTCAGAAGATGAAGAGGATTTACCTTTGTTAGGATCTCTCCTTATCTTTCCTACCAAGATATGGTCATCTTCCACCTCAGTGGCCAAGTCTTGAGCAGCCTCAAGGTCTATGTGGCTAGCATGTCTCAACAAAAAACTCACTTCAGGTAGCTGTGAGTTGATGAAGAAGCATTTGAGGTTTTTAGGTGTTGGCTAAGCAATTACAAGAATTTTGTTCCTCAACTTGTCAAACTCTGCTATGAAATCCCTCATAGGCTCATGAGGCTCTTTCTTCATCTGTGTGAGCTGGGCCAACAAGGCATGTGCATCTTCTATAAGCTTGAACTTAGTTTCAAATTTAGCTTTAAGAGTGTCTCAATCAGTCACTGACTGAGCCTACAGATGGTAGAACTAGTATGCGATAGTGCCTTATAGTGTCTCCACGAATAGTCTGAATGCTATGTCTTCATACTCCACACCTATCACACCACAGGATATGCTAAGGGCTGTAATGTGTTTATCAGGATGAACTCTCCCATCACCAAAGAATTTGTGGAAATTCTTCCTTGAATTGTGTGGAAGCTCATGTAGAGGTGGAGTAAGATTAAGCAGACCAAAAGAGTTACCCTAGGGGCCTTGAGCTGCCATGATTTGATTATGGAAAAGGGGGATAAAAAATCTAGGTGGAGTATGTATGGGCAAAGTTTTGCTAACAATATAAAAGGAAGCTCTACCTTGTGTTGGTGACCTGGTACGGGTAGGAGGAATACTCCTGGATCATTGAACTTAAAGTTGTGGAGGAAACAAATTAAAATTTCCTTGCTGCACCAACTCAAAGATAGGGTCAACAACACCTTAAACTCTCTGGCTTTTGGTATAACGTGGAGTTGCCAGATTGTAGAACAAAAATGGAAAATAACTGGTCCTATTTTAGCTTGAAGCTTGAGGCTTCAAACTGCGTGTTCTTCCCTAGTGGAGTCACCAAAAACTATTGGGTGAATATTTTATCAATCAGCTAACTGATGAGTAAAATAGGTCTCTCCAACCACAACATAGGGAGATCAGTTGACCAGATGTGTAGGTTTACCACATCAAAAGGGGACAAATCTCTCCTCTCATCAAGGGGAGGTTCTTTGTAAATAGAAGGAGGCTATATACTACATATATAAGTAGAAAATAACACTTAGGGGTAGGATAACACCATCCATCTCTCTTTTTTTAGAGATGATGTTCAAAAACAAAGGAGAAAATCTTGGTGAAAACACTGAAGGCACTTCTCTTCTTTCAAAAGTGATCTTGCAGAAAAAAATAGGAGCTCTTTCAGGTAGTGACAAGTGATTGGTAACAAAGGGCATAGTAACCTGTAGTACAAAGTCTCCAACTCGACTACCCAAGAGTGAAATACGAAGGACAATGAGGGCACAAAGTCATCCCAAGGTCCTTTACATAGAAATAGAAAATAGACAAACACACTAAAGACAATTGTAGACAACACAAAGTCTCTCCACAGTTGGCTTCAGGACACCTTCCTAATTACTTCCACTAGTTCTGCTTATCTCAATAAAATGGACAAGAATGCATTCAGGAAATAAACATAAGAACAATCTCCTAAAATGACACACGTTATAACAACACAAAGTTTGAAAATAACTTGCTTTCTCATTTAAACAAAGAAATATGATGAACAATCTGAGCTCAAAGTCTCAGTAATCACCTCTCAATTTTGGCAGAGTTTCACTTCTATAAGGGAAAGATCTCCCTTGCATAAAGTAAGAGAATACAATATATAGCAGCCAAGAAAGGCTTGGCACTTTGTTCCATGGAACGGACCATGTTGTATTCAATGGCTTGAATGCATTTTTAGTTTTGTCAAAGATCCCATGCTAGAATAGGGTGACCATCTTAACTGTGGCATGTCGATTCATCTCAAATGTCTTCTCCTAGGCCTGAGTCATCTGGTCTATCGCCTGATGTCTGTGTAACTGTCTACCTCACCTTTACTCCAAGGGAGACAAACAGGTTGTGCCTTCAATGTTTGCAAGCCAAAATATCTATTTGGTGGACTATTCCACCTACTAGAATAACTCCTATAGATTTTTTTGGTCTTTCTTTCTTGTTGCGATTTGAGCTCTCGAGCTATCTTTTCACCCTTTTGCTAGCCTTTTCAGCTCCTTCTTCAGCTGGGCACTGAGTTTGCTTTCAAGTTCCATGCCACTTTTGAAAATCAATGGATATTTTATTAGCTTAAATTTTACATCCATGGGGACGTAAAAGGTTCACTGTTCCAACGGTTTGGGTGGCCTCCTTGGTTCATCTGCTTGAATCTTCTCCTTGAACTAGTCTTTAGAAACTTCCACTTCTTATCTTTGCTCAGAGCTTCCCTTGAACTGTTGAACCCATTAAACCTGTGAACCATTTTGGTTCAAGTTTCAATGATTCATATTCTTCCTTAAAATCCTTTGTTTTCTTTAAGTCTCCTGAGTTTTGGAAGAGTCCGTAGAAATATGTCTGCAAAGTTCATAGAAAATAAGCCTACAGAGTTCATAGAAATCAAACCTACAGAGTCTATAGAAATAACCTATAGAATCTTTAGAAACCAAGCCTTCTTCAAATCATGTGGATTCCATAGAAACATTCCTTTTGAGTCCGTAGAAATAGGCCTACAAAGTTCATGGAATCGAGCCTGTAGAACCAAGAAACCAACTTGCAGAGTCCGTAGAACCCAACCTACAGAGTCTATAGTTTTGAGCTTGCAGAGTCTGTAGAATTGAGTCCATAGAAATCATCTTGCGAAGTTCGTAGAAATTGAGCCTATAGAGTCTGTAGAAATCAGTTGTGGGCCTTAATGTCTTTGGATCTTCTCGAAGGGAAGGTGTCCCTTTAGGCCTTGAGAAGGTCCATTTTTTGGTCGCTAAGAGCCCCTCGTAAGGGTATCTGCCCTTCAGGGTGCTTCGAGTGGCCTTCAGGCTTCTTGCTTTCAGAGGGTCTTCGGGATCCAATTCCTTCAGACAAAATGTCTGAAGGAATTCCTTCAGATAATTTGTCTGTAGGAAATCTTTCCACTTGCTTTTAGTTGGCTTTTCTTCGGGCTTTTTGCTTTTGGGTGAATTCCTTCAGACAAAAATCTGAAGGAATTCCTTCAGACATTTTGTCTGAAAGAATTTTCTTTTTATTTTGCCTTGTTCATTTTTCTGAAGGAATTCCAACTTTTCTACCTTGTTCATTTTTTTGAAGAAAATCTCTTTGTTCGTTTTTGCTCACTGCCCTCTGCAAGTGTATTTTGCCTTGGTTCGCTACCCTCCACAAGGGTATTTGGACTTGGTTCATGGCCCTCTGCAAGGTCACTTGCCTTTTGGGCTTTGGGGCACTCCTTTGAACCTCCCGATTGAACCAACTTTGGTTCAACAGTTCAATGGTTCAATCGGTTCAATCTCTTTATTTTGGCTAAGTCTTTTGACTGCTTGAACCAATCACACGTTAAACTTGTTGAACTGTTGAACCCATTGAACCTTTGAACCAAAATGGTTCAAGGTTCAATGGTTCAATGGTTTAAGCCTTCTTCTTTTTGCTAAGTGTTTTGAAGCCATTGAACCTTGAAGCAGTTGAACTTGATGAACTTTTGACAAAGTGCTTAACTCTTTAAGCTTGCCGACGATGTTGAACCTTTGAACGCATTGAACCTGTTGAACCTTTTTGGTTCAATGTTTAATAGTTCAATGGTTAAATGGTTCAATCCTTGCTTAGAATCTTGCCGATGAACATTTTTGGTTGAACCAAGGCATTGAACCAATCCTAAAATTGCCTAAGTGTTGAGAACTTGTTCCTTTGTGAGAATTCACCTATTGAAGCCATTGAACCAGTTGAACCTGCTAATCCCTTAACTGAAAAAGCTTGAATAATGAAGAATTTTAATGCTCAGAACAATTTTTTGAGAAGGGAAAGGATAATTTTGGCTTGTAGGACAAAAATAGTTCATGTGTTGTCCCAAAAATGAGTGACAGATTTTGGGAACAACACATTGAAATATTTGTTTTTAGTCTAGAAGATTGACTCCTTCACTATCTAATCAATCCATTCTCTTGTTGCAAACCATATAAGTTAGATCCCAATAAATATTCATTTGAAATCAACAATGAATTTTATCAAGTGTTGAAAAGAGTGAACATTTATCAATTTTCAACTCTTCTCTTTCATACTTAACTTCATACGTGTATTTATGCATGTGAATATATACTCTTCCTAAGAAATTCATCAAGTGGACCTATTTACATTTAAAAAATTTACAATATATATAAAAATAAAATAATAGAATAAGTATCTAAATTTGACTCATAGTTGTCTTTGATTTCATCATGTCAATGTAGTCAAAGTTATTTGATGCTGAAAAAGAATATATAGCCAAAATTAATCAAGGATAACTTTATTATTTTTAAAGCTATTTACAACTTTACTGCTATGGGAAAAAACAACTATTTACTAATTTTCAAAATTTTAAGGTCTTGACCAGTGAACACATCAGTTTTTTGATCAAAGCTCTTTATTTATGACATGGTCAGCCAACAAGTTAGTTTTTGAACCATGACTATCAATAACATTTGAATTTTTTATTGTTTATTTTTTAACATTTCAAGAAATAATAACATCATGAGAAATTAGGAAGTGGCTACTCTAGATTCTCTACAACATCCAAATCAACTGAAAAGTTGATTGCACTCATAAATTTCTCCTTCCATGAGCTAAATTTTACCAAAATTCAACATGTGTATAAATACATGAAGAAAATTATTCTATTATGATACAAAATCTTTAGATTACAAGTGATCTTGAGGGGATATGAAGTTGTTTCTTAATTATCACATGAATGCTACAAATCTATTTGATAAACTCCAATATCACTAAGATGGTTAATCTGCATTTCCTTGCTTATATGCTTGTGATTGATTTCAACAAGATCTTCGTCACAGTTGTCAAACAAATCTAGTGTGTGGGAATAACTAGACTTTATATCTTTAATGTTTTTATAACTTATTGCACCATCTAGGTTATTTTAAGTTCCATGGTCAAACAACTCTCTAGAAGATAAATAAAATTTATGCCCATCACCACCTTCAAAATAAATATTGATAGGTATCTCATTGCATAATTTGACTCATATTAAATTAGAATATGCTCCTAATTCATTTGATTGTGATTTTGCTAATAAAACAAAATATTGGAGAGACTGTGTTGCAATCAAGTTGTTTAGAAAACTAAAGAGTATAAATATATGATCAATAATACCTATAAACTACATGCAATCATTAGATATTAGTTTAAATAATCAAATGGATTTAATATTTATATAAATTTAACAAGCTGTCCAAGAATATGGGTTATTTAGAAATCTTTTATTTGATGTTTTTCTTGTATAAGTTTAAATGTTTACTAAGGTTGTTTGATTTAGGCATGCATGAAAAGGAGAAATTGAGAAACAATAATACAACCTTCTTTATGAATAGATATGGTTTAGGAATGAATTTATTTATTGTAAATGGATGGACTAAATAACTATCTTGGATGGATTTGATAATTATAGTTGATTATGGATGTGGTTCTATACAATCCCTGGATATAGATGAAATTTATTTTAGTAGGTATAAAAGTTATCATTTCATTATTATATACTAATTAAGACTTCATATTACTAAGATTATGTGTAGGAATAACTTTGGTTGTTAAGTGATGTGGGAGAAGGTTAGATTGGTTTTTTGAGAAGTTGACAATATACTATGCTAATTTTAATAAGACAACTAAATATGATGGTTTGTCTAAGAATCACATAACCATCTATGGTCATGGGTGCTTGTTTAAAACAATATATTATGATATGTTAATGTTAGGGTGGTGGTTACCATGAATGACTGATATTTCAGTAATTGAACAAGTGACCGTTGAAAATAATTTGAATAATATTGAGGTATGTAACCAATAATACAACATATATTTATAAGAAACATAATTAGATTGATATAAAAAATAGAAGAAAAACATCACTAGATTTCCTTTTGGTAGCCTTTGGTCTCTTTGAGATGCAATTAAAACATTCATGCTTCCATATGATTCTTTGTATGTGTTGTCACACTCAACAATATTTTTTTAATAAACAGTTAGGTCTTCTTTTGTCAATTGCTCATGAAAAATTCTCTCTCATTATAAGAATTTATTAATTATATTTTTTTGATTCGTTGATGAAAACATAATATGTGAGCTAAATTCATTAGAATAAAAATTCATAAAGACAACATTTTTCAATGCAATTCCTTCTATAATTTTTTATTTGGACCAATAATTCAAAATTAGGGATTTGAGTGTGGTAGCCTCTAGTGGGGTTAATGAGTAGTGCACCCCTTGTAGGGTTTGAGGGCAACACCCCTAGTATGATCCCTATCATGTACAAGGCAAGATTGAGGGTGGAGCCCTCAAAGCCTAACACATTTTCCTTCTACCACAACCTTCAAATTATTCATTGTTGAACCAATTTTATCCCATTATCTCCATCTTTGAACCTTATTTGAAACACTACACACACACACACACACACACACACACACACACACACACACACACACACACACACACACACACACACACACACACACACACACACACATTTCTCAGTTTGCAGTAGTTTTGGCACTTTTAATATTGGGTGTTATATGTTTCCCATGTTATGCATAATAACAACCATTACAATATGAGTTTCAATAAAAATATGCATAGAAGAGTTTGCTAAAAATTGTCATTCATTACTAACAAATGTAAGAGTGGTTACCATAAGTATACTGCCACTATTGAATGTATGAATAAATATAGGGGTGTTTTGACTATGTTTAACCCTTTTTAGGTTGGAGTGAAGGTTAAAGGGTTAGAATAACCTAATCAAATGGATAAATAAAATTATTTTAAAGCAGGCTAATTAAATTAATCTAGATAATACAATATACCGAATCTAAAAAATTATCAAATATATAAAGTATAATACCAATTGGTATTTAGATAATTACAACATGAATAAGGGATAAAATTTTGTTTGTTTACATATATACAAGAAGATCTGAGATGTACAGAGGTGGAACCAGATAGATCGATGCTTAGGATCCAATCACCAGTTTATAAATATTATTTTTAGAGGCCTAGACATTTACATCAACATGTATACACTTGTGTCAATAATTCTATCCACGACCTAAAACTTTTATCATGTAGGAAATATTCACTTTATTGAAAAATGATCACTTGTACTTGTTAGGGTTTTTTTTCATCTTTCTATTGATGTGTATGGATCATACACACATGCTATGCATGTTGTATATAGATCAAACCCTAGTTATTTATATTAGGTTAGGTCAGCTTATAAAAAATGGGTCATTGAGCATATAAAGTCAATTTGACCTCAAGGACCACTTTGTCAATGAACATTTCCTATATAGCCAATACTCAAAGGAGAGCCTTAGACATATGTAGTTTTACCCTAAATGTGGGCTTATGTGTGTGAATAAGGGTATAATATGTTATATATAAGGGCATACAATGATGTAGCTTGTAACATGATAAATACCATTCATGGGTTATTATTTGAAAGCTTCATACTTTTAATATTACTACTATGACTAATATAGAAAAAAAAAAGGTAGTATAACTCAGTTGTGAAATTGATTGAATGAATTTTAATAGATACTTGCTTGATATTTGACAGATGAATAATGAGTAGGCTTTGATTTGTATTGATACCATGCATTTTAAAAATATCTAATGGAAGAGTTAGATAGTAAAAATGGTTCAAACTCATATATTTCAAAAGATTTGTAATTTGGATGACTTTTGAGGTACATACACTTGATAAATCAAATAGACACTAGCATTGACACTAGTATCCCTCTCAAAAATATAAGTGTCTAGTAGGATAAAATACTATTGAAGGTTTGTAACTGATAGTGAAGGATATACATCATGTTTTAATTTTTTTTAGTGTACAGGTGATTTGGGTCATCAAAATGATAGAGTTAGTCCATAAGATAAGTAATTAAGTATAGTGAGATGACAAATGAGAGCCTTTCGACAACATGAGAGTTAGAATTGAAGGGTAAAGTCTTGATTGGTATTTGTCAAGTATACAATATTGAGATGTTTATATATAATCATATTTTAGGATATACATTTACCTCCCCTTTAATTTAGTAATGTATATAGATAAAATTACTAGGTTAAAGGAAATAAATTTGTATTTGGGTATGCACAAGATACATTATCTTTGCTTGAGCTATAGTGAATTTATTGTTGGTGTATGACCTATAATCAAGAAAGTGTTACAATATAGGGCATCAACGGGTCCCAAATATTTAATAGAGGGAATTTGATTATGCATCAAAGATCAATAGTGAGCATCAAGTCAAAAGGTCAAAGTATATCTAGGGTGAACATGCAAATTATAGATGGCATAATATCAAGATCAAAATCTATATCTGATGGTGTGTGTCGACTGACAAGGCTAGTGGGTCCAAGTAGATCAATGGTACACATTCACTCATACAAATCATATCAATAATGAGCAGTGGGTCAAAAGGTTAGTAGATCTTAAGATCAAATGCATGGGTGACAAGTGTCTCAACCATATTATACTAGTATAAGATCTATGGTCATGTTCATATCATACAAAGGGAGATCTATGATGTGCATGAGGTCAAGAAGTCAAAGGGATGACAACAGGATCTTGAGAACAAATGAAGAGCTAACAATTAGCACATTATGAGAAGCCCAGATCATGATCGATGGTTGACATTAAAATTTGAAAGCTAAGGACTTCAAATAGAGGTCAAATTTGACTCAGGTCAAACTAGGGCAAATATTTCAAAGGATACCATTAAAGCTCAGTCGAGGCCTTCAATAGAGGATCTAGAGCATGTAGACTAAGTTTTCTTATGTTTTTAACATCGCATATAATAAACCATTGGCTTTCATAAGTTTCAAAGGTAGAATAGGTATATTTAGACCTAATATGGTTCAAGGATGATGTTACATAGTTTGTAAGCTCTTCATGGATATAGCTATATGAAAACCAATAAATAAGATTGGTTTTCAATCTATAGTAAGATCAATGCTTAAAAATGGTGATAAGGGATGGTTTATGATTAATAAAAGAGTGTCTTGTCTATTGACACAGTTATAACTTTGATAAAATAGGTACTCTATAGTTGCTAAAAGTAGACAACATGGCTCTATCAGATTCAAGATATGAGGATTTTATCCTCATGAACAAGTCAAGTGGAAGATGATGTAGAGTCCCAAGATGAAGATATGGTGATTGGAGAAAGAGAAACAACATTTAATAGATTTTAAGGGTGCCTAAGGGTTTTTTATTCATAGTAGGATCATGAATCATCACCCTAAGACACTTTCTTGTCTCTTAGTGCATTTTTCTCAGCCAATGAGAAGATTTAGGGACTATTGGAGCAAATGAAGGCTATTTTGCCTATGGTGTATTAACCTTGATTTGATAAAAATATGGGGAAACATTCATTGAAATATGGTGGTAACTCATTTAATGATCTTGAATGGCGTGCTCCCCCTATCTCCTCACCTTTCTCCCATATCTCTTATTTTCTTCCACATTGTAAACTCTCTCTCACTTTTGATAAGAAATTTTCTCTCAATTATGGAAGAGCAAAGAATCTCATTTGATAAGGCTAGACCATATCAAAATTTGTATGAAAAAACCTATTAAATCAATAAAGACCTTCTTCGCATATATCTCCCCTCTATATTATGTGTAGCAAAGATTGTATATGATGGCATTGTGAAGGAGAATCTTCCATGCCCATTATATTTATTTTTTGCCCATTTCTAAGGTGTCTTCAAGTTAGTTTTATGTCTAAGTGTTTTTTATATCATTGATGCAAGCTCTCAGTGAGTCTTAGAACTCCTCTTTGCCTTCATTCATTGATTCTTGAGTCTAGTTTTATGAAACACTTATGCAACTAGCTAAGTTTTATGAGATTGTGTGAGCTAGCATTGTCTTATACTTCCTCAATATTTACTTCATGCTTATGTGAGTTTTCATTTAAATTTGGTGCATCACTTGGTTAAATTTCTTAGGAGCCCTTTCACCCTTTCTAACCCTTTTCCTAGTGCAACCATTAGTATAGGTTATCCATCAAGAGGAATCTGACATTCTCTAGAGGTCCAAACCCACCATAGGTGACCCATATCCTAGGGTTGTTCCCATAGTATAGCTCAAATGGGGAGAGCCTAAAGAACCCTATCCAAGGGTGTAAATTGATGCTACAACCATTTATAACACACCTAGTGGGACACAGTTCAAAGAAGATTGGTCAAATTTTGATGTTGATTTGATTGATTTACAACATTTATAGCTTCCAAGAAACAACATTTGGTGACTCTAAAAGAAGATCCAAATTTATGGTAGTAGAGCAATGACTACATCTCATGCCAAAGGTGACTACAAGGTCAACTTCTAGAGGTATTCCCTTTGAATTCATTGAATTAACTTTAAACTCAGTAAAGAGATTAAGATTTGCTAATACACACCCATATAAAGGCAACTTTGTTCTTAAGTCAATTTCAAGGCCTACCCTTGCAAGAAGATCTTTGTTGAACCCTTTCATTTCCATGGAAACCCCTAGATCTTTCCCTTTTGTGGCCTTTAATGGTCAAAGTCCTCTGAACCTCCTTCAATATGATCCTATTCCAATAGAAGCTCTAAAAAATGTTCCTTATTTTACTAGAGACCAAGCTACAACCCATTTTGAACACCTCATGGATATAGCCAACTTCTACAACATTCATGATATCAATGAGGAAAATGTGGAAATTAGGTTATTCACCATCTCTTTCAAAGGTAAAGCCTTAGATTGGTAATATAAGCCTTGATGATGACTTTATTACATCATGGGGCCAATTAGGAGATTCATTATGTAAGATATTTTAGGATAAAAGTGACCTTTTGTCACTTGTAGAGAAATTAACCATAATTCAAAGAGCCCCTCATGAAGTCATGCAAGAATTCAACACAAGGTTCCAAAAAAACTTGGGATAGAATCCTAGTCTCTATTTGGCCTATCCATAATTTTTCCTTTATTTACTATTTGAAGGCCCTAAATAGTGACATTGTAGTAATGATTTAGTCCATGAGAGGAAACACATTGCTAAATACATATGAGGTGGCAATCAGAGCAAAAAATTGTCAGGTATAGGCTAACAAGCTCACACCTAGACCACCAATGCATTTTATTCCTTGAGATCAGACCACCCCATATTTATATTCATATCCTTTCTATCATTACCACTATTCCTATAATTTCTACCATATCTTCACCTAAGCAATAAAAGGCTTCCACTAGTCAATCTAGTGATTCCCAAGAATAAAAAAACTTTCAAGAGCTTAAGAGCATGTTTCAATCCTTGGGAAATGAACTAGTGAGTGTTAAGAGGCAAATTTTTTTTTAATAGGCCTTACCAAGCCTCATATAAAACCTCAAAAACAATATTATCAAGTAAATAGGCCACCCTACAAAGTAAACTTCCAAGGCTAAGGCCAAGGTCAAAACCAAAGACAAGGGCAACCTATTTATAATAGATAGAGAAAATATAATCCAAATATTAAAAGCACTTCAAACACTTTGGTCCCCATCCAAAATAATTTTGCTCAAGAAGCTAAGGATACCATGCCTTGGAATTACTATTTTAGGCAATCCATTGTTCCAACCACTAATTTCACTCAAGCTTTCAATGATCATTGGCATTAGGACTGCTAATTTGGGTACAATCAAGCTCTTATGGATTAGAATGTAGAGGTACCCATGATGACTAAACCAGAATATCCTCAACCCAAGTCAAAGCCTTGATCAAGGACCAAGCTACTTGGGTGATACAATGGTGAATTATGAGTAAGAAGAGTGTTATGCACTCAATCAATAGGCTAGTTCTAGTGAGATATACATTCTAGTGGAAACAAAATACAAGGTTCAAGAGAAGAAATATGGATAGTAGTCAAGCAACATCCAAAGAGCCTCCCACCATTACTCCCTCAATATTAAGGCCAAATGAACTTGTTACTGCTCCAAAGGTTCTAATGGCTCCAAAGAATCAAAATCAAGGGAATGTCTTTGTTCCCCAAAACTCACACACTCAAGGTGTAATTGTGGCTCCCAAAGCACAACCAAAGGTTGATGGTTCACCCATCAACATTATGGAATAAATGAAAAAGTCTAGATGAGTGTGCCAATGTGGTATATGCTCTCCATGCTTGGTTAGGTAGACATCCTCCAAGAAGGATTGTCAAGAATCAAGGTTCCTAAGAAGGGACTAAGCAAAGAAAATGTGGTTCTCACCAATGCAACCAAAGGACCTAGTGAAGGGCAACTAGGTAAGGTGGCCAAATCTCCTCCCTTCTACATTTTAGTAATCATTGGAAACTTCTTAGTTCATAATTGCTTAGTAGATAGTGAAGTTAGCACATTAGTACTGCTAAAGTCTATAGTAGACTAGGTTGGTCTAAATTATGAGCCCTAATCTAAGGGAGTGTTACAACTTAATGGTTCTTCCAAAAAGCCATCTAGTATCATTAGAGACCTCAAATTGACCCTACATGCTTTCCTAGTGTCTTAATGGTTTAAAATGTGTTGATCCTAGATGTAGCTCCTTGTTTTGCCTTATACCTATCTAGAGAATTCACTAAAAATATTAGAGGTTATCTCATAGCACATTGGTCATACATGGAATTCAGAACAATATATGAAACCAAGATATCTATTAAGGTTGATCCCATTGCATAGTTACACATAGAGCCTTATAGGCCATACATCATAAACCTTAATTACACCATTCTTGATGAGGATGAAAATATGGTTGGTCAAGAATTAAACACTCACCTTGAGGAGATACCGTATGTGCTCTTGGATGAACTATGGAATGAAAATCATTTAGTTGATCCCTTAGAAGGATTTGAAGAGAGGGACATGGGTGTCTACTACTTACATGAAGAGAACCAATCCATGCCATCCCTCATTAGACATTAATAAGATCTTAGTGGCTTATGGAAATTATTCTTTGATGGCTCAAGGAGCAAACATGGAGTGGGTGCAGGTGCAATGCTAATATCCCCCTCTAATGACAAGTATTTCTCTTCTTATAGGTTGCAATTCAATTGCTCTTGCAATGTAATAGAATATGAGGGTCTCATCCATGGCCTTCAATGGGATAATAAGAGAGGGATAAAATAATTACAATTTTATGGGGAATAGTGAGTTGATAGTATACCAGGTTAGAGGCCATAATATCACCAAGAATCCCTTGATGAAGTCTTACAAACATAGAGTGTGGGACCTAATTGAGGATTTTGAGGCTTTTAACATCTAAGCAGTACCAAAGAACCAAAATGGACATGTTGATAGGTTGGAAGTTTGGTGGGAGCTCAATTTGATATCCCAAATGAGTTAAAAAATACCAAGGTTCAACCACATGTCAAAGTGATGGTGAGACCATTAGTGCCAAA